>OX453040.1:15102447-15697027 GCA_949699805.1 Tromatobia lineatoria
ATTGCTGTCGTCCACTTATCTAATACTATCTGTAACGCAGTTTCGCACGAATATCCTTTCCTAAAACCAGCTTGTTCGTTAATTAATACATTATTTTTTTCCAAGAATTTTTCTAACTGCTCCTTTACGATGAGTTCAAGAATTTTTTCGTAAATTGGTAGCTGGTTTATTGGCCTAAAATCTTCCGCCTTATTTGAATTATTAACCTTACGGATCGGAGTGACGGTAGCGACCTTCCATTTTTCTGGAAATATCCCTTCCGCCAGAGAAAGATTTAAGGTGTCCAAAAATGCGTTCCCCACCGATTCATATACGTTTTCCAAAATTTTCCTATTGATGCCATCAATGGACCCTTTATTTTTGTCCAAGTTTGCTATTAGCTTGCTTAATCCATCCATATTAATCTTGTCAAAACTATTAAGATAGTTTGTACAATAAAAACTAAATGCATCAAACAAGTCAACATCAAAACGAGTGTTATCGTGTTCCAAAATTATGTTGTCAATGCTTTCAATAAAAAAATTATTAAATTTGTCAGCCAAGTCTTTATTATTCCGTGTTCCCACTTCGTCATTTTGAAATACAATGTTATTAAAATTTATGTCATTTTTTTTGTCATTTTTTAATAGATTTTTTATTGTTTGAGACATTCGTTTTGGGTCACGTTTTACTTCTTCTATTTGGTTTTCATAATATTGTTTTTTTGTGTTATTAATTAATTTAACAATATCGTTCCTCAGTCTTTTAAATTGAGTCCAGTAGGTTCCGTCATCTCTGGCCATTTCAAAGCTTTGATCGCGCACTAGAATTTTTTGTTTTATCTCCTGTGTGAACCATCTTTTTTCTTTATTTTTGATTATAATTTCTTTCGCTGGTGCTAATTCATCCAGTGTTTTTGAAATTGCACATATTAATGTATTAGCCTTGCTATTCAAGTTGTCATGTGAATTTAAAGAACAAATTAATCTTTCTTCATTATCGTCAGATCTGATATTATTAAAATTGTCCCTCAGTCTATTTACAAATTCATTGTCATTTAAGTCTTTGTAGTTTCTTCTCATTATTTTTTTAATTTCGTAATTTTTGTCTTTTTTTAACTTTATCGATATCCATGCATGGTCAGAAATTCTTGGCCCGCTGTCAACTTGGCAATCCAATTCGATATTCGAGAATATTAAGTCTATCATCGTTCTACTCGAAAGCGTAATTCTTGTTGGTTCCCTGATTAATTGCACCATTCCCCTCGTCATAAATATATTTTCTAATTTGTTCTCATAGTGACGACGATTCAACATATCCATGTTGAAATCGCCCATCACTATAAGATTGTCCTTCTTCAGTAGTTCGTCACATTTTTCTTCTATATATTTCAAGAAAGTCATATCTGAGGCATTCGGGGAATGGTATACAATCAACAAGTTTCCCTTGTAAAACGAATTGTCGAAATAAATTGCAATGGTCCAATAATTTCCTTCCAGCTTTGTCAAAAATAACACCTTGTATTTTACAGACTGGCGAACGTAAAGTATTACGCCACCAGTCAGTCTATTTTCCGAGTCAATTCTTATCATGTCATATCCACTTATTTTTATTTCGTTATCTGTAATATCTGGTGTTATTCTGGCTTCCGTGCATGCAAGTATATCAATATAACTTTTATGTAATAAATAATTTTCAACTTGGTCAAATTTGTTTAACAGGCTTTGGACATTTATACAAGTAATAATTTTCGCATCCTTATAGTATTTGTTTCTATTCTTTAATTGCTATTCGGATGTACTGTCAATCTTCTTTAAAATTCGCAAATAATGCGGACAATTTCGGTCGGTAGCCTCATGGTTGTCATTTATTTCTTTTAAGTTAAATTTTGCTTTTTTGTTCACACAGTTGATGCACTTTTTGATTTTATTAAGATTTGGGCACTCCCTACCATCATGCTCTTGGGCACAGTGGTTGCAACGTGCGTTCTTTTTACATGTTTTGTGGTTGTGTCCATATCCCCAGCAGTTAAAGCATCTTTTTATATTTACCTGGTCGAAGACTTTGCATCTTTGCCAGCCTAAATACAAAATTCCTCCCTTTAAAAGCTGTTGATGCGTCACGCACCCAGTTTCCATAATCATCGACCAATTGTTCTTTCCGGTAGTGTCATTATTGTATTGTATACGCTTCACAATTTTAAGTTGTTCGTCATTTTTTAAAGTGTCATTTTGATCCCTAATAATCTTTTTTAGTTCGTCATCCGTTTTTTCCAATTGGTCGTGGCTTATTCCTACTGCCTTCAGCCGATAACTTTTGTTCTTCGGTGCTGTTTCTATTATTTGAACGTTTTCTCCCATTCTATTAACAATTTCATTTTTCAGAATTTGTTGACTTTCTTTTTTGTTACATTTTACAACCACTGTGCCTTTATCGTTTGTTGAGATTTTGTTGACACCTACGTTTAACTTCGTGATGTCAATTTTCTCTCTTATTTCTCTCTCTAGGTTCGGGTTTGTTGCCTTTGGCTTAATAATTACCGTGCTATTAACTTTACTTTTTACAGCGTCCGAAAATCTTAAAATGCTTAAATCCTTCTCTGGTTTGTCTTTTTTCAACTGTAATTCATTTCTTAACTCTTGTAATTCTTTCTTTAACTCCGCTGTTTTTTCGTTTAATAGTTTTTCAAAAAAAATTTTCAAATCTTCAAAAGAGTTAGGCTTAACCAGTTCCATTTCTAAGTCGCTCTCGTCATCCGTATCGTGTTTTCGTTTTTTTGTGTTTTTTATAGTCGCGTTTTTTATTCCCGCTTCCTTAACACACGTTACACACCCGATCGATCTACCCTCGCTAATTACATCTCTTACTTTTATACAATCTTCATGGTATAGTCGGCCGCACTTGCATCGTAGCTCCACGTAGACGACCTTCTTACAATGCGAGCATTTGCCTATGCTCGACATTTTGCGTCGTTCAAACGGCGCGCCGTGAACACCTGTTTCTATGAAAGTCTGGCTTTCTTCAAATGGCTGCGTTCACTCCTCGTTGGGGTTCCCTTGAATATGTACTGATGTATACAGGTCTTTGTTTGCCGGCTATTCCTCACGCCCCTTTCTAGTGTGGTGTGTGCAGCTTATCAGTGATCTTTGCGTCCGTGTTGGTGTATAGATGTTATTTTGTTTATTGTCTCGTGGAATTGCACTCAGCAGTTGTTCTTTTTATATGAATATGTAGAACATATTCGCATAAAACACCTGAGTGCCACAAGACCACACTGGAATTGTCGTGCGACTCACAAAAAGTGGTATTAGTCAGGTGTATAAAGTGAGGTTATGTCAGTGTTTATTTTATAAAATTTGTCTTTTCTCGTCCAAAATGTATTAATTTATGTAAACTTAATATTCCGTCGAATCGTCAGATGTTTATTGATAGTGGACACATATAACAATGAGTGTCAGACGATTAAATATTGATAAATTAAACAATTATGGACAGACAATTTAGAATGACGTTAGTACTCACGAGAGAGAGAGAGAGAGAGAGAGAGAGAGAGAGAGAGAGAGAGAGAGAGAGAGAGAGAGAGAGAGAGAGAGAGAGAGAGAGAGAGAGAGAGAGAGAGAGAGAGAGAGAGAGAGAGAGAGAGAGAGAGAGAGAGAGAGAGAGAGAGAGAGAGAGAGAGAGAGAGAGAGAGAGAGAGAGAGAGAGAGAGAGAGATCCAGTACTACAGGTGTCGGAGGGGGATGGAAAGTATCCAAGGTACGTTCCTGAACGTAGCTCTACTGTACCATAAAAGTACCATAATTTTACAGCCCTGGATCCATAATTCCCTCATCAGGGTCTGGCAACACTGAAAAGATGTGACATACTGAAAAAAAAGAAAAATGGAGTCATCGGAATTTTGGTTGGCTCAACCTCTTGAGGAGGTTGAATACGGCGAAGTGGGTAAGGAGGTTGACTCAACCTCGCCAATAGGTTGTTGGGTGTTCTTCGATTCAAACCCTTCATCCGCTTGAGAGAACTTCTACCACGGTTGTTTCGACTTTTTCTTCATTTCCGTTCAGACAATCTATACTAGTGAACCATGCACTAAAAGCCTTGAGCAAAATTATAGAAGCAGTTGTGGGTACCTTTACTGATAACTTAATCAAAATAATAAAATGTCAACGGAATGAATCATTCCATATCATTGAATCGCATGGAAATTCTTACTAATACTCCATATAATTCATCGAACCTACCAGTTCTTTTACATTGAAGTTGAATTTTATAAAGCGAACATTGTATAACATTGATTCAATCATCTTGCATCTTTAACCTAATATTGTTTACGGTCGATTTAACAAAAGATGAATGATAATCAAACATTTCAGCAGTTTGTTTCTGAGTATCCACTCATGTCCACGGAACTTAACGGGTAATTCACCCGATAATATCTGCGGTTGAGCCAATCATAAGAAACGATCTGTGCAATATGCAAACGGCATTGGCGGAAGAGTCTATGCAAGTGAATGCAATCATTAAAAATCCTAAATCAGCCACTTATGCCGTGTACATGAACTCAAGGCCGCGATTGACTGAACTCCCGTAATTATTTTTTGGTACATTCGGTTGTGCTAGCGATTAGGCTCAACTTTCGAAAGAATATTTTCGAAAGCAGTATTTCAATGTTTTCAAAAAGACTATCGACCAATATCCGTCAAGAAATTTGTTGTACCCTGAATGCAGTAGCAATTGGGAATGTAGTAAGATTGCGTAATGCGTGCATTCGCTCGTATTACAGCCAAGCGTTTTCCGGTCTCGCGCTCAATATAAGTTATGCGGTCAAATCGCGTAAGAGCAGGTCGTTGCCGCCGTGTGCGCGGGATGAGTCAGCATTTTCCGTGACTCGATGCAGTTTCAATTTACTGTTTTAAAAAGATTCTAAATTGGAATTATAAAACAGTAAATTATAAATAATTGATAATTTATAATTAATATTCAATAAAGATCGGAAAATGCTGATGTGACTACTCTCATCGGGTTATAAAAGGCCGGAGAGCAGTCACACAAGTTAGACTTTATTACTGAACTGTTCGTTTTGGTTCGGCTGAGATTCGAGCAAACAATCTCAGCACTTGTATGTAATTTGTAATTAATTAAGAATTTTGTCAAATAAATTATTTGTTTATATTTGTGTGTAAATTACTAGGGTTCTAACCCTTCACCAGCTCATACCGTAATTAACTTCTCCAAGCAACCAAACCCGGAGACGGATTTGGCGGCTTAACAAATTAACTTTTTCGATTGTTTCTTAAAAAGTTACTCTCCTGACAGACATTAATCGGTAGACTTTTGGAAAACATTCTGATACCGTTTAAAAAAATATTTTTATAGAAATAAACCTAAATAACCATCTGAACATCTAAGTATATTTTTTAGCATTTCGTGAGACGCTGATCATCTTCACACTTGTTTTCCAGAAAAGGTACATGGATGAATAAGTAATTATGATAGGAATGAAAGAATATGTGATATTTATTTGAATAAATTCATGGAAATTACATAGCAGAAACACAAACGGAATATTGAGTAATGGACTTACATTACATTAATTACGGTAATATCACAAATACAACAATGTAATATAATAATACTTTATTATTGTAACATCTTTATGAAAATAGAATACTTATGTTATTAACATATTACTCGTATCCATTAGCTACGGAGTGTTGATTTTTTGGCATATAATCTGGGAGATCGCCCTGCATTTTGATGCTCAATTCGTCACTTGACGTTACTCGAAACGCGTGGTAATGCCTATCAAACACTATCGTTTCCATTCTTTCTAAGAGAAATAGTACTTTATCATCTTGGATGAATATGTTTTTAATTTTTCCAAATTGTCGCAATTGGTCGATTTTGTCAATGCTAACTATCATATTTTTCGTATATTTAGTGCCGTTTATCTCAATCCATTTTGTCCTCGTAAGGCGTCTAGTCCACAAATGTTCAAGTACATAATTCTTCAGAACATTCAATTCACAAAGCGCAGTTAATACCACTGCCTCTGTAGGACCGGTTATCATCCTTTTCTCGAATCCTCTCTGCGCGTGTAATTGTTCACTAAACATTAACTGATTTTTCAACGCTAAACTATAGCATATATTTGTACGCGACCGTATAACTAGGGCTTGCTCCATAAAATCTTTGTGTCTACCTTCAAACCGAATGGTAGATACTGGTCGAAGCGGTCCAACGCAAAGGATGACGCGCACGTAATGGAGGGCAAAGTGAAATTTGGGCTTTAAATGATTCCCGAACATTTTTTGATAATCTTTATGATGTTCGGTTATTAAATTATCTGGTTTGTACAACGTGGCTTCGTCTATAGCATCGCGTGCCAAAATACACTTTATTTCACGAAGTTTTAGGTACAGTTTCCAAATTTTATTACCGCGAGGAATAAGATCTGCGATCATTAGACACAACATTATTACCAAGTACGAAATTTCTAAGGCCGAGCGAATGGAATATCCATTCTTTAAATCATTTTCTTTAATTGGAGGGACAGTTTGGCTTGACACTGTATACCCGAGTAAAAAAAAAATGTCTATGGTTGATCAATCCGTTGATCAACCGGTTGATTAACGAATAAAGTTCACCCACTGGGACGATCCTCAACTTATGGATAACTTCCTTTTGTTCCCTGGACAGCACTTGTTGGTTCAGCGAAAGTCTATGGTGACTTCGTCTACGAAAAACAACGGTTTGTCACGGTTTATCAACGGTTTATCAACGGTTTATCAAAGGTTTATAAACGGCTTATCAACGGCGTATCAACAGCTTATCAACAGCTTATCAACGGTTTATTAACGGTTTATCAACGGTTCATGAACTGCTTATCAACGGTTCATCAACGGTTTATCAACGGCTTATTGACGGTTTATTGACGGTTTATAAACGGTTTATCAACGGTTTATCAACGGTTCATCAACGGTTTATCAACGGTTTATCAACGGTTTATCAAAGGTTTATCAAAGGTATATAAAGGACTTATCAACGGCTTATTAACGGTTTATCAACGGTTTATTAACGGTTTATTAACGGTTTATCAACGGTTTATCAATGGTTTATCAATGGTTTATCAACGGTTTATCAATGGTTTATCAATGGTTCATCAACGGTTTATCAATGGTTTATCAACGGTTTATCAGTGGTTTATTAACGGCTTATCAACGGTTTATCAATGGTTTATCAAAGGTTTATAAACGGCTTATCAACGGTTTATCAACGGTTTATCAACGGTTTATAAACGGTTTATTAAACAGTATATTCAAAAGCATCATGCGTAATTTTGTCATGTCAACGCTGAGTATACGATTAATACACCATAAGTTTACAGTAAATCTAGTTTTAATTACGGCTAGTGTGTTATTGATAGATTATAAATTCATCATAAATCTACCCGCGCGGAGGGGTATCTACTTGATGGGATATTTACTAGAAATTGAGTAAAGATAAACGTTTAACAAGGCGAATGGTAGTTAAGCATATATATTCCTACAATTTTCTTCGTCAATGCTAAGCATACCATTAGTATGCGACAGGTTCTCGAAAAATACAGCTTCGAATCAGCGATTGGATCGGTAGTATTATTCCGAGTAAAATAAAAAGTCTATTGTTTATCAACGGTTAACAAATGAAGACATCCCACTGGCACAATCCTAGACTTAGGGTCAATTCGTTGTGAAGTTATGGTCCACAAGAAAAAGATACTTTATTTTCGCCGGCACAATCCTAGACTTATGGTCGATTTGTTCTCAACTTGTGATCGACTCATTCACTACTTGCTGATAACAAGGAAAATTATATACATTTATACTTTGCTTGACAACGGCTAGTAGCGCACATGTGTCGACCAACATGTCGACCGTAAGTCTATGATCGTGCCACTGGGTTAATTTTATTAAGAGCGAACAAAGTTTGGGTTTGAATCTAGCGTTAATTCATTAAAGAGTTCAAATTTTATGGCATTTGTAATTTTTTTTTAAGTTTGCTTTTGCTCCAATTTCCACCATTGTCGACCTATCAGGTGGGAATTTGGATTACACAGAAGTTATTAAAAAGTAAAACTATGAACAAAAGGTGTGGCTTCAGAATGAATTAATACCATTATCAAAAAGTTGAATATTATTATAAACAAATATAAACAGTGGAGTGAAAAATTATGGAATTTAATTCATCATAACAGAATTTTAATAAATAGAAGAAAACAACGGGGTAGCAATGTGGCAATTTAATTGCCAACTTTTCTTTTATACTGGACACGAGGAAGTCGTATATCTAGATCGTGACCGATCTAGATATACGACTAGTTGAACCAATTTTCGATGTCAATAAAATCATATCAGATATATATATATATAAGTGATGTTAGAATTTTGTTGATTTAATAGTATATTCTCACTTTATATACAAAACCTTTTATATTCAACTCATTTAAGTTCTAAATTGACAACAAACTTATGGTCTCCGGTGACCCACGAACATGCAATATACTTTATAGTAATCCATCTGACATTAATCACATGAATTTAAATTAAATTAAATCCCCTTTAAATATATATTTTATACTCTTTAAATTAAATCTCCCCAAAACCCAAGTCTCGCCTAAACTCCACTATAATACAACTTTCCCAAATTTAACAAAAGCTCACAACCGGACATAAAACATATTTACCAGATATCAAACAACATCTGGCAACGCGTTATAGATGTACCAGAATACAACTCTCCAGGCGAAATCGGAGAATATATGGGGGATTCCCGTTGGTTTCGACCTGGGTCTGACCCTCGACCTCTCGGATATCGTCCACAATTTTTTGGATTATTGTCCCAACTCTAAGAAAGAACGAAAAATTTGTTTCAGATTTTTTTTTTTTGAATTCGTTACCATTTCTCAAAATGAAAGTATTTTTAGCCACAATTTAAAAATCTAAAAAAATCTCTAAAATCTCGTATCAGATATAAAAAATCAATACTCTTTGAAATATGCAATAACTTTAAAAAATATAAAAACAGACAATCATTCACACAAAAAAGGCAAAAAAAATCGGAAAAATTCTCAAAAAAGCTGTGCTACATATAAAAATGTTCGATAGTGAATGATTGTCTTTTTTATATTTTTAAAAGTTATTGCATATTTAAGAAAGTATCGTTTTTTTTTTTTTGGAAAAAAAAGTAGCAAGGGTCGGCCCACTTTGGCGCTAAGCTTAAATTTTTATATCTTTTTATATCGGGATTAATACCATTTTTTTCGATTTTTTATTGTGGCTAGCAATAGTTTCATTTAAAATATTTTTAACAAATTGAAATTTGAAAAAAAATCTAAACAAAATTTTGAGATCTTTTTAGAGTTGGGACAATAACACAAAAAATTGTGGTTGAAATCCGTGAGGTCGAGGACCAGGCCCAGGCCGAAACGAGCGAAAATCCCCCATATATAGCCCTGACATTGATATCCTGACAGAGCTATAACGCATTAGACTTATAATCTCCTGTTTCATCTGGTAGAGCGGTTTTACGCTAAGTTGTAATGCTGTAGTGTTATAATATAGAGCACTTTGGCAGAAGATTTGTACTCCTAACTAAATGTTTGGCAAAGTCGTTTTCTCCATCTTTCTGCTTATCAATAACTTCGTTTTTTTTATTATCTGAAATCAGATTTCGGAGTGTCACGCTAGCAGCTTTTGATTTGTCCGGGGTGTCGGCTATTTTCTTTTTAGGGGACCTTTAACTCCGACTGAATCATCAAGCTTTTGCGATGTTTTCTTATTATCTGGTTTTGGGGTTCCGCTTATTGTATTTTCAAGGTTCCGGGTTCCGGGGTGCCTGGTGTTTTTGTTTGTATTTTCCCTTTTAACTCGTTCTTATTGTCATTTTTCTTTCTTCTCAGCACGTTGGTCATTAGCGTTAATGTTCTATTATATTCTTGCCGTTCCAGTCTTTGCGATTTAGTCACATTAGTGTTCGTATACGCTGCAACCAAAAAAATGATAATGCACCATAAACTGTGGCACTGGTGATTATTAGAATATTTAAAAAAGCGACCCTTTTAGATTAAGTTTTTCCTTGAGATTATTTCAGTTTTTCACTGACAAATAGCTCATAAGCCGGGGCTAACAAAAATCGTACTTCCGCTTCATTCATTTCAAATTACGAACAACAACAATACTAACAATGCTAATCATTGATAGTATCCAGTCTAATTTAGAATTAAGCTCACATTCGACAGCAATATATACGTCATCAGGAATTTATTTAAAGCCATTCCTCCCCGTGGTAGTCATGTTTGCTAAACATTTTTCTCCTAGAATAGCTTTTATCAGGCGTCTCACCATCTCCTTGGAATCGCATCTAAACATCCTTTTGATATGATTCAAGTCCGATCCGTTTATCCAAACCTTGCATCCAGGTATAATTTCAACCTGTATTGAATTTGAATTGTTAAGAGTAACGTTAGAACCATATAAATCATTCGAATCATTTTTCTCAATAGACCTGTTATGAATGAATATATTCCTAAAGGATGCATTGCCAAATTATATATTTAATAAGAATTTGAGGACATTTAGATGAGAGAAAAATCTGAAAGAAAATCTGGTTCGTTTTTTTAAAGATGATTAAACAAACAGTTTCATGAAAACAACTATATAAAAAGCCTGCAAAGTCTAACCTTGCAAATTGCCCTCGCTCCAACTCCAACAATATACTGCGAATTTGGCTAACGCTAAAGAAAGGAGAACTGAATTGAACCGAAAAATTTCCTAATAAGTCTCTGTTTGGCACGAAACCTGATCAATAAAATTGTAATTTGTTCACTATCAAGTAACTTCATTTTACCTTTCCTACTCCAGGGATAGTAGTAGGTGTAGTATCATTTGTTGTCAGATTTACGTATGCATCTACCTGTAATATTATGAACGTCAACGTATGAGCGCAATGATTCATCAAAGGTGTACTTTTGCTGCCCTTACGTTCGATTTTCGGTCTTGGTGATCTTGACTTTTCTGCGCGTTGTACTGCAGTCTCATAAATTCTAATAAATGCACTTGTAGAGCTATCATTTGTTCGTTTACTAAAAAGCATCATTATAAAAAGTAATATATCATACAATGAAATAAAATTCTGCCACTTATTTTTGAAGGTTCTGAACGCGATAGTGCGTTTTAAGTGGGTGCCTAAGAGGCGTACTTATGTTCCTAGACCATATGAAGCTATGCATTCGAAAAACGATTTTGAGAGGTTTTTAAAGTTTTAGTATAATTATATGAGGTATTCTTGGCCAACTGACTAAGCCTTAAACCCTGACCCTCTCCAATTCACTCAATTATTTTTCTTTCGGTTCTGGATGTTAAAAAAAACACTCCAAATTTTTTTAGAATTTTTTTTTCAACATTTTTTTTTTTAATGAATTTTTGAAAAAAAAAAGTTTTGGCCCCAATCTAAAAATTCTCAAACATTCTGTGTCAGATATGAAAATTTTCGAGCTTCGAGCCAAAGTGGGCAGACCATTTTGGCGCGTAACTTCTTCGAAAAAAAGCTTTCGAAGAATTTTCCTGTGAAAAATGGATAAAAATTGGGATAGAAAATGTAAAAAAAAAAATATCACAACACTCAGGGCAGTCAATCATATTCTGGAATTAGAATCTGATACGAGTTATTGTGAAATAATTATATATCATGCTTTAAATTATAATAATTTATATATAATATAATTTTTTTAATATTCTTTACATAAACAATACACTCGTGGACCTCACAGTCTTCTATCGGATTCTAATTCCAGAATACGATAGACTGCTCTGAGTGTTGTGATTTTTTTTTTCAGATTTTTTATCCTAGTTCTTATACATTTTTCATATAAAAACGTATTCTTACGAAGTGTTTTTGCTTAATGAATTTTTTTATATAGGAAGAGTAAGGTTCTGGATTTATTAAAGTTCTGCAAAAATATAATATAAACATCGGGATAAAAAATCTGAAAAAAATAATCATAACTCTCAGGGCACCCTTCACTATTTTCTGGAGTTACTGTCCGATCGAAGGCTATCGATAGTAAACACACGATAGTAAAATATACGTCCGCGTGTATATCGTTTATTCAAAAAATAACCCATATATATTTCTTTCTGTCCAAACTACTCAGTTTTAAATAAAATGAGTCCTGTGTATCATCTTACGCTCGGAATACTTTGAATACATTGTACCTTCAGAATAGGCAGCGCATATTTTGCATGCAGTATTGATATTTTCTCTATGTTCGTTATCACTTCCAGAGTCGTCTTCTTCGACCGATTGCTGTACATCTTCCACCGTATTTTCGTCATCATTGTCTGAATTTTCATTGCGCAGTAGACTTTGGTGATTATTTTTGGGGTTATCTTTCACTATCACCTGCTTTTCCACTAAGTTTCCACTGAGTTTGTGTTTTTCTTTTACGGCCCTTCTCAGATTCTTGCTCGTATCGCCGTGACTTATATGTTCGTTCACTAAAACCAGTAGTAAAAACTCATTTGTCATGATATACCTTGTGACGCGTATTTTTGAGAGCGTCCCAAAAAAAATTCAGATTTTCGGAAGAACCGAGCCAGTTTTGTTGGCACCAATTTTTGAATTTCGACTGATTTATTTATTGTGTTTTGTTAATTTTGTGACTTGATGTTCATTTAATGTAACGAGAAAATTGCGGACCACCCACTCTACCAAAAGATCACTGGCTTGTAGTCTAGCTGGCAAACATCTCCTTTTTGGACAAAAAGTGTTGGAAATCGAATATCTTCTCCCTTCCATTGTCGCTTCGGCGGCTGGCGCCCTAAATAAATTAGGGAGGGAGAATCCACAGAACCAAAAGGAGTTTGTGAATGCGAAAAGGTCATTATAGATATTTCTTTTAAATATTTTTTTATTTTTTTTTTTGGAAAAATCGCATCACAAATTGGCGCCCAACGTGGGGCACATCAACTTAAATAAGCTTTAGTCGAATAATTAAAGAGTTGACAATTAATTTTATGTGCAAAAGTTTGAATTTTTAAAATACAAGTATGTGGCAATAATGATTGATCGATTTCGACAAATTTCCGTTCCCGTGTGTGTTATCCGCAGCTAAGAGTCAAAGCTAGCCTCGCGGTCACCAGTGTTTACTTTTTTATTTATTTTTTTATTGTCTTGTCTCGTCAGTGTCTTGTTATTCTTGTTGGCTAGACGAAGGATCTTCGCATGATTAAGGACGAGTCTTAATTGAACATAGAGCCCCTAACTATTCATAAGTGATCGTGAATATTTTCGAATTATATAGGGTGTTCTAAAAGTCTGGCAAAAGTGACAGTTAACATTATCTTCAATTATTTTAAATTGTATTAATGTTTCAAACTTATTTTGTTTATATATTTATTTATTTATTTATTTATTTATTTTTAGAAATTTCAACGCAAATTATTTTTTTTTAATTATTGAATGACTTTATTGTTTTAATTATCTATTGACTTGAATTTTTAATTATTTTGGGCAGATAATTTTTTTTTTACAGATTGACTATTAGTTTTATGTTTTGACTTATTTTTATTTTTATTTTTATTTTATTTTCATTCAAATTTTTTTTTTTTTTTAATTTATTAATTCCTTTTGTTTTACTTTTGACTTTAAATTTTAACCCATTTTATTTATTGATTTTTAGCTTATTAGTATTTTATTGATTGACGTTCCTTAAGTGATCGACTATTATTATTATTATTATTAAAAAAAATTTTAATCTTGAACTTATTTATTTTTAAAATTTACGACTGACTTTCGTAATTTAATAAGTATAGTCTGTTTCGAGCTAGACCTTCGTACAACAAACTATTCATTATTTAAAATACATGTTTGAATGAAAATTCACTTGGTCCATTGCTGCTTTAGTTCAAGGAACAACAAGGCGTCTATTCTATATGTTGTTTGTTGGACTTCGTATTTATAATCTTTCTGTCCCTCAGGATCTAGGTACAATATTAATATCTGATACCATCAATTTATCAACAACAAACTAAAGAGACGGGGAAATTAAGGACCTTAGCGAGAGATTTTGAGACCGGAAATTGGTGCCCTTTTATTTGAAACATTTTTTTTTTTTGGAAGGACTTGTTGGGTGAGTAGAACGGTACCAGTGAGGCGTTACACGCACGAATAACCATGATTCCAGTTAATCCAATAGAAGCTGCATTAGCGGAGCTTTCATACGATCAATTACAAAGCGAATTAGAAAATAGAGGTCTCGATTTTGAAGGACCTCGGAGTGCTTTGGTGAGACGTTTAACGGACGCCATTCGAATTGTTGGTTCCGGTAATCGAGATTTTACTCAAAATGCGTTTGGTGATTGACATCCAGGTTACGATCTCGACACAAAGGTCACTCGACCTTTGACATCTAACCACACCATGCATTCAGCAAGTTTACCTCCCATTGCTGAATCGTAATGTGGCTAATTCGGTATTAGATTTATCTAGAACGGCTCATGACGGCAGGTCAACTGAACAGGGAGCACCTCAGCTCTCCGCCGATTCAGGAATACATTCCTCACCTTTACCTCCCCCGCCCGCGGGTGAAAGTTCAGTACCGAGAAATAACGCTGCGGAAGCAAATATGATTCCGGCTCATCGAGGATTTTTAAGTTTACCGGTACCAGCAACACAACGTATTAACATGGAAAGGCCAGAAAATTTTTACATGACAGCGCCGCCAAATAATTATCATTCTGATCCGTTACGTTCACGGCCGATTGCCTCTCAAATACTTAGAGCAAATTCACCAGTTTTGGGTCATATGAATCACCCACCATCTAATTTTTCTTACGTGAGGCAAGGTCATCATCTTACCAATTTTAATTATGAAACACAAGGTAGGTATCCTGACATTTTATCGAGTTACCCTGGTCAAGGTTCATCCGCTCCGATTTATAATATGGATCAACCCCAAGGAAGAGCAAGCTATCATCATGGTTTTTATACTTCGCCAAATCATTTTCGTCTAAGACCAACTAATAGCGTTTCAGGTATGGCAGCCTACGACGTCATGCGGGAAAGAAATCTCAAGTTTACTGGAGCTAGAGGCGAAGATGCCGAAGCTTTCTTGATTCAAGTGGAAGAAGGCCGAGCTTTGGTACCAGTAGCGGATAAAGATCTGTTGAATTGTTTGCCGTTTTTCCTTATGGGAATTGCTTTAATCTGGTTTCGCAACCAACGAGAAAATTGGAGAGGATGGAGAGACTGTGAGAGAGCAATGCGTGCACGATTCGGCGATCCGAATTTGCAGGTAACGCTTTTGGAAGAAATGTTAAGACGAACGCAAGGTAACACCGAGCAGGTCACGGACTATTTAACCTGCATGAGAGCTTATTTCGAACAAATGGTACCGCGTCCAACAGAAGATCAACAGATCAATTTCGCGTATCGAAACATGTTACCGAGATTGCAAGTGGCAATAATTCGATCCAATGTCCGAAGTTTCGAAGAGTTGGAAAAAAACGCGATTGGAGTGGAACATAGTTATCGTGCTGCAGATTATTATCGTGAACCACCTATGCCGGAACAGTCGTTGTATCCAGATTTAGCCTTCCACCCAACTCAAGGCGTGACGGATCCTCGTAATTTTACATTCGGTATTTTGAATAATCGGGAGCGAGTGAAGGAGGATTCGCGTTCGAAACCTGGCAGTCGAAGCCAAGGGGGGGAGAGAGGACAACAAATGTATCAAAGCTCGAGTAATTCGGAACGGTACCAGAATCGATCCCCAGCGTGTTTTAACAACTTTACGCCAAATCGCAATTACAATCAACCTCAATACGATTCTCATTCGACTCCTTCAAGAAGTTACCCCAATTCTAATCGAGTCCGTTTCAACACACAAACGAGGTCACTGTGTACAGGTGCCTCAAGATACAAATGACGGTCACTCAGCCGCGAGGCCGGTACCTAAAGAAAAAACGTGTTGGAATTGTGATTCAACCGGTCATCGGTCCCGCGATTGTCACGCACCTCACCGAGTCCATTGTTATTATTGTGGAGAAAAAGGAGTCACTACAAAAATGCCGCACGGTTGTCCGGAAAACACCAATCGGAGCCGCCGGTAAGGGCCTTCGCGACTCCCATGATAGAGAAACAGGCCCCGGAAACTTCATTTCAGATGGCTAATAAAATTCTAAATTTAACGCAGGACTCTCCACGGACTATTCTAGCAGTTTTATTAGATATTGAGGAACACGTATTGCCCGCTATGGTGGATAATGGTGCTACCAATACTTTTATTGGTCCAGAAGGATTAGTGTTGGCAGCCAGGTTGGGTTTCTTTCGTCGGAGAACTCCGGGACGTCCTAGTACTATTGCAAACGGAGAGCAGATTAGTTGTAGCGAAGAAATCGAAATTTCGGTATCTCTCGAACAACGAAAAAGAACAATAGTAGCTCGCGTCTTTCCTGAACTTCCCGTACCATTACTGTTAGGCCTTGACTCACTTGAAGCATTTGGCTTAGTAGTAGACCATTCTAATCGTACGTGGCATTTTTCAGGTCAACCCGAAAGACGTTTTCATTTTTAAGAAGTAGAGGGCCCTAACGCGGTGGACGTTTGCGCCGCGTTATCGGATTTAACGGCAAATGAGAATAGTAGGCTCGAAGCGTTCCTAGCCGAACAATTGCCTAAAATGGCCCAAGCCCCAGGTTTAACTACGTTGATTTAACATCGAATCAACGTAGGCAATGCAACTCCAATAAAACAACGTTATTATCCTGTAACCCCGGTGATTCGTGATGCAATATACGCTGAAGTTGACAAAATGCTTGAAGCCGACGTGATTGAGCCGTCGAATAGTGAATGGAGCACGCCGATAGTAATGGCCAGACGCCAAGGTCATGATTTACGATTTTGTTTGGATTTTCGTAAAGTGAATGAAGTTTCAAACAAGGATGCTTACCCAATTCCGTATATGGACTAGATTCTAGACAAACTTAGAGTCGCGAAATACATTTCTACTCTTGATTTAAAGAAAGCCTATCATCACATTCCTTTGGAAGAATCTTCTCGTCCTATCACAGCGTTTACGGTACCTGGTAGAGGTCTATTTCAGTTCAAACGCATGCCTTTTGGGTTAACGAGCGCTCCAGCAACCTTTCAACGTCTACTGGACCGACTCATTGGTCCCGAAATGGAACCACATGCCTTCGCTTATCTGGACGATATTATTATTGTCACTAAAACCTTTGAAGAGCATTTGTTTTGGCTCAAACGCGTGATGGATAGAATTTTAGGCGCAGGTTTGCGAATAAACCCTGCAAAATGCGAATTTTGTGTCCATGAAGTAAAATATCTTGGATTCGTAGTAAATGGAAAAGGATTACAAGTCGATCTCGAAAAGACAGCTCCGATTCGAAATTATCCGGTACCACGAAAGGTAGCTCAAATTCGTCGCTTTTTGGGAATGGCATCATGGTATAGAAGATTTATTAAAAATTTCGCGCTGATCGCAGAGCCTCTCACACGCCTCACGAAGAAGACGCAAAAATGGATATGGCAAGAAGAACAGCAATTCGCATTTGAAAAATTGAAAGATGCACTCGTTAATCCGCTTACGCTTTCTCGTCCAGATTTTGAAAAGCCTTTTACGCTACAGACCGATGCTAGTATGACTGGTCTTGGTGCTGTATTAACACAAGAAACGGATGGGGTAGAACACCCTATTTCATATGCCAGTCGAGCCTTGTCAGATGCCGAAAGAAATTACACCACTTCAGAACAAGAATGCTTGGCAATTCTCTGGTCGGTGGAAAAGTTTCGAGGTTATTTAGACGGGTATCATTTTACTGTGATAACTGATCATGACAGCTTGCGTTGGTTATTTCATCGTAAAGAACCTAAAGGTAGATTGGGAAGATGGGTATGGCGGATGTTGCAATACGACTTCACGGTCGTTCATCGTAAGGGGGCTTTAAACTATGTGCCTGATGCCTTATCTAGAATGTATGAAAAGGAACAAGCTTCTGTAGGTACCTCAGCCCCAGAAATCATTTCGATGTTGATGCTTATTGAGAATTCAAGCAACGGTTTAGTCCAGGAAACCGATCAATCCAAGTCGGACTCAGATGTTTGGTATTCGCAACGTTTCTATGACGTGCAGAAAAGACCGAGACATTTTCCCGATTGGAAAATTATTAACTGTCGATTATATGTTCGGCGCAAAACTTCAAATCATGTAATTTTAACATCAGATGCGGATGAGTGGAAGCTTGTGGTACCGAAATTGGCGAGAGCACAGGTTCTTCGAGAGAACCATGATGTTCCACAAGCAGGTCATTTGGGGGTGGACAAAACCTTCCGTCGTATCGCAGATTCGTATTTTTGGCCAAAAATGTTGAGGGACGTTACACGCTACGTGCGACACTGTGACGTTTGCCAGAAAACAAAAACCGTGGAGGGACCTCCACTTGGGTTGATGGGCCGTAGAGTAACGGAGCAACCATGGACTGTAGTAGCTGCCGACATAATGGGACCTTTTCCACCTAGCCGTGCAGGATTTGCCTACATCCTTGTTTTTCAAGACCTTTTTAGCAAATAGGTAGAATGTTGTCCTTTACGAAAAGCTAATGGAAAGAAGATAAAAGAATATTTGATGAAGGTTTTGGCTATTGGCGACCAAATAAAAAAGAAGATAGCTGCTCTTCTGTTAAAACGTTTCGACCTTATTGTAGGTCCTCTTCAGTTATTATTCCTCATCTTACTTTGATCTACAATTTTTTTTACAATGTTATTTTTACTATGTGATACAGATCGTGAGTACAGTAAAATTTGAGGTTAATTATGTGAGTTAACGCACTTACGCAACATGTCTGGAACAATGTTACTATTTTGGCCGGATTGTCTGGCCATGTTGTCAGTGGGAGGTTGGTTAATTCAATAATAATAGAAAAACAAAACTATTTTGCTTATGTCTTGCATTGTAAAACTTATAAAACGATCTATGTGGCCAGGCAATCCGGCCGGTTAGTGGAAACAGTTCATAATTTTTGAAATTTGTGAAATTTATTACTAATTCTAAAAACATTTGCTCTTATTCACACCGCGCGAAATTTTTTGAATTTAAATTCTGTGTGAGTTGTTATATTATTGAATTATAGATATTGCTCAATTTTTCTATGTCATGTTGAAAGTTAATAGCGTTATTGTGTTTTTTAATGTTAATCATCTCGTTTATTAGTCTTTTTTTATAATTGTGTTCAATTTTAAGAATTTTTGTTTTTTCAAAATCAAATTTGTGTTTTGTGACTGAAGAGTGTGCAGCTAATGCTGTGTGTGGGTGATCTAGATGGTTTAGGCTATTTTTATGTTCATAGAGCCGTGTTTTTAAGTATCTTTTAGTTTGACCTATGTATACTCCATTGCATTCTTTGCAAGGAATGTGATAAACTACATTTGACGTGTTCAATGTTGGAATTTTATCTTTTGTGGATCCTATAATTTTTTGTAAGTTGTGTTTGTTGTTGTTAATTAAATTGATCTCAAGTGGTTTAAATAGTCTGTGTAATGGTCCTTGAATTTGTTGGATATAAGGGAAGTTCAGTAATCTTTTTGTATCAAAAGTCTTTTTTTCTTTCATACTTTCCTTGTTATTGATAATGTTATTGAGCCTGCAGTTAACATATTTATTAATGAAGTGTTCTGGAAAAAGGTTTAATTTTAATGTATTTTTAATTAAAACTATGTTTTCTGACCAAAATTTTTTATCAGCCAATTTTATGCCTCTGTCATAAAAAAAAAAATTGTAGATCAAAGTAAGATGAGGAATAATAACTGAAGAGGACCTACAATAAGGTCGAAACGTTTTAACAGAAGAGCAGCTATCTTCTTTTTTATTTGGTCACCAATAGCCAAAACCTTCATCCAATATTATTAACTGCGGCCACAACCTTTATATCTCATGAAGATAAAAGAAGCCTTCGAGGAGCTCGTGATATCTCGATGGGGAACACCGGAGGTCCTGTTGACTGATAACGGTACCGAATTTATAAACAAGGACTTGCGCGAGGTAACTCAGGAGTATGGAATTTTTCACTCTACTACACCTCCTTACCACCCGCAAGCTAACCCGGTAGAACGAGTGAACCGAGTGTTGAAAAGTATGATTGTAACTTTCATAGAACAAGATCATAGAGTTTGGGATCAACATCTAGCTGAATTTCGTTTCGTCTATAATACGGCTCATCATTCTTCGTTGGATTGTAGTCCAGCTTATTTAAGGTAGCCACCTTGATACGTTCTAGTCAAATCAGTACTAAACTTTGAAAAAAATTTCTACAAGTTTTTGAGGTTCAATTGACGGTGTTATGAACTCAATTAGGCATCAGCATGTTTTTTTAACATATAAATAAATTACCAACCACGATTTGAAAAGAAAATACACTATGATATATGCAGATGTTTAATAAGATGTTTCTGTTATCCAGTTATATATTAGAAAAAATCATAATATTAGTCCGATTATGACGAACAATAGCTCAGCTTGTTCATTGAAAGTTGCTTTGATGATTTAACGAACAGATTTTTCAGTAATATTATTTATACAAAAATTACAACTGTTTGTTTATCCAACTTAACTTAACATTGAACATACCAATGACTGTAATTTTTGAAGAAATAATAACATTGGAAAATCTTTTCGTTAAATCGTTGAAGCATCTTTCAATGAACAAAATGATCTATTGCCCTTCATAATCGGCCTAATATTACGGTTTTTTCTAATATATAACTAGATGACAGAAACATCTCATAGAACGTTTGCATATATCAGTGTATTTTCTGTTTAAAACGTGGCTGCGGATGTATTTACATATTAAGAACACACGCTGATGCTCAAATTGATTTTTAAAACCGAAAATCGAACTACAATAATTTGTTAAAATGCGTTTCAAAATTTAACACTGATTTGACTAGCACGTAGCAAGACGACTACCTTAAACTTTGGAAGGGTACCGAGACCTCATCAATTCTATCGACGTGAACCGGGAGAACGGGAAGTAACTCATATGCCACCGGACAGTTGGTCTGAGCGGATGAGACAATTGCAGCCGCTTCGGGAACAAGTGCAACTCGAAATTGAGGAAGCTTATCAACGTCAAGCGGCGCAATACAACAGGCACCGAAGTATTCCTCAGTTTAAGGAGGGAGATTTAGTTTTAAAAAAGCAACGAGTGCTGTCCTCTTCCTCACAGAACATAGCGTCCAAATTATGTAAGAAGTTTCATGGTCCTTTCAAGGTCAATAGAATTCTCTCGCCGGGGGTATATGAGTTGATTTCCAATGACGGTACAATATTCAACAAAATTGCAGTACAAGATATTAAGCGATATTATGGTCCAAACTCGCACGAACCAATTCTAACCGACCGATAAGTTGTTTGGTTTCGGGATCTAGTCTCTGGTTATTTCCAATGTGTTAAGGTGATGGTGTAGTTTGTACGGAACCAACAATTAAAATTAGTCTTGGAAAAATTAAAGCCTATGGAATTGCCTGACGGTTGTTCGCCGATACTACGTGTCGTAATTAAATTCTTTGAGAGTCCGGAAGTGTGAGGGGAGCTTTCCGTCGAGGGCGACCTTGTGTAAGGGGAGGAGAGTTGTGACGCGTATTTTTGAGAGCGTCCCAAAAAAAATTCAGATTTTCGGAAGAACCGAGCCAGTTTTGTTGGCACCAATTTTTGAATTTCGACTGATTTATTTATTGTGTTTTGTTAATTTTGTGACTTGGTGTTCATTTAATGTAACGAGAAAATTGCGGACCACCCACTCTACCAAAAGATCACTGGCTTGTAGTCTAGCTGGCAAATATCTCCTTTTTGGACAAAAAGTGTTGGAAATCGAATATCTTCTCCCTTCCATTGTCGCTTCGGCGGCTGGCGCCCTGAATAAATTTGGTAGGGAGAATCCACAGAACCAAAAGGAGTTTGTGAATGCGAAAAGGTCATTATTAATTTCATCATTATTTAATTTTTTTATTTTTGTATTTTTCTTATTTTTGGAAAAATCGCATCACAACCTGCAGGACATATTTGCATGTAATACCTTGTTTATTTTCTTCGTCTTTTCCATATACGTCACCTTGTTCTAAATCTGATTCATATATCCCGTCATCTTCATGACTTTCTTTGTGTTTCCCTGATACATATTTTCTTCGTCACTTTATTCTATATCACTAGAATTGTCTTCACTATCGTATCCGTCTTGCATATCTATTTGATTCGGTTTCTTGGTCTCTGTTTCTCCCGTTTTGTGTTTTCCTTCGATTCTATCCACTTTTTTATTCTTCCGTTTATTGCTGTTGCTTTTCCTTTCCTTACGATCAATAACTATATTGTTTAAATTTTCAGTTGTTTTGTCTAGTCTTGACTCATAATCGTCTTCTCCATACATGTTGACCAGCATTTTCGCTCCTTTCTTGCGTTTCATTTTAGTTCTTTCTCTACTTCTACCTTTACCAGTATCACTGTCACTACCCTCGTTCTCACCATTTGAATAAAAAATTGTACGTCCATTTACAATCGATCGTTCAATATCATTAAGGGCATGTGAAACACGCCAGAACCACGCGACGCGGCCCTGCTCCCGCGGTAAGGCAGGTTACCGAGTCGGTAACTCTGCCGCTTGCCGCTAGGTGTCGCCCAACGCAACTTCTAAATTAAAGATATGACGTCCATTAGCGTCGCCACAAAGGGGCACATCTGAAATCGCGCAGGATCACGTAGGCTCGGCGATTCAATTTCACGAATGCTGCTCTGCGATCTCAAGAACTTTAAGTTCTCGTAGCAGCATTCGTAGATTAGAATTGTCGCGCAAGAACTCATAGGATCGGCGATTCGTTAAACGCGCAAGAGCATGCAGGCTCGGCGATTTTTTATTGCGCAAGATCCAGGCTCGGCGATTTCGAAACCGCGCAAGAGCCTCAGGCTCGGCAATTTTGAAACCGCACAAGAGCGTCAGGCTCAGCAATTCGATTTTAATTTACGTACGAATGCTGCTTCGAGAGTTCTCGAAGCAGAATTCGTACATTGAACGTATAACCCGCAACAGCTCTTGGGCTCCACGACTTATAAATCGCGCAAGAGCCGTGAGCTCGACGATTTTTTATCGCACAAGAGTCGCAGACTCAGCGACTTATGAATCGCACAAGAGCGACAAGCTCGACGATTTCAAAATCGTGCAAGAGCCGCGGGCTCGGTGATTTTCCATTCGCGCAAGAGCTGCGAGGTCGGCGATGCGATTACAGTCTACAAATGCTGCTTCGAGAACTTTAAGTTTTCGAAGCAGCATTCGTATAAATATGTCGTGCGAGAGCTGCGGAATCGGCGATTTTTTATCGCACAAGAGTCGCAGGCTCGGCGACTTATTTACAAGAGCGACAAGCTCGACGATTTCTAAATCGCGCCAGAGCGCGCAGGCTCGGCGATTTCTAAATCGTTCAAGAGCCGCGGGTTCGGCGATTTTTTAATCGCACTGGAGTCACGGGCTCGACAAAAATCGCACAAGAGCCGCGTGCTCGGCGATTTTTTAATCGCACAAGAGCTGCGAGCTCGGCGATTTGATTTGTCTGCAAATGCTGCTTCGAGAACTTCAAGTTCTCGAGAACTTGATCTCGATCTTGATCTCTTCACAAGTTCAAGTTCTCGAAGCAGCATTTGTAGATATAAAATATATCGCTCAAAAACCGCGGGTTCGGCGATTTAAATAAAAAAATTGATAAAAAAATACGACTGCTGATGTTGCTGCTGTTGTTGCCTCTGCTGCTGCTGCTGTCCTCACCGCCATCGTTGCTACCGCCGCTCTTGGCTCTGCTGCTGCTTCTGCTGCTGCTGGTGCCGCTGCTGTTACCCCTTCTGCTGCTGCTGTCGTCGCCACCGCTGCTACTCCTCATCGGCAGGTCACCTGTTGAAAACAAATAAATTATATACAATTTTCAAAATATGTCGCGCGAGAGCTCTTCGTCTCGGCGACTTTACATATCGCGCAAGAGCTGCGGGCTCGGCGATTTTTTAATCGCACTAGAGCCACGGGCTCGGCGATTTGATTTGTCTACACGGAGAAAAATAAGAAGTTGGGCCAACTCAGCTTTAATGAGTTGACCAGAAATAAGTTGCTACAACGATTTACTCGGTGTCTACAACAATCTCGAATAGGTGACGTGACAACGAAAAGTGAGTTGGTGCAACTCTCTAGTGAGTTCACCCAAGTAATCGGTAAGATCGCACAACCATTTTAAACCAACGCAACGAGCGCTCGCAGCAAAACATTTTTTCTTTTAATCGAAACCTATGATAATCAAAGTGTGGCGAACAACTATGTTCGTGAAGTTTAGCTTCTTTACTAATAATTATGTCGATGTCTAAACATCGACATTTTTTAGCAATGAATGCTATCGATTGACATTTTTTGCAAAAAATGATACCGATAGCCATTTCTTGCAAAAAAAAATGCTGTCGATAGACATTTTCTGCAAAGATATGCTATCGATGGACATTGTTTTGCAAAGAAATGCTGTCGATAGACATTATTTGGAAAGACATGCTATCGATATACATTTTTTGCAAAGATATGCTGTCCATGGACTTTTTTTGCAAAGAAATTCTGGCGATAGACATTTGATGCGAAGACATGCTATCGATAGACACTTTTTGCAAAGACATGCTATCGATGAAGATTTTTTTACAAAGAAATGCTATCGATAGACATGATTTCACAGTCACATTAGAATGTCCTCTGTGACAGATGGATAAGGTATCGAACACAATAACTTCAAACCGTCGTAATTCCATCAACAGGCATCTCAGACTCAATGAAATATACCAACTATAATCGCAATCCGTATTAATTTGATCAAGTGAAACGTTAAAACGCATTAATTTCATCGTCCCTATGTCAATTCATTGAATTTTTTTAAACATAAATTCGCACAATTTCTACCGATAGTCGGGTCAAATGTGTTCTGTTTGGCAAGTGAGTTGTGTCAACTCACCGGTGGGTTGCACTCAACCATATTAGATAGTCACTGCAACCCAGCTTGTGCAACTAACTAAAAGTAGTTGTCTCAACTCACGAAATTCGAGATTGTACGGACTTACGAAAAGTGAGGCCGTGCAACCACTTCTTGCGGGTGCCCAACTACTTTTTTTTCTCCGTGTACAAATGCTGCTTCGAGAACTTCGTAGCGCTTGTCGTAGTTCTCGAGAACTTAAAGTTCTCGAAGCAGCATTTGTAGATATAAAATATGTCGCGCAAGAGCCGCGGACTCGACGATTTTTATATCGTCCAAGAGTTGCAGGCTCGACGATTTCAAAATCGTGCCAGAGCGCGCAGGCTCGGCGATTTCTAAATCGTTCAAGAGCCGCGGGGTCGGCGATTTTTTAATCGCCCTGGAGCCACGGGCTCGGCGACAAAAATCGCACAAGAGCCGCGGGCTCGGCGATTTTTTAATCGCACTGGAGCCACGGGCTCGGCGACAAAAATCGCACAAGAGCCGCGGGCTCAGCGATTTTTTAATCGCACTGGAGCCACGGGCATGGCGACAAAAATCGCACAAGAGCCGCGGGCTCGGCGATTTTTTAATCGAACAAGAGCTGCGGGCTCGGCGATTTGATTTGTCTACAAATGCTGCTTCGAAAACTTCAAGTTCTCGAGAACTCGAAGTTCTCGAAGCAGCATTTGTAGATATAAAATATGTCGTTCAAGAGCCGCGGGCTCGGCGATTTCTTAATCGCACTGGAGCCACGGGCTCGTCGACAAAAATCGCACAAGAGCCGCGTGCTCGGCGATTCGATAAAAAAAATATATATATATATATTTGTATAAATAAATACATACGGATTAACGCTGCTAGTGCTGCTGCTTTTCCTGTTGTCCTCGTTTTGTCCCAGTTGTTGTTGTTTAGTTGTTCTCACTTTGCTGCTGCTTTGCGCTGAAAAAAAAAAAATTATATAAAAATAAATAAAATAAATAAAATAAATAAAATAAATAGAATAAATAAAATAAATAAAATAAATAGAATAAATAAAATAAATAAAATAAATAAAATAAATAAAATAAATAAAATAAATAAAATAAATAAAATAAATAAAATAAATAAAATGAATAAAATAAATAAAATAAAATTCTCACCGATGGAGAATATGTCAGCTGATCCAGTATCCTCTCCAAGTGAAAATAGTTTCACTCGGTAAGGATATTGGATAAGCTGTCATGTTTTCCCTCAGTGAGAATCACTTCATGCGGATACTGGAACAACTGGTGCGGGGGCAGCATTTGTTATCAACACATATTCTCAGCGAGTGAGGATATGTCAGCTGATCTAATATCTTTAGTAAGTGAGTAATCTTTCTCAGAATAATTTTACTCTTACTACCACTATGACTGTCACTAACACTATCACTATCACTCACACTATCACTCATAACTAATCACTATCACTGTTGACACTTAACCGATCGACTGACGAACTATCGTCACTCGGAGAGAATGATGAAGCACTCGATGAGGTTAGTATTTTGTCAGTCGATCGAACGACAAAATACTAACTTTTCGCGTCATCTCGATTGTGACACTTACCTCGAGAAATGATCGGGGTCTCCGATATCACGCGATCTTTTTCTTCCAAATTCGCTCGTCGAATTTTGCGTCGTCGCGCGCACGAAGTCGGGAAACAGACGATTGCAGCGCCGCGATGCCAGTGCCCGCGTACATACAACCTTGCGACCGGCAAACAGGCGACAGTGGCGCCGCTTTTTCCGGTTGCCGCACATGCGCCCACGTGACCGACGATACGCGTTAAGGTGGTGGAGACAGCAATATAAAACGCTGCCGCGCCTATGGACGCTCTGCGCGGGCTCGTGACAAAATTGGAGTGCGCCATTAGCGCCATCTAGCAAGACAGGAGAGACGCAAAAAACTCGTGAAGTTATCGACAATTCTTTCGGATATGGTTTTTCCTTATAAAATGTGACTAAATCGAAATCGAAATGCACGTTTCCTGCGTGATTTTGAATTATCTCGGGAATGAATTAGTCACTTTTTTCATTTTTGGTCCAAAAATGAGAAAAAAATCAAATTTTTGATTACAGGAATCTGCCGGTAATCGATCTGTAATTTTTTTTTTCGAAAATCAAAATTCGGCCTAATTCATTCTCGAGATGCACATTTTTGGCGTCTGTATTCCAAATTTCGCTTCAATCCGCCCATAATTCGCGAAAAAAAGCATATCCGAAATTTCGAGGTGCGCGTCCGTGTGTTTCACATGGCCTTAAGAGTTGATACTTCATATTTTTTTTGTTTTTCTGTCTTCGTTTTTCAGCTGCCTTTGCTTTACCATAATTGCATCCGGATGGGATCGTCTTTTTTCCGGCGTAAAGATTTTGCCAGTGGTGCTGATTTCAAGCGACTCCAACTGCTTCTTGTTATCTAGAAAGGTATATTTATGAAAGAAAGGAACTATGGAGATTTTTTAGGAGATAATGTTAACAGTGCGCTCAGAGACATGCACATAAACCTGTATGATGCTTTAAATATAAGAGCCATTCTTTGTCAATTCAACCACTTTTTTCGAACTTTCTTTTCTGATTAGTCTTATAATCGTCATATTTCAGTACCGCTTCAAATTACTTTCTCCTAATTTTTTTAGATTTTTTAATTTAATATTACGAAAAATTGTGTATTTCTTGTTACGTATTCTTGTTAACTATAAAGTCAATATATCGTGAAAAATTGAAGTCGTAGAAAAATAAATGTGTTAACATAAGAGTTGTAGTTTCATATGGACTTTCTAATGACATTTTTCAAACAATTTTGTTGACTCGATACACTGCTTTTTCGATTAAAAATATAAAGATTTTTTTTACGCAATCAAAGCGAAACAAAAACAGACCTTTTTATCTTGCTGAAAAAATTACAGAATCATTGCGCCTATGTATCAATAACATAACAAAATTGCCAGAGTAGGACCGATCAAAGTTCCGGAGAAAAAAATATTTTGTTCAAAGAAAAAAAAAATGTCTATAAATAAAATTAAAAAAGACTATAATGGATCAACAGTTTTATATATTTATCATCCCATAAACTACAGGCTTGAAATAAAAGCAATGATAACATTTTTCTGTTTTTCTCGACAAAAGTTTTTTACTTTGAACAAATTATTTTTTTATGTTGGTAGTTTGATCGGTCCCTCTCTGTATATTTTTTTCTGTTATCGATACATCAGCGCAAAGATTCTGTAACTTTCTCAGTAAAATACGGTTTTTTTTGGTTCCAAAAAAATTTCTATTTTTGTATCGAAAAAGCAATGTTATCGAGTCGACAAAATTATTTGAAAAATTTCATTACAAAGTCCATATAAAACAACAACTTTTATGTTGTACCTTTTTTTCTGTGACTAATTTTTCAATACATTTTGACTTTAAAGAAATACACCATTTTACGTAATATTAGATTTAAAAATCTGCAAAAATTAGGAGAGAGTACTTTCAAGTGGTACTAAAATGTGTCCAATTATGGGATTAATGAGAAAGGTTCGAGAAAAAGTGGCTGAGTTGACGAAGCATGCCTCATAACAATTACAAGATAAGATGCTTATGAGACATAAAAATAATTAGTTGACATAATGGAATTACATAGATATGTTATGGCACCGAATCGGGAATTCGTATACAAAAACAACTAATAGGCAAAGGAGAGGGAGGCTGTTACACTGTTTCAAGATTATTTTTAATACCCCGAATGGGTGTTTTCCCTCTTTAGAGCCTACCTTTTCAGGCAAAAGCTCGGGATAGGGCTAAGAGGTTTTCTGTTGTATGATGCTTCAGCCGTATGTAAAAAGGAAAGTTGAGGAAGTGCTTCGGCGAAAGACGGCTTATTATTGGTTGTTGTTAGTCCATTTTACGTTTCGCCCTGATCAGGGCCTCTTCAGAAATTTTATTTCTGTTCTATGTATACAAAAATAATAAATAATATTTGTATAAAAAAAATATAAAAATAATATTGTGTGTCAATGCTCGCTTAAAAAAATATAAAAATAATATTGTGTGTCAATGCTCTCTTCTTATAATAAACTTGTGTTATACCTGTGTTTTTGTTAATCTAATTTAAACATATATTATGAATTCTAAAGACTCACCAGTGTTCAGTTTGTGAACACTTTTATTATGTGACAACAATATCTTTGCTGGTTGGCAAAATATTTACTATTGTGTTGTGTGTTTGAGTATTAGCTGGTGACCGGGCTCTCCGGTCATATTAGGTTAATCCTGTGTGTGTGAATGAAAATTTGTGTAGATTATTGTAATTCACCTTTTTCTTTGATTTTAATGTTATTTTCTTTATAAATACCTATTGTAGTTCTATTTCGGTGTTGTTATTTTAATTGTTATCTATTATTTCATTTAATTTGTACTATTATAGACCGGAGAGTCCGGCCAGCATGTGGTCACATTGTAAACTGCCGGTGTGTCAGTTGTTTAGAAAGATTTGAATGTCTTAAGGCGGATTTATATTGGAGACTCATCTTCGACGGGTTTGCATTGGTGACTTAAATCGGCTGGAGGATATTAAACTATTATAACTACAAGTGACATTTAATTTAACAGATTGACTATGATGCTTATAATATTGAATTGTATATAATACTTAAGTTCGATATATCTGTCCTGTAATTAATTGCATTTTTGTCGCTTTTAATTTTTATCATTTCTTGTAATATTCTTTTTACATACGGCTAAAGCATCATACAACATTCATCATCTGGCGTTAAACTAGTAATTTCATTGAAATGGGTTTCTTCGACATCATATTAACCCATTATGGAAATTTTACACACAAAGCATTCAAAAACTGGAAGAAGAACAGCGAATCAAGAGTGCGAGGAATACAAGAACTCAAATTCCTCCTAAAATGTAGACAAAGGAACATTATTCCGAAACATCTAGATTTGGCAAACATTAATAATTTAACTTTCATAACAGGAAAAAACACACATAAATTTGAGAAACTACTTAATTCAACTTTGAGAAAAATCATAAATTTAGAAATAGATGATATTAATGCTCAAATCAAACACAACAATCACATAGTTAATAAGTCGGAATTAATCATACAAGAAAGAACTCCAACAAACATCCATAGAAGATTCTTTGATTTAGAAGAAAAGAAATTAACTAAATTATCCGATAAGTTATTCAGAACACACGAAAATAAATTAAGATTACTACGCTTAAAGAAAAATAGGGATTTACACAGATACACACACAACACAAATGATTTCTTGACAGCTATCTACTCACAGAGACTCGACCACTCGGAAAATCATAGAGCAAATATAACTATGACAAAAAATACAAATACAGCTGACAACAATAATAACATTGTCCACACCAATCCACTACATACTAAAAACAACCAAACAACACACACACCACAAAACATAGAAACTTTCGAGGAAATCTTAACACACGCAACTAACAATAATGAACCAACGCAGATGAAAGAAAAGTGGATGGTGAATTTATCAAATATTGTAATACCTAAACATATTCAACTATTTCTATCTCTAGGCCCAAAATTTTGTTACCCTTACCTACAACAACATGAAAAAATAAAAGCAGTACACAAAACCATCACTGAACTGGAAAACAATATTCAACTTATAAAGAATGAAGACAGAGACACAGCAAGAGGGAAAATAACCAACGTTCTTTATTCTGTATACAACAAATCTCAAAAGAAACACACGGAAAAAATAATCAAAGACACAAAAGCTTTTCTACACACACACCCAGAAATAATAGTAACTAAAGCAGATAAAGGTAACGTTACAGTCATTTTAAATAAAAAAGATTATTTAGAGAAAACCCAAAACTTACTCAAGGACAGCACAACCTATGAAGTAATAAAAAAAGATCCGATTAACACTTTACAAAAAACAATAACAGTACTCTTAACAAGATGGAAAAATAAAGAAATAATCACAAACAAAACGTTTGAATATTTGAAACCACAAAATTGCAATATTGCCAAACTATACACCCTACCGAAAATTCACAAACAAAACTTTCCACTTAGGCCAATAGTTTCGTCCATTAACTTTCCAACATACAAAATATCTGATTTCATACACAAAATAATAGCAAAAAAGTTACCTAACCACCAGTCAAATATAAAGGACAGTTTTTCATTAAAAAAGGTCGTAGACAATTTAACTCTTCCAGACAACTATGTTTTAATCTCACTAGACGTAACTGCACTTTACACAAATATCCCATTAAACCTAGTCAAAAAAAGCATAGAAAAAAGAAATGAATTATTTAAAGATCACTTTCCCACCATTGAACTAACGAAAGCCATAGAACTAATAATGAACTCAACTTACTTCACTTTTGACAACGTTTGTTATAAACAAATCTCAGGACTACCAATGGGTTCTCCACTAGCACCAATTTTATCAAACATTGTAATGATAGATTTAGAAGAAAGTTGCCTGGAAAAGTTGAATTTCACACCACCAATATACAAGAGATACGTAGATGACATAATTATTGCACTACCAATTAATGAAATAGATGAGACACGAAGAATCTTCAATTCTTATGACCCAAATCTACAATTCACAATAGAAAGAGAAAATAATAACATGATCCCCTTTTTAGACATAGCACTCATCAGAAAAAATAATAAAATCACAACAAACTGGTATAGAAAACCAACGTGGTCTGGACGATACATGAATTTTTACTCGAGCCATCCGTTACAACAAAAAATTGGCATCATCTATATGTTGGTAGATAGAGCTATAAAATTATCAAATGAAACCTTTCACTCGGACAACATCAAACTCATCACCCAAACTCTCAAAAACAATTGCTATCCTGAAAAACTTATACAAAAACACATTAGAAATAGATTATACAAGATTCTAGGAAACAATAAACAAGGAACTGAAAAACCAGAATTTGACACAAGCAGACTTTTAAATTTTCCATGTATTGAACAGATTCACCATCCACTTTTCAAGATTCTAAAAACTTTTGATATTAATATGGTAAACAATAACAAACATAACATACAATTGTTAATAGGGTCAACAAAAGACAAAACACCAACATTCTCAAAATCAAATGTGGTGTACAAAATATCTTGTAAAGATTGTCCTGGAACATACATTGGACAGACTAAAAGATATTTGAAAACCAGAATTCATGAACATGAAAATAGTTTACATCACCTAGATTCTGAGCACACTGCCTTAATAGAACATGTAAAAAGAACTAAACACTCATTTGATTTTGATAATACGAAAATATTAACTACAGAGCCATCTTATTACAAAAGAATATTACAAGAAATGATAAAAATTAAAAGCGACAAAAATGCAATTAATTACAGGACAGATATATCGAACTTAAGTATTATATACAATTCAATATTATAAGCATCATAGTCAAGCTGTTAAATTAAATGTCACTTTTAGTTATAATAGATTAATATCCTCCAGCCGATTGGAGTCACCAATGCAAACCCGTCGAAAATAAGTCTCCAATATAAATCCGCCTTAAGACATTCAAATCTTTCAAAACAACTGACACACCGGCAGTTTACAATGTGACCACATGCTGGCCGGACTCTCCGGTCCACAATAGTACAAATTAAATGAAATAATAGATAACAATTAAAATAACAACACCGAAATAGAACTACAATAGGTATTTATAAAGAAAATAACATTAAAATCAAAGAAAAAGGTGAATTACAATAATCTACACAAAATTTCATTCACACACACAGGATTAACCTAATATGACCGGAGAGCCCGGTCACCAGCTAATACTCAAACACACAACACAATAGTAAATATTTTGCCAACCAGCAAAGATATTGTTGTCACACAATAAAAGTGTTCACAAACAGAACACTGGTGAGTCTTTAGAATTCATAATATATGTTTAAATTAGATTAACAAAACACAGGTATAACACAAGTTTATTATAAAAAGAGAGCATTGACACACAACATTATTTTTATATTTTTTGAGCGAGCATTGACACACAATATTATTTTTATATATTTTTTTTTATACAAATATTATTTATTATTTTTGTACACATAGAACAGAAATAAATTTCTGAAGAGGCCCTGATCAGGGCGAAACGTAAAAATGGACTAACAACAACCAATAATAAGCCGTCTTTCGCCGAAGCACTTCCTCAACTTTCCTTTTGTGGTCAGCGTTTGCTGTTAAGATTTTTTATAGTAGTTATCATATTTTCCTAGAAATTCTTGTCTAGCAATGCATAGGATAACAACTGTCGGACTAAAGCAGCCATGTGTAGCTGGTGTATAGATTAGAGATAAAAAATAGGCGCATCAACGTCAAAGGTAATAAAAATTGTGATACATGACTGTAACAAAAGAAGACGTTTATAGCAGTCGGTTAAAGGGTTGATCTCTAACGTGTACGAGTTCTCGCCCTGTAGAGATGTACACGATAATTTTCCGATCTCACCGCGGGGTAGCGGTAATAATTTTTAAAATAGTGTCTCCACGGTGCCGACCACCAGGGTCACATGATCTTTACCGTCAAAGGTAATAAAAATCGTGATACATAGCTGTCACAATGGAAGACATTTATAGGAGTAGGGTAAAGGGTATCGCTAACCGGTTGTCGCAGTGTAAGCCCGCCCTTGGCGCACTGTAGAGATGTACACGATAATTTTCCGATCTCACGGCGGGTGCGGTAATAATTTTTTTAAAAGTATCTCCATGGTATCGATGACCAGAGTCGCATCGTCGTTAACGTCAAGGGTAATAAAAATAGTGATACATAGCTATCACAATGGAAGACGTTTATAGCAGTCGGTTTAAGGGTGCGGCTAACCTGTTGTCGCAGCAAGGTGTAAGAGTTCTCGCCCTTGGCACCCTGTCGAGATGTGCATCTCGAGATCATTTTATGGTCTCAGCGTGGGGGTGGTAATAAAAAAAAAAGTGTCTCCAATGTATCGATGACCAGGGTCGAGGATGGACCTCAAGCTGTTTTGAGATCTTCGCATGAGGTAACATCGTTTTTATGTTTTTGAAGTTTTTCGTAATCCAAACATTATATCGCACCTGTGCGATGTCGTTTTCAATGCAGGAAAAAGGTTTTCGGAAAAGCATTGGCTTGTGGTTTCGACCAATGTTTGCTCTCGAAAAAATAGTCACAGCCTCTTTTTCACTTTTGTCAACTTAAATCTAGCCATAGAGGGTGTGGTTAAAACTATATAATCTTTGGAAACTCGGACTTTGTTTAATTCTCTCTCGAGAAGTCACTCGTGACACTCCAGCATCCCACGCGTTTTCAAATCATTGTTTCAACGGTTTGTTTCTCGTGTGTGTCATCTGTTCAGTGTTTACAACATTTGTACATTGTGAATTCATTGGAATTACAGTGAACTGTGAGTGTTATTATTTGCGAAATTTGAGTTTATCGTTACTACGTTATTACGTGATTCTGTGACGAAAAACATAGTGTCTTTTTAAAATTTTGTGTTTAAAAAAAAACTCGTGAAAATGCAGTGTGTGGCAGATAATGTGCAGAGTAGCCAGTGCGAGAGTACCCGCAAGTTGTGCAAGGCGATCCTCAAAATGGTTGGACTTGCGAGACTTCGAAGTGCGCCTACGGCACGTCGTTGCACGCAAAATTGGGCTTCGCGGTTGAGGCAAATGAATCTCCGCCAAGACCAGCGTGAATTAAAAGTGGTGTTGAGATCGTTGAGTATAAGGGTTATTGCACGGGCTCACAAATTTAAAGCTTTCGATGAGTCGCACCATGCGATTGTTATTGCGTGCGAGACGGTGCGTGAGCGAAATGCTGGAGATTGCCCAGCTGTACGTAGCCTGCTTGAGTGTTACGCTAATTCGCGGGCCGCTATCAATCTCGCTGCTTGGGCTGATAGTGATTCATCGACAGACGATAATCACCAGGAGATGGACGTGGTCGACGATGACGAAGACAACGCTGCTCCGGAGAGGCCAGTGATGTGTGACGTAGAGGTCGTCGACCTCGCGACGCCACCATCGCCATCGACGCCCCGTGAGGATCGACTCCACGAAGTCGTGGATCTCGTTAGCCCCGCACCTTCGGAGGCGAGTATCGCCGATGAAGCAGAATTCATGGCCCCGGATTCCCCTAATCCACCGCACTTCAACGTCAACGTCGTTATCCGCGGTGGACCGGACGATGATGATGCTGATAGTCCAGCATCACCCGAACCCGTCGAAGAGCAGAATTTACTTCAGGGTGTATTTTATTACAACCCTGAAGACCCGGACAGAATCTGGGTGCTCGAGGACGAGGACGATCAAAGCCTGGTGGATTCGGGGATTGACACGGTGGCAAGCGCGAGTTCCGCGGTGGTCGCGGATCATGGGGAGATGGATCAACGGGGACTCGACGAATTCCCCATGGAGGTCGACGGCGAAAACAACGTTCCCCAATTGTTTTACGGTGCGGCGATCGAGGAGGAGGACGAGGAGGACGAGGAGGAGGACGCGGAGGAGGAGGAGGACAAGGAGGACGAGGAGCAAGAGGATGAGGAGGACGAGGACCGCGACGACGATAGCCCTGATGGAAGCAGGAAGCTTCGGTGATACGGCTGAAGAGCCGTATCACCGTTGGATGTGAGGGCTCCGATGAGGTATCTGATGCCGCGACAATTATTATGGGCGATCTCAACATGGTCCCTCAGCAAGTGGAGAGTCGTCAAAATCGTAAGTCTTGATTTTTATTTTTCCTTATAAAAAAAAAGCGTTGAAAATATTTGTAAATTCCCATTTTCTTTTTTGTTTAATAATTGTCTTATATATCTGAATATGTTTAATATAGAGGAAAAAAATATTTATACTTTTATAAATATTGTTATTAAATTTTGTGAATTTAATTCTATTTATTGGAATAACGTTTATTTTTAATACTTTTTTTGAGACGTTCGATATTTAATAAATATTTTCAACATTTTATGTGTATATATATGTAATATTGGCACGCATGAATTCGGTTTAACATACGTTAATGTTAAACCGTAGGTGTGCGTTCATGGCTCGGTGTTGGGTATGAAGAGGCGGCGGAGGAAGAAGGCGATATTCGCCCGCAACAGGGTGGAGCGCCGCACAGGGATGACCAGTTGGTAAATAACTTGGTCTTGTCATACCAGCATGACAACCCTTTAATTGCCGCTCCAAATAGCCCTGAAGAATCCGCTGATTCTTCCTCGACCTCCCACGAGACAGGTAGCGCTGACGAGACCGTAGAAATCGTGCCAGGTATACGCATCGTACCGTATTACTCGAGGGTAATGAGGGTACCCTGGTACAACTCCTACGGTCATGTCGACGAGGGATCCGATTCGTACGACGATGACGATGACCTCATTGCTGTCCGTTTCGCGGAATCATATTGGGGCTTGTCCGAGGATTGATAATTAATTCACAATCATGGGTTGGATATAACAGGCCCCGATAGATGTGCATCAGGAGGCGCATCAGCGAGTCCCAGAGCAGCAAATGGAGCGACTCCATCTTTATCATCTCATTCGCCATCTGACTCGGTAAATTCGTGGGTCGCCGAGACTAAAGCACTGGTGCGTCAACTGGTGAGTGACCGGAAAAATATTCAAATCGGCGCTGGCCACGCGAGGCCTAGTTATAGTGTAAATATAGGTGCTGCGAGAGACGATAACGACGACGACGATGATGCTGCCGTTGGTATTAATAACGGTCAAAATAACGCGGTTTTTCAGGGTGTTAATGAAAATCTAGGTGATACCGATGATAGGGATATAATTTTACCCGTAGGACAGCGTTTTCGCTTGGTAGGCGAGCCGCGGGAATCTATATCGCCGCGATTTAAAGTCACGTCACGGCAAACGGAAGTTGCATTGCTTCCGCCTCCACAGGGCATTAACCCCACCTCATGGATTCGGAATGCAATTCGCGATATTCACGAGCATTTTGTCGCGCGGTGTCCCCCGAATAATATGATAGGAAGAGGGTTTATGGCTCAAGGTATGACACATGGTAGTGCAGGTATCTCAATGAGGCCCATATGGCGATTCGATTACGAGCAGTTGTGGGAGCTGCTTTGTAGTGTAAATCAAAGCGCTAGAATCCTATCGGTGTACGATACACTTATATTTACAGTTACGTACGTCGATATGGTCACAGGTGCAGGTAGCTTAGAGGATAAACTCGCAAAGAACCGCTCTATTGTGTCGATCGGCAACTCGGACAACCTGTGTTTCCCCCGCGCGCTGTGGTTGCTCTTGCGAATGCCCGTAACAAGGGTGATCGCACTGCCGAAGCAAAGGTTTTTTATGAACGGATACGTCATAAAAAATCAAAGCTTCAAAGAGATGAGGCTAACAAGCTTGTGGTAGAGGCACAGGTAGTAGTCCCAGCGGCCGGGTGCGGACTACCTGAAATCGAGATGTTCCAGCGCTACTTTATGGCCACAAGGGTTGCCATAATGGTATACGATTGGAAATCTCTCGGTAGTGGCGCTGACGCAATTTTCAATGGTGTAGCGAGATTTCAAGATACATCAGCTCGTGTGGTAATTAATATCGCGTATTTTGACGATCAAAATCACTTTGCGCCTATTACAAACCTCACTGCTGCAGGTGGTATGGCGAATTATTGCATTCCGTGTAATTCATCGTACCGCTATTTGCAGAACCATAAGTGTACAAGCACATGCCCGCGCTGCTACTCATCACCACCTTGTGCTGTCGGATATTCATCCGAAGATGGTAACGGCAGTGACGAGCAGGAGTGCGAGCGTTGCAATAGGTTTTTTCACAGCGTTGAGTGTTTTGCAAATCACCGTAAACCCCGTGAAAATCGTGCAGTAGGTCTCCACACACAACGTAAGACAATTTGTGAGACTATCCGTTTTTGTAAAAAATGCTCCAAGCTCGTAGACACGACAAAGAACAACCACAATTGTGAGAAATCGTTTTGCCAGCATTGTCGTGGCTGTCATGGGTTCAATGAACTCTGTTACATGCAGCCACTGAAGCCTCCCAGAGACTGCCTTGCGTCGAAGCCACAAACCCTATTTATATTTTATGACTTCGAGACCCGTCAGGATACGCCGTACACCGCAACACCGGAAGACGATACTCGAGAACACATCGTAACGCTTTGTGTTGCACAACAGCTTTGCGAGGTGTGTCTCGAGAGTGTGGACAATTTAGATTCATCGAGCTTTTGCGAATGGTGCGGTATTCGGAAACATGTTTTCCGAACCTCACCGGTCGAGGAGTTTGTGAATTTAGCAGTACGTCGCACAACGTCTTTCCGGAAAATCGTATGCATCGCGCACAACGCCAAAGGCTTCGACGCGCAATTCATATTGCGTCATGTAGTTGCGAACTGCAGCGATCTCGGACGACCTAAACTAATTCTCACGGGTAATGCAATAATTTCTATGTGTATAGGACGCACAATGTTTATAGATAGTCTGAACTACTTCCACATGCGTTTGAGTGCTCTTCCGCAAGCCTTCGGTTTTGCCGATAAAATGAGTAAAGGTTACTTTCCCCATTTATTTAACACGCTTGCTCACCAGAATTATAGAGGTGAGCTACCTGCAGCCGAGTACTACTCGCCGGACACGATGAGCCCTCAAGAGCGCGAGGAGTTTTATGCCTGGTACACGGAGCAGGTAGCCTCGGGGAATATTTTCGATTTTACCGTTGAAATCGAAAAATATTGCTGTCTTGATGTCGATATTTTGCGACGTGCGTGTCAGGAATTTCGCAAAATATTCCTCGAGGCCGGTAACGTTTGTCCATTTACCGAGGCAGCGACTATCGCTTCAGCTTGCTCCAAAGTATTCAGGCGTAATTTTCTCAAACCTCGAACGATAGGGCTCATCCCGAACGGAGGGTATAGGCTTGCGGACCAGCACTCGAGAGAGGCCGTTGCATGGCTTTTGTGGATAGAGAATTGTCTAGGTCACGAGATCGTTCACGCCGCTAGAGGCCAAGAATTCAGACTACCTGAAGGCCCACTCGTTGATGGTTTTCTACAGCTCGATGAAAAGCGTTTTGTATATCAATTTCACGGGTGTTACTGGCATGGCTGTCCTCGTTGTTTTCCCGACAATCGCACGCAAAAGTCACGTGCCGATGACGAAACGTACGAGGACCGCTATGAGCGTACCCTTGCAAATGATGCGAAAATTCGTTCATTGGGCTATGAGCTTGAGACAATGTGGGGGTGTAAATTTGCGGAGTTGCGCCGATCGAATCCGGCAATAAATGATTTTCTGCGCGATCATCCGCGTCTGAAAACGGAGACTTTGAATCCTCGCGATGGGTTTTACGGTGGTCGTACGGGCAATACGGTCACTGTGTATGATGTGGCGGCGAACGAGAAAATCAACTATATTGATATTTGCTCTCTGTATCCGTATATATCAAAGGTTGGTCGCTTCCCGATGGGCCATCCAAAGATATACGTGGATACAGAGTGTGAGAGATTATTGAATGGCTCGTTTGACGCGCTTGGCACAACGGTCAACGGGATGATCAGGTGCACAGTGCTACCGCCGCGCAACCTTTTCCACCCTGTGCTACCTGTCCGCATGCACGGTAAGCTATTGTTCCCTCTTTGTCGCGCCTGTGCCGAGGAAAGAGTACAGACAGCGTGCTTTCACGAGGACACAGCTGACCGAGTGTTTACAGGTACCTGGGTCGTGGACGAGGTAAAGAAGGCCCTTGAAATGGGCTACGAGTTAAAGAAAATCTCAATTATCTGGGCCTATGAGATGACGCAATACGACCCCGTAACGCGCACCGGCGGACTCTTTGTCGAATATATCAATACCTTCTTGCGTATTAAGCAAGAGGCTAGTGGTTGGCCCGCAGAATGCATAGATGCCGAATCCAAAGCTCGTTACATCGAAGAGTATGAACGGGCTGAGGGTATTCGGCTCGATGCCGAAAAAATCGCGAAAAATCCGGGACTGCGGGCCGTCGCAAAACTCTGTCTTAATTCGTTTTGGGGTAAATTCGGACAACGGTCAAATTTAACGCAGACGACCGTTATAAAGAATCGCGAAGAGTTGTTGTTTCTTCTCGGCGACAATGACAAAGAAGTTCATCGTTTATTGCCGGTTAACGATCAGGTGTTGTACGCGAATTGGTCGTACATTGACGAGGCGGTTGTTCCATCAGCGCAAACAAGCGTCGTTATCGCGGCGTATACTACTGCTCAGGCGCGTCTAAAACTCTATAGTTATCTCGAACGATTGGGAAAACGTGTGCTTTATTACGATACAGACTCGGTGATTTTTGTCAATACCGGTAAAGCGGATGAATGGACACCACCGCTGGGTAACCTTCTCGGGGACATGACCAGTGAACTGAAGGAGCCGACTGACTACATCAAGTCGTTTGTATCGGGTGGCCCGAAGTTTTATGGTTATGAGGTCGTGAATAGCTCCGACCCCGAGAAAGTTATAAAAACCGAGTGTAAAGTGAAGGGTTTATCTATAAATTATAAGAATTGTAAAAAAATTAATTTTAAATCGATCCGGGCAATGATCGAAAGTGATTTGCCCGAGGAAAACCACGAATTGATTGAATTAAATTTCACGTCAATTCAAAGAACGCCCCTTCACGATATAATAACACGCAAAGAGACAAAAACCTGTCGAGTCGTGTGTCGTAAACGTCGTCACGTCCCACATAAATTATCACTGCCGTTCGGATATAAAGGTTAGAGTTGATTAATTATATTCCCACCATCGTCATCCTCCTCGTCGTTGTCGTCTCATAGCAGTAATTAAAAATTTTATTTTTGTATTATTATTTAAAAAATAGTTTTACTTATTTTTATATACGTGTGTGTGTGTGTGTGTGTGCGCGCGCTTGTTATCGTAATAAATGTATGTGTTGGAATGTATTAGTATGGATGTATACACTTTTTTGTTTAGTCTTAAGCACACATGTAAAAAAAATTGTAAAAATATAAATACATGTTTATTGAAAAAAAATATATATATTTTATGATTTAATATAAAATCTGTATACAATCTTGTCTTTGTTGATTTTTCCATGATTCTATTTGATTGAATAAAGCAAAAAGTTATCTTCCTTGAATATATTTTTTTGAGAAATTTCCTTCCCTACCGACTTATTTTTACCGTTGATACGATGCCACGGTTGCTGGGAGAACGAACCATCACCTAGTCAGCGGGAGCAAGAGCCACAAAGAGAACGAGATAGAGCGAAAGTGGTAAGTATGCCGACATGTGTGTGTGTGAGCCGTGGTATAAAAGCTGACCGTCACGTTCGCTCGCTCATTAGCTGTTTGGAGCGATCGTCAGTTCCGCGTATGTTAGGCTACATTCCCGCGCCCGTCCGCGCACACGTCGTAGCAGCTGATAGCGACGTGTGTCCGTCGCGCCGCCGCCGCCGCCGGAAAGCTTATAGTATAGCTGTAGCCGTAGAACGAGCATAGTTTTTTTCCATTGATTACGCTGTAGAGTGGTGAAAATTCAAGAAATGGACGTACGCTGGAAACATCCATGGACATCACTGATCTGTGGACCAACGGGTTGCGGTAAAACGGTGTTTGTTCGTCGTTTCTTGTCTAATATCGAGGCAATGAGTGACACACTCTTTGATAGGATTTTATTCTATTATGGTGACAATCTCGATCGTGATACAGAGGCATTATTTAAAAATCCTTCTACCGCGGCCACACCCAAGATTGAATTCCACGAGGGTCTACCAGTACCGGAGGATTATTCAAACGACAATGAGGCGAAAAAACTTGTCATCATTGACGATTTAATGCGTGAATCGTCAAATAACACAATTGTCGATTTATTCACCAAAGGTAGTCATCACAAAAATATTAGCGTTATCTTTATTACGCAAAATATTTTTCGTCAAGGCCACGGACAACGGGATATTTCATTAAATGCTAATTATATAGTCATTTTTAAAAATCCACGTGATCGAGCACAAATCCAACATCTCGCAAGGCAGGTATACCCTGAAGATCCGAGATTTCTATCTAAAGCGTATTACGATGCTACCGCTCAACCACACGGATATCTACTTCTTGACCTGAAGCAGTCGACACCCGATATTTGCCGCTGTAGCACAACAATATTCCCTGATGATCCTCAAATGCAGGTATACGTACCAATAAATAAACCTACGACTCGGCAAAGGTGAATGAACTCGCACACACACACACATACGGAAAATGCACTGGTATTTAAAGTATCGTAAGTGTGCGAGGCGTTCAGTTATAGTACGATCGTCGTCGATAATCGTGGTGCGTCGGTAATTACCGTACGATGGTGAAGACACGAGGAAAACGTCAATAGTCTGCACGACTACCGATCGGTCAACGTCACGCAGCCCTACTCAATGCTCTCTGTCATGCAACTAAAGAACAACAAAAAGCGTTGCTACGTGGATCCGATGAAGCACTCGTAAAATGTATTTGTGAATGTGCCTTGAACATTTTACATGGTGTGGTGAAAGTCAGACCAGCTGTGAAAAAACGTTTGAGTAAATTTAAAAATGTTCTGCGGCAATTAGCGCCACCTCTACCGACGCGACTGAGGAAAAATCAAAATGGCGGCGGAAAACGACACACAGATGGCGCCACGCGACGAAAGTTCAGTTGGAGAGCAAAAAAACGTATCATGATGCAAAAAGGGTGTGGCGCATTCATACCCCTTTTATTGGCACCCATTATCACGGGTCTGTTTAGTAGACTGTTTGGTGGCAACAACAACGGTACCAGTGCCGAGTAATTGATATATATATATATAAATGGAACATGCGAGGAAAATGGTCTTAGTACCGGCGGAGGAGGTGGCGGCCACGAAAGATCCGATGATCGGTGGTGGGAGTATTAAAAAAACCGTACAAACGCCGGGCGACCCTATATCGCGGCATGATGCTGAACTTGGGAGTATTTTAAACTCAAAAAAATATCACGATGATGCTACTAAGTGAAAAGAATATTTACAAGTACTGCAACGATATTTATTTCTCGTGGACACACGAAACGGGCCATTAGACCCATCGTTGCCTGGTGCGACACCAGCGCCACCACGACCACCGGAAAATAAAGATTTTAATGGAATTAATATATTTAACAGTGTACCGCTACAATACAAACGTAGAGCTCTTGTACTTCTAAAGTACATGCGTAATTCACCAAGTGCTTCACAACGCATCAGATGGGACAATGAGGGACGAGTGACAATCGACGGTGTGCTCATTCATAATTCAAATATTGTCGATCTTATTAATGACGCAATACGCGAGAGAAAAGGCTTTAAAGCCAATGGCCGTCGTCAATTCATTCAGAGTCTTAGGGATGGCGCTGTATCACACGAGTTTATCGGCAATGACAAATTATGGTCCATGGTCGACGAGAGTGTTGCTGTAAAACGCAAGGAAAGTGATCGACAGTATTATAACGACGGAGACGCGGAGGAAGAGGACGGCGAACCGGAGAATTATCAACCTGGTGGAAAACGATCGAAAAATCTTTGGGCACGCGAGTGGCACGAGCCAAGTAACCGCAGGCAACGGAAAAAAGGGTCTATACCTGTGGATGAACCTGAAGAAAGGACGACAGCTGCAGTAGAAAATACACCATTGAGAGTTAACAAGAAGAAGAAACCCATTACACCACGCAAGAGACTTATCGAGGCCAATACCGCCCGGATTCTAGACACTGCTATTACGGGAAAAAGAACAGGCCGTCAAGGATTTGAATACTGGCTTAAAATGTGAATTTTAACTTGTGTATAAAATGTCATTCGAAAATGTGTATTATAACCCTTTGCATCCTGCGAGTTACGCTGGTGCAAGGCATCTTATTGACAAAAAAAAAAAAAATAAAGTAACCGCTGTTTATGACTGGTTGAACCAACAGGATGCATATACATTACATAAACCTGTGAGGCGTCGATTTCCACGGCTTTACTACAATATCAGGAATATAGACGATGTCTGGGAAGCCGATCTCGTGAACTTACGGTCGTTAAAAAATTATAACGATAATGTCTCATACCTGCTCACGGTAATTGACGCATTGAGTAAATTCGCATGGGTTGAACCACTCAAAGACAAAACTGTACACTCTGTGGCAGAGGCGTTTAAACGGATTTTCGACCGCAGCGAGAGTCGCTTACCCGTATACCTGCAAACCGACAAAGGCAAAGAATTTGTGGGTAAAGAGTTACAGGTTTTTCTGAAAAAGGCCGATATACGCTTTAGAGTGACACGTAATCCCGATATCAAAGCCGCAATTGTCGAACGTTTTAATCGCACATTGAAAGAACGAATGTGGCGCTACTTTACACATCGAAATACACGACGATACATCGATATACTACAACAATTTGTTTATGCGTATAACCACGCGAGACACTCAACAATAAAAATGCAACCTGCTGCCGTGACTTTACACAATGCCAATATAGCAGTGACAAATATGAAAAATGCATCTCTTAAACAACGTGAAAATAGACGCCATACTATGGTTAAATATAGACGCGGTAATTACGTAAGGATTAGTCGAACAAAAGGCACCTTCGAGAAGGGTTACGAGCGAAATTGGAGTGAAGAAATTTTCCAAATCGATAAAGTGACAAATCGTCAAGGAATAAAAATTTACGAGTTGCGTGATCTCGAAGGGGAATTAATTGACGGATTTTTCTACACCGAGGAAATAACACCTGTGCACGATAAACGCATAACGAAAGATAAAGTTTTCAAGATTGATCGTATCTTACGGTCTAAAGGGCGTGGTGCGAAGAAACAGCTTTTCGTCAGTTGGGTTGGCTACCCATCGAAATTCAACTCTTGGATACCTGCGTCCGACGCCTATAACATCGATAACCCATAAACTAACGGATCTCGTGCTGCTGCTGCTGCTGCTGCTGCTGCTGCTCTACCAGTGTCCTCATTATGTACAGTGACGAAAATTTTTTTCTCGTATTACCGAGCAACAGCAGTATGCAATATTATCCCGATAACACAACAACACATTTTATTACACAACTTTCACGTGAACTACATCTCAACGGTCAATGGGCTGTAGGGTTATCCGAAATACATGTACCCTGTACAATGACACATTTACAGCGCGACGACACGGACATTAAATGGACCCCACGTGATAAAAAAGATCCCGTGGTGGGTAACATTCCGTACGGCATATATAAGAGCCATGAAGAACTTATGGAAAAAATAAATAATGTCCCCGGTTTACGAGAATCGGGTATACAGATTGTTGGCGCTAGAGAGGCACGCGGTTATGCCGCTATCGATGGTGAAATCTGGAAGGAAGGAAAGAGTGCCAGTAATCAAAATATTGTTCACATGAGCAAAAAGGTGCAACGTATTCTTGGCTTCAATTTAAAAAAGAATACTGACTGGACGACAAAGAAGGGTTCGTACCTGCGTTTTATGCGTGGACGCCAACGCGTGGGTGAAACACCCGCATGCATCTCTCGAGCTCTACCTGAACAACTTTTTGTCTATACAGTATACCCTATACAGTAGGCGATACTCAATCTGCTTTATTACGTATAGTAAATTTGGATTTATCACACTATACATATGGCTCGACACAGGTGAAATATTTCTCACCACCAAATTACATACCTCTACTGAACAATTGCTTTCGCACAGTAGAGATTGATATAAGAGATGATCTTGGGAAACCAATCACATTCGAGTACGGAACGTTAACCGTAACGCTTCACTTTAAGCGCCTCGCTTAGAATTGCGTGCGCGCACGCGCGCAAACACTTTTCGCACAATGGTGGCTCATTATACAGCGTATTACGATAATCAAGTTGGCGGCGGCGCCAGTCGTATAGGAAACGTCTTCGTCGGTGCGCCGTATCAACGAGGACACGGTATCGGCCGATTTCTCGGCGGTCTCTTCAGGAGTGTACTTCCACTGTTGACGAGAGGCGCTAAAGCCATAGGAAAAGAGGCTTTACGAACAGGTCTCAATGTTATCGAAGATGTGAGCGGTAATCATATACCCTTCAAGGAATCACTGAGACGACGTGCTGCAGAATCGGGTGAAAATTTAAAACGAAAAGCTAACGAAAAAATCGATCTACTCATGAATGGCGGTGCGTATAATAGTGCGGTCGCAACGAGGACAATGCAGTCGTTGAGAGGTCGAGCACCCGCGCGTATGTCTACGAGAAAACGGGGCGTGAAGAGAAAAAGAAGCGGCACCACATCATCGACGAAAAACAAGAGGAAAAAGAAGAAGAGCAACAGCAGTGGTAGAATAGTAAAAAGAAAAGTGACAAAAAAAAGCTGAAATACTAAAAGGAGGCGGAGGAGATCAACAGTGACAGATATTTTCGGAAGAGCCTAAGTATGTCTTTCTTACACTCACACTCCTGTGAATGTATGAAGTCAGAGCTCGACTTATTCACCATACCACCAACACAAACATCGATAGAGTCGTCCCAATACGTCCACTATAAACCTGTGTCTTCGCTGTCGGACGATGGACCCATCGAATTTGTTATACCTGGCCATGGTGAGGAATACCTCGACCTAGCTCATACAATGCTCTGTGTAAAACTCAAAGTTCTCGCCACTGGTGACTCACCCTACAAAGTAGCACCCGTGAATAATTTTTTACACAGTCTTTTCAATCAAGTTGACGTGTTTTTTAATCAAAAACTCGTTGCACCACCCAATAATGCTTACGCCTACAGAGCGTACATTGAAACATTATTGAATTACGGCCCTGCGGCAAAACAATCACATCTCACGACCGCTTTATGGTTTGCGGACGAGCCTGGTAAATTTGGGGCTCTACCAGACACAAAAGTCGGTGGCAATACAGGTCAAGAGATAAGATTGCAATATATAAAGGCTGGTAAAACATTGGACTTGATTGGGCATTTACACTGCGATGTATTTAATCAGGATAAGTTTTTGTTAAATGGTGTAGAAGTGCGTCTACGCCTCGTACGTTCGAAAGACGAATTTTGTCTCATGGAAACACCACTACAAGGAATTTCACACAAAATTAAAATCAGTGATGTGACTCTACTGGTACGTCGAGCAAAAATCAATCCTGGTGTGCTTATAGCACACGCAAAAACTCTGGCTAAGACAACCGCAAAATATCCGATAACTCGCGTGGAAGTTAAATCATTCACCATGCATAACGGAATTATCGGTGATACATTGGATAATGTTATACTTGGACAACTGCCGAAACGTATAATACTTGGCTTTGTCTACAATAAGGCTTTTAACGGTGACAAGACACTGAACCCCTTCAACTTTCAACATCATTCGATAAATTATCTATCGCTCTACGTGGATGGTCAGCAAATTCCTGGAAAACCTCTTCAACCGGAGTTTGGCGGTAACGATACATGGATTCAGAGCTATCATACGCTCTTTTCCGGAACTGGTATACATTTTCAAAATGAAGGACTGGGCATTGATCGTGAGGCATACGCTCGTGGCTACTGTTTGTTTGCCTTCGACTTGACACCGGACTTATCAGCAAACTGTTTCACCCACTGGAACCTTGTGAGACACGGCAGCGTACGCATTGAAGTACGCTTTGCCAGATCTCTCAATGCAACTATAAATTGTATCGTCTACGCTGAATACGATAATGTTATTGAAATTGATTCAGCACGTCAAGTTATCACCGATTTTAGTGCTTGAAAAAAAAAGAAACGATAAAAATCTCGTCCCTCCATTGCCACCAACGTCGAGATGTTTTTTAGGGAGAGGGGAAATCAACATTCCTGGCCCCCCATCGTGAGTGGTATTTAAGAAGCTCTAAACACACATGCTCGACAACAGTTCACCACAAGTTCTCAGCATGGACGCTATAGTGGATATTCAAGCCCTGTACGGGAAACATGGTGATTTCCTACCAAAAGAAGTTGCGGTTACCACACTACAGGCCAATAATATCGGACATTGGCTCATTGAAGCACCATACGGTTTTAGTGAATTACCGAAAGAAATAAGAGGCAGTAATAATCAATTAACCTGCTACCATCATGGACTCGAGTGGGTTGACGGTGACACACCCTTGTGGAAAGTCTACGTTAACTTGAAAGCCATGTGTCGCTACGCTTTCCGCATTTACACGCGAGGCGCACAAAAGGCTGAAATTTTACAAGACATACTGGGACGAGATATTATCAACTTGGAGGATTACGAAGGACCGAGCTTAAAAAAAAATGCCACCACACGACACATGGTGTATTTATCACGGTATTGCCAAGGAAGATGATGCCAAGTGTGCATTAAATAACGTCGGAAAAATTAAAGTATTCCTTCAATCGCAACTTGTCGACTCGATAAATCCCATTTATATGGAACCTCTTGGAGCTGTGAATCACAAGAACAATCGACAAGATGACAAGGTAAAAAAATCCGTGCGTATCGAGATGCCTGATGATTCAGAGATTGTATCTGTGAGCCAAGGGTATCTAGCCCATGCACCTGTGAAGAAGGTCAACAGTGTTACATTGAACAACTGTGACGGTACGGTACCTGCCAACGACGAAATAGTTACCCTTTTCCGGGCGACCGTAAATTCACCGCCACCACCACCACCTCCAAAACGACAGGGGTCAACGGTCGCGAGCACTACAACCAGCGCTCGTGGTGGACATAATCCACATCATCAACAGTATTATCAACGCAGACGCTGCCCCCACCAAGGATCGGAAAAAAGTATATATAATGAACAGTCTGGAGGTACTGGAAGCACTACAGCACATACCAGCTCAGACGAAAGGAGTATTTCCCGCCGATCGTATTCCGAGTCGGTGGTCTAGACCCACTGCAATCGTCGCCAACACAGACGATCATACCAAACCTGGGACTCACTGGGTCGCAGTGTACGTCGACAACAATGGCCGAGGTATCTACTTCGACAGCTACGGGCTACCCCCACTCATCAACAAACACCATAACCGTATACGTCGAAACACCACAACTTACGAGTGGAATACCCGAACTCTACAATCAATCAAGTCTACGGTGTGTGGAGAATACTGTGTAATGTTCCTTGATTACATGTGCCGTGGTTTTACTCTGGATATGTTTCTACATTTATTTTCGACAAATAAGTTGAAAAATGATAACATTGTGCGACGGTATTATAAAAAATTAAAACATACGACACGTAAAACTCGTTACATAAAAAGTGCACCATCAAATGGACTAGAGGGAGCCGGTAGTACATACGGAACATCGTGTGTACAAACATGCACACCTCGTTTTGGATGCCATCTGTAAATAAACAAGTTTATAGTGCGTGGTCATTTATAATAAATTCTACCAACGAGATCCCCCACCACCATCACATTGACAAGTATAAAAGCATCGGTACGTGACACGATTAAAACCACTTCAAAAATAGCAGTGGTAGCTTCAACAGCTCTGTTAAAATGGAAGTTATCAACGGGATACTAGTCATCGATGGTGGCAAAGATCCATGGGATCTCACCAGAGAAGAACTCGAATATATACTGAAACCCCTGCTGCTACGACACTGGGCTGATGACATTCATTTTCTCTGGGAAAAACTACCTGAGCACGTTCGAATGGATCCCGAGGTTGCATCGTATCAACTCTGTGTAGAACACACAGACTCACCAGATCTACTGATGCAAGTGGATAACTGTCCTCCAACCAAGAGGGATTGTCCACAATGCCTGAAAAAGAAATCTACGCCACCAACACCACCATCAGCAAAGGAATTACCTCAACCAACGCTGTCACTTCTAAAATTACACCGTGAAACCACTGTATAATCATACACACACACACACACAGACAATTGTAATATTTTTTATAATACAAGTAAAAATTTACTCGTGTTTTAATAAATCTTGAAAATTATGTTTTACTTTTTTTGAGTTTAATTATTACCGACCCTCGGAACCTTACCGATCGTAGGAAAAAAATCTACAATATCGACTGTAGAGGTATAAATTTTCACGGATAAGCGCTGGGGAGGCCCACGGGAAAAACATCTCGACCAATCAACGCTCGGGGAATTATGGTAATCTAGACACGGGGAGGGGCATCAAGGAGCTGGGGAGCAATCACCGCTCGGGGAATTATGGTAATCTAGACACGGGGAGGGGCCTCAAGGAGCTGGGGAGCAATCACCGCTCGGGGAATTATGGTAATCTAGACTCGGGGCCAGACGGGGAGGGGCCTCAAGGAGCTGGGGAGCAATCACAGCTCGGGGAATTATGCTCATCTGACTAGACACGGGGAAGGGGCGGAGCGGGGGCCCAATCACCGCTCGGGGAATTATGCTAATCAGGCTAGACACGGAGGGTGGGAGGGACCGGTCTCCTCCCACCCCTTAAGGGGGAGGAGCGGGAGACCAATCACCGCTCGGGGAATTATGCTAATTAGGGGGTGGGAGGGGCCTGCCTCCCCCCATCACCTGAGGAGGAGGAGTCGGAGGGAGGTAGGGAGGGGGTAGGGTCTGTCTCCCCAGCTCATGCCAATACTACTAATATTAGTGAGCGGGCAGAGAACCCGACGAATCTCTGCAAGACCGCTCTGTTTTTTTTTTTTTTTTTTTTTTTTTTTTTTTTTTTTTTTTTTTTTTTTTTTTTTTTTCTATAAATATTATTATTCATCCTTATTATTAATATTAGTGAGCGGGCAGAGAACCCGACGAATCTCTGCGAGACCGCTCTGTATTTTTTTTTTTAATAAATATTATCATTCATTCTTATAATTAATATTAGTGAGCGGGCAGAGTACCCGACGAATCTCTGCAAGACCGCTCTGTATTTTTTAGTCGGGGGCCTAGATCTAAAACTCTAGACCGGACCGCGAAATTGAATGATTTCCGTGCGAACAGCGTGGCCCCGGCTCACGACGGTATAAACCGCTGCGCGCTGCTGCTCGCGGAAATCTTTCGCGATCTACAGGGATGAGGTCCCCCGAGATTTTTAAAAAATTTTAATTCATTTTATTTATTATCTAATTTTTAAAAGCGATTTTGAAAAATTATTACTTTCTCCTTATACTCCTGTCACGTCTATCACCATCGCTTTGTCACTCACTCCTGTCACTCCTGTCACTTACTCCTGTCCCTAACTCCTGTCAGTAACTCCTGTCAGTAACTCCTGTCACTAACTCCTGTCACTCACTCCTGTCACTCACTCCTGTCACTCACTCCTGTCACCCACTCCTGTCACTCACTCATGTCACTGTCACAGGAGTCAATACCTTCGTCCTCATCGTTCATATCGTACCCGATATTGAGATTGTACTCGTCAATCAATAGGGATACGATATCCTGGCCGTCGGTATTAATGATTCGCACAGGAAGATCCTCGGCCTCAAATGTGACTGGAGCAACAGTCACATAGCCGGCACACAAGGCCTCAACGGCTTGGTTGAGGCCCTCAAGTTCTTCCGCAGCTACACCGTGCAGCACGCATTCGAAACGTAGCTGCGGAATAGCGATGGTTAAATCGTTCGCGTAAAACAAATTTCCCCGATAGCTATACGCAATTTCCCCGATATCGACCAGGAATACCTCGCAATAGCCATCGTCGTCTACACTAATTATGTCGCACCGGTGCACGTAATCGTTCCTCACTAATACACACGAGAACCCGTGCTCTAGGTCCTCGTCTGCCACTTCTACGCGCTGCCTACGCTGCATGTAGAGGTTCTGCAAAAGGGTTTGCAGAACCGCGTACGCGTCGCTCATCCCGGGCGTTCTAATATGAAGCACACTCGATGCTTCGACAAGCAACACTTGGCCAAACCACATCACATTATTCAAAACACTTCGCGCGTATGTCGGATACATTTTTTCGTTTTCGCGGTCTAATGTACCTCTCGAAAAGACAACGAAAATCTGATGCTCGAGATGCATAGTCTCTTTGACGAGATGTAGCAATTGCAAGATTAGAAAAAATGCACGTGTCTCTACAGGAATGTTCGAGATGCATATTCTCTTTGACGAGATGCAGAAATTACAAGATTAGCAAAAATCCACGTGTCTTCTACGGAATGTGCTTTTTCGCTAAGAGAAATGATAACATGAAAGATGATACGTTGCAGCTGCACGGCGCATGGAGAGTTCGATGCTGGTTGTACTCTGAGTTAATAAAACTTCAACAATGTGTTTTCAAAACATTCTTAACAGTCTAAAGATCGCTCGATTTAGTCAGACTACTTTATTTTTGCTGAAATTTCTAAATTTTATACGAATTAAAATCACGTCAGTCGAGCGACAACCGTACGATAGAGAGGTGAAAAAATTTATAATACGCTCATAAAAATGTCTGAGCACACCATTCGATCGTGTATTTTAGCACTATTGAAACTAGCGATAATTCATAGTGCCCGGATTAGACGACGCTGTGACGGTAATTGGTGTAGGAGTTTACGAGATTTATCGGGCGAAAAACTCATTAAACGCCTAAAATTCATCTTGTGGTGGTCACCTCTACGTGTCATAATGGTAGCCCATAATAGAGGTATCCTACAAGGGCGTGAAGTGCTTCGATGCGTTTACGAAGAGCTCGAGCGACGCAAGTTCGAAGACACCCCTACAGCCAGAGCGATTTTCAATGAAATTCAAGGTAAGAGCATTATTGATTATAGATCTTAAACTTACCCGTGGGTAAGATATTCAGTCGTCGGTAATTCCTACCGTCGGTAATTTATTGATAATAGATCTTAAGCTTACCTGTGGGTAAGATATTTAGTCGCCGGTAATTCCTACCGTCGGTAATTTATTGATCATAGATCTTAAGCTTACCCGTGGGTAAAATATTCAGTCGTCGGTAATTTCTACCGTCGATGATTTTTTCTGTCAGTAATTCCTACTATCGGTAATTCGTTAATTACTATATAACCAATCTCAACATTTGAAGATTTCAAAATTTTTAAATTCCAATTCTCAAATGATCCATTTTACCCCGGTCACCTTTACTGGATAACCACTTTTGAGTGCGTGATCGGGGATCATTGCCGATCATCTCTAAAGAAGAATTTTCATCCCCCGATGGCTAGTTCAACCCCTAGAGTTGACCGGGGCAATTTGGTTAACTTCTGATTTAACATTCAAAGTATAGGTCATCCACTGGGTCATCGGTACTAGTGGTTGACCACTTTTAGATACGAAATCTGGGAATCCTCGGCACCACCCCCCTCAAAAAATTTTCATCCCCCTATGGTTAGTTCAGCCCCTAGAGCTGTCCGGGGCAAATTGGTTAACTTCTGATTTAACACGCAAAGTATGGGTCATTCATGATAAAATACATGTATAAAAATTTAATTTCGTTTGTGAATTTAATATACACTTGAACAGTAATTTCCAATATTTAAGTTGTAAGTTTCATTTTTAACAGTGTGACCACATGTTTCCTTTTTGTTTTCTATAACAACTTTATAACAATAACTATATAACAATTTGACTGAATAATAATAATTACCATGCTTACATAAATACAAATTTTAACTTATATTCACGGAAATAAATTTTCTTTACAGTTTATGCACAGCTTTTCGAGGGCTCAACCGAAGAAGATGAAAATGCGTTAATAGAAGCGACGCGCACTGTGGAAGAACAGGATCAGTGGCGTCAAACACAAGACCCTGATTTCGGTGGGTCTAAGAATTAATTTATTAATATCCAGCCAATAATAATAATAATAATAATAATAATAATAATAATAATGAAAATTATTTTTCAACATCAAAAGAGACCTTATCGGAGTTCGAGTACGGCGTCAATAACGGTGATAACCACACGTATGACGATGACCCGATAATGGTGGCCGACATCGAAGCAGCTCGCGCTGTGGAAGAGGTTGAAGCAATCCAACATGCATATTGTAAGTATTTCACTTTGCAAAAACGAATGAATGGATTTTGCAAATTTTCGTAGTCTATACTTCATCAAGAATACGAACTGATAAGTTTAATTTAATAATGATAATCCAATTTTGAATAGCCGATCGAGGAGAAGCATCACCAGACACACTTGATACAGGAAATAATCAGCCGTGCAAGGCCGAAACATCATCACGTACGGTTGATTTACTCGATGCGTTGGATGACCCCTCCGTTAACGGCGTCGAACCGACCGAGGATACCCCTGAAGAACAAGACTTTCCGGAGAATCAATTAGGGCTATACCCTACGTTGATGGACGATGCGTGGTTTGAAGGGGTGATGAATCCAGGTAAATAATCGGAAGTGGTGCAATACAGGACAAACGTGTGTATTAATATCACCGACGAAAAATCAAATGTAATTTGGAATGAAAAATAAATACAACAAAATGCAGATCATCCATTTTCTTCAGGACTACAGAGGGGAGCTGGAATGCGGCGAAATCCCACCACATACAATGAGTTACAACCACCGGGTATTCGAATCAAAATAATTCAAGAGACAGTACGGTATTTTAAACGTTTAAAGCTTCGTGGTCGTGAGACGACCTTACCTATTCGCAAACGACCACCAGAAATTAGCGTAATGAATTGGCTCGAAGGAGCGTTCAATGATCTTCTCACCCACATCACCAACTCCTGCGAGGGTGGGGATTATGTAGGAATATCGTTTACAGCGAGTAACTTGACACACGGCCCCGTATGGCTGTCTTTTCGACCAGCTCGTGATTACGAGTTCCAAGATTTATGGAACCTCATAAGTAGCGTTGCGCAGAGTTCGGAATCTTTTGACCTTAATGACGAATGCAACATAAAAACGTGCGTTGTGAAGGGTGTCGAGGGTCGTGGCCGACGGAAAGGATTAACACACGAGGGTGTAGCGAAAAGATCCATCTTATCGATATGTAACAACGACAATCTATGTTTACCACGATCGTTAGCGGCAGCGCTGGTGCACGCGGAACGGGGGGACATTCGCACGGGCGATTTACATACTAAGTGGCAACGGGTAAGACAAATCAACGGTTCGGACCAAAAAATTGCAGCGCTCGAGCTTACGCGCCGTGCAAATGTTAGAGTACCGAAAAATGGCTGCGGTGTAAATGAAATCGCTTAATATCAGGAATACTTGGCACGAGACGGTATTGCAATTGCCGTCTTTGAGTTTTTGACCCTAGGACTACGTGATAGGAGATCGATTTTCAATGGTACGAAAACTGTAGTAAGCACTGTAGGACAGGTCCGCCATACATTGTATATTCTGTATTACGAACGCTCACACCATTTCCAACCAATTCTCAAGCTTAGAGGGGCTGTCGGTAGCACTGGGTTCTGTACGTCGTGTGATACGTTATATCTAAGGTTAGATCATAGATGCGTCGGGAACAAAAGATGTACACGATGTCTCAGGGCGCCTCCGTGTGATCCTCGCACAGGAGATACGGTTAGATGCGCAGCGTGCGATCGTGTTTTTTTCGGACAGGAATGCTTTAAAAATCATCGAACCCCCGAGCTCGCAAGGAAAAAGAAAAATGAACGGAGTGTTTGCGCAACTATTAAACGCTGCCCCGACTGTTTTTGCACGATCAGACCACTAGTGAGAAAGAAAAAACACGTGTGCTCCGTAGGTTATTGCGCAACTTGTAAATCAGATCAACCATACAATTACTTGTGTTTCATGCGGCCTCTCCCAAACGATCGAGAATTAAAAGACAAAATATTTATCTTTTATGATTTCGAAACGCAACAGTGTACGCCGCTAGAGGGTACCACCGACACACGCGTGCATGAGCCGAACCTCTGTGTTGCACAACGCGTTTGTACAAACTGCTGCTACAATGACTCTATAGCGGAGCCATGTAAATTTTGCGGTATACATGAGTTTGTATACAGACACAGGCCGGTAGCTCAACTGGTAGAGTTAGCTATGCAAGAAATTAAGGGCTTTTCCGGTGCAATCTTAATCGCCCATAACGCCGGGGGTTTCGACGCTCAATTCATTCTCCGGTATTTTATAAATGAAAAAAAGACGCAGTTACCATCACTGATTATGAACGGTACGAAAATTATCACTATGCGTATCGGTAAGCTCGTGTTTCTGGATAGTCTACACTACTTCCACATGTCTCTGAGTAAGCTCCCGAAGTCCTTTGGGTTAACTGATGCCCTAGCTAAAGGTACTTTCCCTCATCTCTTCAATACCCCAGAGAATCATAATTATGTGGGGGAATTACCCCCGATGAAGTATTACTCGCCCAAAAGTATGTCAACAAGTGTGCGTAATAATGTATTCGTACCGTGGTATCGCGAATTGAAAAATACGGGTTATGTGTTCGATTTTCAAAAAGAAATCGTAGCCTACTGTAAGAACGATGTTACAATATTGAGACGGGCCTGTATGGTTTTCCGAAAAATGTTCATAGCCAAAGGGTCTGTTTGTCCATTCGATGAGAGCACAACGATAGCATCCGCTTGCTTTCGCATTTTTAGGAAGAATTTCCTTAAGAACGATAAGATTGGTATTATACCTAGAAATGGACACCGATGGGCCAATAATCAATCGAAAAAAGCAGTTAGCTGGCTTGTATGGATGGAGCATATTCTTGGACAGCGTATTATCCACGCGGGTCGATCGCGTGAGTTCAAGCTACCTATGAATTTGACGGTAGATGGTTACTACGAAACATCGAACGCTACACATGTACTACAGTTCCACGGTTTTTACTGGCACGGCTGTCCGAAATGTTTTTTAACCGGTAGAGATCAGGCACAGGGCGACGGTATATCCCTGAACGAACGGCACGAGAGAACAACAGCTGCGGCTTCTAAGATACGAAATAGTGGTTACAACCTGACTGAGATTTGGGAGTGTGAATATGATCGTATGCTTGTCGCTAATGAACAAATGCGGGACTTCGTTCGAGATAATGATCTAGTTCAATCAGAACCGCTTAACCCCCGCGATGCTTTTTTCGGCGGTCGTACAGAGAACATGGTCACACTCTACGACGCTAAAGATGATGAGCAGATACGATACGTCGATGTATGTTCGTTATATCCATACGTTTGTCAATACGGTAAATTTCCCGTGGGGCACCCTAAAGTGTTTGTAGGCGATGAGCGTATGGAGTTAATCGGTACTAATAATGATCTTACAAATGTAGAAGGTCTTGTCAAATGCACTGTCTTACCGCCACGCAATCTGTACCACCCAGTGCTACCAGTGCGTATGCACCAGCGTTTGTTATTCGCTCTATGTCGTAGTTGTTGTGAAAGTATGAATCAGAGTGAGTGTACACATGAAAGACCTGAAGAGCGTTTGTTCAACGGTACATGGGTAGTCGACGAGTTGATAAAAGCCGTATCATGCGGGTATAGAGTGCTTCATGTGGAGGAAATTTGGCAATACGAGATAACACAGTATGACCGCGATTCACGTTCAGGCGGTCATTTCTCGGATTACATAAACACCTTTCTAAAAATTAAACAAGAATCTAGCGGCTGGCCCGTGGAGTGTGTGGGCAACGAAGAAGCTCAAACAAAATATATCGATGATTTTGAGCGATCAGAGGGGGTTAAACTAGATCGTGAAGCGATAACGAAAAACCCTGGGCTACGCCAAGTAGCAAAGTTGTGTCTGAAATCGTTTTGGGGAAAGTTTGGACAGCGTGAAAATTTGCCGCGAACCGCGATAGTTTCAACACGCGCAAAACTCGTGGAATTACTGACTAGTGCGGAGTACGAAATGACAGGTATCCTAGCTGTATGTCATCACATATTATATGTCAGCTACATTAAAAGGGACGAAACCGTAATCCCCTCAGGAATCGCGAACTCTGTAATTGCTGCGTATACAACAGCTCAGGCACGCTTAAAACTGTACAGTTATTTAGAGCGTTTGGATCGACGAGTACTTTACTGCGACACCGACTCGGTTATTTACGTGACAAACAATAATCCTGATGAATATGAACCACCAACAGGGCAGCTTTTAGGGGACCTTACAGACGAACTTGAACCAGGTTGTTATATTAAATCCTTCGTTTCCGGAGGACCTAAACTTTATTCGTGCATAACACGCGCGCCCAACGGTACTGAAGCGGAAGTTTGTAAAGTGAAAGGTATAACTCTCAATTTCGCGAATAGGCAATTAATAAATTACAAAACAATACGCGACGACTTAGTTGGCGACACGGTGGAACTTATCGAGGTGAAGTTTGACGCGATTCGTCGAACACCGTTCCATCACGTCTTCACCCGTGCGGAAAAAAAGAAATGTAAACCGTCGAGCGTTAAACGAAGACGAGACGGTGAATACGGTTCGCTGCCATACGGCTACAAAGAGTAATCTATTTTATCAAATGTAAATAATGTAAATAATGTGGATAATGTAAATATTTATATTTTATATTGAAATAAAACGTTTGATAAATTTTCCTACCAGTCCAAGTCTTCATCACTCACACCAATTATAATAATTGACTCATTCGTACAGATGGACACGCGGTGGAAGCATCCCTGGACGTCAATGATCTGCGGCCCCACGGGTTGCGGTAAGACGTATTTTGTGAAAAAGTTCTTGAAATTTATCACCTGTATGAACAGTGAACCATTCGAGAGAATTATTTTCTATTATTCCGAGTGGCAACCTGCATACACGGAGTACGGTGCATCAATCGAGTTTCATGAGGGTTTACCACAGAGTACAGATTACGCTGGTGACCCACGGGTAAAACTCATAATAATCGACGATTTGATGCGTGAGGCATCTAACAATAGTGTTATAGATCTCTTTACTAAAGGTAGTCATCATAAAGATCTCAGTGTTATTTTCATTACGCAAAACATATTTCATCAGGGTCACGGGCAGCGCGATATCTCGCTGAATGCCAATTATATCGTTGTTTTCAAAAATCCTCGTGATCGTGCTCAAATACAGCATCTTGCACGCCAAGTATATCCTGAAAACCCTCGTTTTTTACAAGAGGCCTATCACGATGCGACATCCAGACCCCATGGATACCTGTTGCTTGATTTGAAGCAGGCAACACCTGATAATTGTCGATTTCGTACATCCATTTTCCCCGATGACCCCCATCATTTCGTATACGTGCCGCGAAAAAAGTTAAAAAGCAGCTGCAACTCGGTTGAGCTACCAGTTCTACGCTTGTAATGCTCTCTATAGAATCATCAGTGCAAATAAGTTAAAAGAAGTGATACTGCGAGAGAGAATCGACAATTTAACACGAGTGATGGCGCAAGGAGGTTCACCGCTCTGCAAAAAGCACATTACGATATTGAGAGCCCTTCAACATCTCAATAAGGAGCAGCGTGAAGCTGTTTTACGTAAAGCCGATTCCGGTATCGTGCGCTGTATTTGTGAGTGTGCCTTGAACGTTCTTTGTGGTAACGTGCCGTTAAAGACTGCTCAAAGGAAACAATTACGTTGTCACGCACCCATTCTCCGTCGTTTAGCCTTGAAAAACGGTGGTTGGAAGAGTAAAAAACGCTTTGTTGTCCAGAGTGGTGGGTTTCTGCCTCTCTTATTAGCACCAATACTGGGCACTGTGCTGTCAAATTTGATCAGCAAATAATGGAGCACGCGCGAAAAATGGTCCTGATACCGGAGGACAAACCATCACAGATGGGTGCGCAGAGTCATCGACAGCCAACTCTTGACACTAATACGTCACGACCTGTGCAAGGAATTGACGCTGTGCTGACCAGACTGGACACGGAGATGAATGAAATTTTGAATTCTACCGCATACAAGAATGAGCGAGAAAAGTGGCATGCATATCTGATTGTATTACAACGCTATCTTCATTTTGCCGATGACGAGAGAGCTGAGCAGTACCGTGCACTTATGACGAAAACAGATACTCGGTTGTCTGCTTCTGTTAAAGAAGATGTTCATACGCACGACAGTATGAACGATTCCATCATCATTGAAAGTATACCGACTAAATTCCGTAGCAAGGCTAAACTACTGCTACGTCGTTTGCGCGACGCGCCACCAGCACAATTTTCTTGGGATTCTTCTGGTGTCGTGTCTATCTGTGGAGTACCAATTAAAGACTCAAATATCGTTGATCTCGTGAATGACGCTATGAGATCGAGGAAAACACCTAAACCAATAGGTCGATGTGCTTTCGCTAAATTTCTGAGAACGATGCATACACCAAGGGAATTCATCGGTAATGAAGAGCTGTGGATGGAATCGAGGGCTAATTCAACATTGCGTAATTCACAGCTCGAAAACGCCATCAGCAGCAGCAGCAGCAGCAACAGCACCAATAGTGATGATGATGCCGCTGTTAGTCAAACGTCGTTTTGCAGTGGTAGTGAAAGGAGATCAGATCAAAGTGGTGCTGGTTATAATAAGAAAAGACGTGTAACCTGGATTAACCTCAAATTATAATCATGAAAACATTGGAAAAAGTGTACTTCAATACAGCCCATGAAGCATCGTTTTCAGGTGCCGCGAATCTATTGCGTGTCGCGCGACAGAAGAGAATCTCCAAATTAAGGACGCAGCAGTGGCTTGAAGCGCAGGATGCTTGCACAAAACACAAGCCTGTAAGACATCGGTTTCCTCGGCGTATATACAACGTTCGGAATATTGATGATTTTTGGGAGGCTGATCTTGTAGATCTTCGATCAATCGAGGATTATAATGATGGTTATGTTTACCTTCTCGTTGTTATCGATACTCTCAGTAAATTTGCCTGGGTCCAACCGTTACGCGACAAGAGCGCTGCAACGGTAGCTAAAGCATTTAATGTCATATTATCGAAGAAGAATAGTAGCGGTAGATCACCCGTTTGTCTACAAACGGACAAGGGTAAAGAATTCATAGGTGCTGTATTTCAGTCCCTCTTAAAGAAAAAGAACATTCAATTTCGTGTTGCCCGCAACCCTGATGTAAAAGCCGCCATTGTCGAAAGATTCAATAGAACACTGAAGGAAAGAATGTGGCGTTATTTCACTTATTCCAGACAAAAACGTTACATCGATATTTTGCAGAATATTGTTTCAGCATACAATCATGCTACACACAGCAGTATAAAAATGACCCCTGCATCCGTAACTTTCGAGACAGCTGCAAGGGCACAGGATAATCTATTGCAGCGCTATAAGAAAACGAACTATTGCTCTCCTAAATATAATGTAGGTGATATGGTACGTATCAGTAGTGCAAAGGCAGCCTTCACGAAAGGTTACGAGAGTGGATGGAGTAACGAGTTATTTAAGATTCACACAGTTTCACACAGTATTTGTCCCGTGACATACACCTTACGCGATCTTCACGGCGAGGATATTAATGGGATATTTCATGAACCTGAGTTATCGCGGGTGAAAACGCTGAAGAAAAAGTAGGACTGACAAATGAAGGAGGAGTTTTTCATTGTGTTACCCAGCAACAGTAGTATGAGTTATTACCCCGATAACTTGACAACACGATATACCACCCGATTACCGCAATGCGTGTCGCTTCATGGTAGTTGGGCTGTTTCTTTAGCTGAAATACACATACCTATGACAATGTTGCATGTACCACCCGAGGGGGACCGAAACTTTATTAATATTGTAACAAACGTTGCAATACCAGGCACTGCGGCTGACATTGATTATACAAGTGTTCGTGAATCTGTACCACAGGGGGTGTATGGCAGCATAGATACATTATTCGAGACAATTAACGAAATACCGTGTTTGGCGGGGCATCTGAAATTTCAATATGCACACAACGGATATGTTACAGTGACACGTATCTGTAAGTCATGCGAGAATATGGAGCACGCTTTTCATTTTTCCGACGTGTTGAATAAAGTTTTAGGATTCACCCACTCTCAGGATGTGGTGGTACAGAGAGAGTTCAAATACGTTGCTGACAGGCCCGCAAATCTAGCCAATGGCACTCCCAATATGATGTATGTTTATACTGATATCTGTGAACCCTATATTACCGGGGATGTGCACACGCCCCTGCTACGGGTCGTACCAGCCGCAGCCGCTGATAATTGTAATTACGGGGCTGTAAAAATCAGAAGTTTTTTACCACCGCGCTATGTGCCTTTACTACGCACGAGTTTTCAAACAATTACGATTGATATAAGAGATGAATTTGGCGAACCAATGCCATTTGAGTACGGGACGCTGACGGTGACGTTACAATTCAAACGTACAGATTAGAACGACAAAATGACTTACTACGACCAATACTTTGATTTACAAACGGGTGGCGGCCACGGTAGTTATGGCGGTATCAGTCACGTCTATATAGGCTCACCGAATCAGCGAGGTCATGGTATAGGAAGTTTCCTAGGTGGTCTCTTTCGACGCATATTACCGCTTTTGAAACAAGGGGCCCGAGCTGTCGGTAAAGAGGCGTTGCGTTCAGGTGTCAATGTAGCCAGTGATATCCTGGATTCTGGTATGCACCCAAAAGAAGCATTCAAAACGCGCCTGTGCCAATCAGGGGAAAATCTGAAACGCACGGCTGAAGAAAAAATCAACACGCTTATGCGGGGGTCAGGTTATAAGACTGGTAAAATTAATCTACTGACGCATTCTCTCGCGGGACGCGCAACACGACGCAGTGGTGTGAAAAAACGAAAGAAGACAGCAAAATCACGGAGACGCTCGAGCAACGAGAAAAAGAAGAAGATGCGGGGTAAGAGGAAGAAGACAGTCAACAGTAGAGCGAGAGGAGATGGTGTCAAGAACCGTCGCAAGAAACCAAGAACAGTGAGGGATATTTTTGCCTAATTTCTTATTGTAAAAATGGCATTCTTACATACACACTCGTGTGAGTGCCTAAAATCGGAGCTTAAGCTATTCACACTACCACCAACGCAGACAACGATCGAGGGAACGCAATCAGTGTACTATAAGCCCATTTCATCGCTGACGGATGATTCACCGATAGAGTTTGTCGTACCAGGACAAGGCGATGAGTACATTGATCTTGCACATACTATGCTAAGTATGCGAGTTAAAATAGAGGCACCCCCAGGTACAAAAGAGGATCCAATTAAAGTAGTACCTATCAATAATCTTATGCATTCGATGTTCAATCAGGTTGATGTATTTCTCAATCAGAAACTCGTATCACCGCCCAATAATGCTTATGCATACAGAGCGTATATTGAAACGCTCTTGAATTACGGCCCGGGTGCAAAGTCTTCGCATCTCACGAGTGTTCTATGGTATAACGATACACCTGGAAAAATGGATGACGTGAACGATGGTAATACCGGTCTTACAAGTCGACGGAGCGTCTTAGGGACTAGTAAAACGGTCGATCTTCTAGGACATCTGCACTGTGATATCTTTAACCAGGAGAGATTTTTGCTAAACGGTGTTAAGATGAGGTTACGATTTGTAACAACGCTTTTTGTCTCATGACTGGCTCGAAGAATTGTACGGTACGAATCACGGAGGCGTCGCTAGTCGTACGACGCGTTAAGATAGCACCTGGTATACTTCTTGCGCATGCAAGAGCTCTATCTAAATCCACAGCCAAGTATCCTCTGACACGCGTCGAGGTTAAAGCTATATCCATGCATGCAGGTGTCCATGGTGATACTCTTGATAACGTGATACTCGGTCAACTACCAAAACGTATAATCGTCGGTTTTGTCGATAATAAAGCTTTCAATGGCGATCGCGCCATGAATCCATTCAATTTTCATCATTACAACATTAATTATCTCTCGCTGTATGCGGACGGCCTGCAAATACCGTCACGACCTCTACAACCAAATTTTCTAGACGACTCCATGTACGTGGATGCATACCACACACTCTTCTCGGGTACAGGCATACACTTTTTGAATGAGGGTCACTGCATTTTACGCACGATCTACCCCTACGGTTATTGTTTATACGCGTTTGATCTTACACCCGATCTCTCAGCCAATAGCAATACTCATTGGAATCTCGTAAGACACGGTAGTGTCCGAATAGAAGTACGTTTTACAGAAGCTCTGGCTTCAACAATTAATTGCATTGTGTACGCTGAATACGATAATGTTTTAGAGATTGACTCATCCCGGCAGGTAATTGTGGACTATAGCGGTTAAATACCTATTGAAATCATATATTCACAGAGAGAACCGCGACTAGTGTCAGTTAGCGTTCATACCTTCAGGTATCACGATCTTGCAATACATCATGAATATCATCATCGATATACAGGGTCTGAAGGATAGAGCTAACGAGTTTATTCCAAAAGAAATAGCTGTAATATCTGTCAACGCTGATTTTAGCGCCGCTGGATCATATCACCACCCCATGCGTATAAAAGTTTACCACCTAGTGTAAAGAGACAAAACACATGGTTGATCAATAATCATCACGGTATAGAGTGGTCCGACGGGGAAACATCTCTACGCGCTGTTGAGAGCGTTTTGAAGAGAATCGCCGTGCATGTCGACCGTATATTTACCAGAGGAACTGATAAAGCGAATTATTTAACACAGCTAACCGGATGTTTCGTTATAAATTTGGAAGAAGACGCAACGGATCCGTCATTCCGTAATTTACCATCGTGCAACACTCTCTGTGTCTATCATAGTGTATTGTGTAGAAATAGCTCGTATATGTGTGCTCTAAATAGTGCTGCAAAAATAAAAAAGTGGCTTTGTCAGACCGATCGTATCAATTCTCTGTGGGAGTATAGAACAACTACAACGTGGTACGTCGGATTAGGCTCACGCAAGGAACTCGGCGTATCTCATGAACAGCCTGCAAATACTACGGGCACTTCAGAGTATCAAGAACCATACTATCGGTGTCTATCCTGCCGATCGCATCCCGAGGGTGTGGACGAAACCGATTGCAATTGTCGTTAACACAGATGGCCACAAGCAGCCCGGAACACACTGGGTCGCCATGTACGTCGATCGAGCTGGAAATGGATGGTATTTCGATAGCTACGGATTACCACCCGTCATCCCTCAGCATCTCCAACGACTCCGACGAAACTGCAAACTCTTTCGCTACAGCACTTCCCAACTACAGCGTCCTGAATCACAATTTTGCGGTCATTACTGCGTTATGTTTCTTCATTTAAGTCTACAGGCCTTGGGATTCATCGCTTCAGAAGCGTATTCTCAAATAATTTGTCGAGCAATGATAAAATAATCGGAGAATACTATAAAGCGTATTCCCGCAAGCATGAGCAGACCGAGTATCAGAATAAACAATTTAACGTTTGTGTGCAAAGATGCTGCTCACGGTCTCGTTAATTACAAAATGAAGAAAATAATTGAACAAAGACGAAGAAACGTAGGGGTGGCCTTCATCAAAGGTGTCAGTGACACCGCACTCGTTGATCCGCAGCTGCAAGATATTGTGTTACATGCACACGTGTCTTCGAGACAATCGGATGGTTCAGCTAACGCTGCAGTAAATTCACAATGTTCAGAGTAGGGGGTAATATACCGCTGATGAGGTCTTTTGAAATCGAGCAACAAAGATTCATTCGCAGTCGAGCCGTCTTAGATACTACTTCTTCTCCTTTGAATTTATATGTGCAAAAAACGTATTATTCTAAAGTCTTGAATAGAAAAACTCTTGCAAGACATTGAAGCAATCAAAGTTTTGATTCAGACAAGAATAGACTTACATTCTTTAACGCGTAAAATCAAAGTGCTCAAACTACAAGATGGATTTATCAATGATCAACAAAGTGGGTAGACCAGAAGCGTATTTGCCACTGAAAAAATTGTCGGAGCTGACAATTGGAAAAAAATATATCGTCACGAACATGAGGGCAGTTCAAACCAGATGGGGTGCACGTATTGCCGTGGATCTCCAGAACGAATTTACGTGTTTTTTACCGTCGAGATTTGCGGAGGCCTTTGCGAAGAACGATGAACTCTTCCAACAAATGATCGTCGGCGCGAGTGAAAATCAATTACTTATGGTATATTATGGTTCGAAGTACAATCATTTGGAGTTCGAGGAAGTCCCTCTATGAGCACTCCTCAGGTAATTAAAAACGCCAAAGTTTTACGATGTATAAGATACGATCCATGGTACTGTGTTTGCTACTGTCTACTCGATTTTTAATGTAGACAAGTCACAAAGTGTTTCAACCAATTCACCAACTAGCATCAGGACGTGATGGAACCCTAGGCCTCATTTGTGTTCCATTAAAGTTCACCACCACCAGCGTCATCATACCATAGTGTTACAAATATATGTAAACAAAAATATGTAAAAATATGTAAAATATTTCCAATATGTAAACAAAAATATGTAAAATATTTTCAATAAATAAAAAAGGTGGTGCGCTATGACGACACACTGCTCCTGCAACCCCCCACTCCTACCCCTACTTCTCTAAAAAAAGGAGTGGCGACAGGACTGGGGATTACCCCCCACTCCTATCCCCCACTTCTTCTTGGAAAAGAGGAGTGGGGGTCGCCATAGCGCACCGCTTACTACTTATACATCTTTGTACTCGCCTCTGATATTGCCATAAACTACTCCTAAACTCTCAACGATCGCGTTTGTAAATTCTACCAGATAATCCTACTCGCTTAAATTGTTATTTTAATAATTCATTGTCTGGGATTAATTAACCTTGGAATTTTTAATCGTAATTAACATTATTATTTCAACCCCAAACCATAATTGAATTAATTTTCCTTTAATCATGAACTCAAATTAACGAGTAATAAAATACGCATAATTAACAATTATTGACTATAAAAATGAATATAAACGGCAATAATTATTTCGTTGCGTTAAATAAGGCTTTCTAAATCGTGAAGGGTACGCCGGGGGAATCAGGGCATCAGCTAACAGGAGGGCAGAGTCGTCTATCCTTTTTCCTCTTCTGGGTAGGCCCACATCGTTCGGTCTTCTTTCTTCTAGAGGCCTAGAGGCCTAGAGGCCCTTGCGTAGCTCGCTGTACAGCCACACCGTTCACTACTCCTTGTTGTCCTTTCGTAGAAGCGTTTCCTTTCACTCCACTGTAGTGATGACGTTGCGTCTCTTTCCAATGAACGCGCCAGAATTTAGCTGCTACTTTGCTGCTAGGCTGCAACGCTCCATAGGTCTTTGTACGTAGGCTTGATGCGATGACCGCGTCCCATAACTTCTATTCTTCACTGGCACACTACAGATTGGTATAGCTGTCTCACTGCGCGTACCGAAAATCCAATGTATGTAATACCCCTGGTGGAGTTCTTTTACCTCACCAGAGTAAAACTCAAACCCCAATTAGCTAGAAAGTTTGCTTTTTGGGTATGGTTCGAGAATTATACTACATGACATGTGTGCTCCCCTATTTAATTTTACAACCTTACGCTACAATATTGCCGGTGATAAAACAATCCTTTTAAATTTATTAAATGTCGCAAAAACTAGATATTCCCTTCAGAATGAAACACAGGAGAAGAAATTCGAGATTTAAAGAAAAACCTTAGCAAACACAAAAAAAAACGAACTTTCAACAATTTATATTCAGAGGAAGTATTATTCCTTACATATATTGCGTAAATTCTTCTGTCCATACTCCTGAACTGAAATGTCCGAGAAAACCGAGAACCTCAATACTCATAAATATTTTGATAAAGAGCACGTTTGTTGGTGCGCTGGCAGTCGAACACCACAGAGATATCATATAATTTGACAACCACCTTAGTCAGAGTTCATAGACCCTTAGTTGAATATTTAGAGTCGTAATTCTTGTTATCCATCGAGTCTGAAATAAGCAAACGCCTGAACCCGATCTCCGGATGTTGATATAATTTGAAAAAAATCAGACCGGTATGCCGGACACATACGAACTCCATTGCCTAGTGTGTCTAATGGGCCCTGCAGGCTCTGACAAGCCCCGGGCCATTAAATATCTCCGTTATCTTGTGCCAACGCCAGTATATGAGTACTTTAAGAAACTTTCTCAATTCTTCGGAAAAAGTTGCGGGACGTAACAGATACATTAATATCCCAAATCTAATGTTAAATTAATTTTGGTTTTTCAGTTTCAGTTAATTATTTTTATGTTACACTAATAATTTGGGTCATTCCCTGTCAATTTAACCACTTTTTTTTTATCTTCGGATTTGACTCTTGAGTCACAAGGTTTGAGTACTACTTGAGATAAGTGGCAGTGCATGTTTATATGTTTAAATCCAGCATTGCAGTCAATTCTGTATAGTTTTCAATTCCACGTATAATAGATTTCCAATAATTGTATCAACCTTTTTTCTTTAAAAAAAATCAGATATTCTTTATTTTTTTGTACGAAGCCATATTAATTTTGCATTATTTATCGTCAGAACATTTATTCTTTAAACTCTAACGCTATTAGGTATATACAACAAGGTTTAGCTTACAGTTCCAGTATTTTCGGAAGTTGCAATTATTAGAATTTTTTTAAATTCAAAATTATTCAAAATTTGCACTACTGTATAGATTGTGTCAAGCCGTTGTACTAATCATCGCTGAATAGTACTTCGTTTATATAGAGAATTTAGGTTCAATTGCTCAAATTTCACGAAAGTTAATGCAATAAAATTAAATTTTTTCAAATCAAAACAAAATCCAAATTGTTTTTATCGACAAGTACGAAAATTATATATGAGGTATTCCACCGGTTATCGACAGGGTCGTGACCCTCATATTCAATTTTTTTCTGTTTGGGATGTTGTAGGGCAACATAAAGAAAACACTCTAGAATTTATTTCAAATTTTGTTTTTAATTGTGTTTTTATAATTAAGTAAAATTTGAATTTTTAAAAAAGTACCTCTCCTATCTTTTTTATTTTTTTACAGTAAATGCTGTGTCCAAAAAAAAATTTGGAGACTAGGCCCATAGTCGGGTGCAGCCTAGAATAGCAGCTAAAAATAAAACAAAATAGAAAAAAAGTCGAATAATACCCCAAACTTGAATCTCTCCAAACGTACGTCGACGATTAAAAAAAAATTACAGTAAATTCTACGTCCAAAAACCATTTTTTAAAGACCAGAACGAAAATGGCGGGCAGTCTAGAGTAGCAGCTAAAAATTAATTTTCTTTACAGGAGGACTTTATTTTTAGCTGCTATTCTAGACTGCACCCCGTTTTCGTTCTAGGCTCAATTTTTTTTAAACACAGAATTTACTGTATTTTTTTAAAATCGCGACGTACTTTTAGAGAGATTCAAGTTTTGGGTATTATTCTACATTTTCAAAAATTTTTGTTCTATTTTTAGCTGCTATTATAGGCTGCGCTCCACCATGGGCCTAGATTTAAAAAAAAATTTAGTGGACACGGAATTCACTGTAAAATTTTTTTTAAATTGAAGTCGCAGTTTTCGAGAAATTTAAGTTTTAGGTAATTATAAAAACACAATATAAAAAAAAATCTGAAAAAAATTCTGGAGTGTTTTTTTTACATTGCCATATAATATCACGAAGAGAAAAAAAAAAAAATAAAATATGTGGGTCACGACCCTGTCGATAACCGGTGGAATGCCTCATATCGAAACGTAAAATTGTCATGCTTTTTTCCGATTTGCGTAAGGTTGAAATTATTTGCAAACATCTATAAAGAAAAGCAGCACGGGCTTAGCCTCAAGCAATTGAGTTATTCTATTATTTAACTTACGACTTTGTTTGATAATCTTGGCTGGATAAAATTTACCGTCCATCCATCTAACTGACGGTCCATTTCGGCCGGTCCATTTTATGTTTGCTGCTTCTACTACACATGTGATTGGAGGATTTTCTTTATGCCACACGATAAGGGAGTGCATTGCGCTTTATCGAGATGTAGAAAAGATTGCATACAATCTTTTTCGATGTTACTATATATTTTTATTCAATCGATGCGACGTTTCCGAAGAAAGTTGAGCTCTCTTTGTCTTTGATTGCTTAAAACAATGACATTTTGATAACAGATTTCTGGCCTATAGATACCACAGCCTACTTATAGCCTACTCAAATGTATAGTTACGATGTTCACACCGTTACCTCACTGCTGAAATTTCAGTAGACATTTAGGCCGTAGATACCATAGCCTACTCTATAGCCAACAACATCACGAATAAACATATAGTTACCGACTCCCCGTCATTTTTCGGCGTCGTATTTCTTTACATGTATACATTACCACAACGTTTTTACTAGAATATTAATTAATAATATTGAGTAATCGAAATAATTGTATCATGTCGAAGCGGCCAGGTAACTTTGATACGTATTCGAGAAGCAGTCTGTATCGCCTTTACAAGGAAAGTCGAGTAGCACCGTCCAGCTATGGAACCGAGCCTGAACCAAGTTTATGTGGAGAAACAGACTCCACTGCGAGTTCGGAGCACTCTCGAGGTTTGTCAGAGATTGGCTTGTTGACAGGAATATCATGTATAACAATTTGATCCGTCGATTCGCTTCCTACTGGGTATCTATATAATTTTTTTTTTTTATTCCCTTGAATCTCATTGCATTTTCCGCGCATTATTGGGCTTATCGTCTTTTCTTATCCCTTGTACCTCATTCAACCATTTCTTCGATTACACCATGGCGTGTCCTGCTTGTCTCTATATTTCTTTATTTTTTACCCTGATGGTAGCCTACACTCATATTAAGAGGGGAGAGTTATACCAATTACAGTAAAAACCCCGTTTTATTTATTTTATAATTCTTCTTTAAAAAATGTTGAAATAAGAATCCGATACGCTTGTTAGTTCGTAATACTAGTTTTTTATCACATAAAAAAATTCAAAGATCAAATTGTAAAAAAATCGTAAGAATAATTTTTTGTCGATTTTATTTGCTTACTATGTCTTATTTTTCAATAAAACTGTTGCAATTTGTTATATTCGAGTCTACATTTTCTACATGGTCAGAAGATTGATTCATATTATTTGGTACATGGAAGAACATCTACAAATTATTTCCGATTTTCTAATCTTATAGTTCGCGTTCCAGGAATTAATACCGATTTTTTTTTATACGCAGTGTATTAAAAATGATCCATCACTGAAAGAAAATGTTGTAATATAAAACGATGGTTTCCGAATGAAAAATAATAAGTCGGTCTAATAGTATTGCTTAGAAAAATTGCTGTCTGCATTTGACGAGGTTGAGACTCCCAATACATCTTGTCTGAAGTCTTTCTTCTTTTTATAAAGCCCCATTAATTTTGTTTAACTTTTATTTTTGCATTCTAAACATTTGTTTCAATTTCCTTATTTAATGTCTCCATTATTTGTTTAGATTAATTAGACTTTTATAAATATGTATATTATATTTTTGAATGGTGCTGTAGATAAATAGGAGAAAGGCTTTAGATAAGATGTTTTGACTATTACAACCGCGAGGAACACAGAGAGCAATTGTTTATTCATTATTATGAACTCAATTACCTTTTTTCAGCAGTTAACAAGAACAAAGTTGTTGATGATATGAATTAGCCATCATTATTTTTTTGTAGTTTATATTTCACACAATTAATACAGGATGGAACCCTTCCCTCTTTAATTTCCCTAATATTATTATATATTGTAGTTCTCACTAAAAAGAACACCTGTTATTTTTATGAGATTTATGTTTCGCGTCGATATCAGATCGAATGAATACGAACAAAACAGATTTCGATATTTAATTCTAAGTGAAGTATAAAATTACAAAATCTGAAATAGCGTTCTTCTCGTTTTACACCACTTAAAAGAAATAAAAAGTTGCAAAGTCGAACTTTGCACATTGCTTCCACATTAATCTACCTTTTTCACAAAACTTCTATGACTAAGCTTATTTATTCACTTTAGCTTCCTCGTAGAGGAAGCTTTGTGAAAAAGATAAATTAATATAAAAGCAATGTGCAAAGTTCGACTTTGCAGCTTTTTAAAATTTGAACAAAATAGATCAGTTGCTTGAACCGTTATCGAATTACAGTATTTTCAAAAAAATTATAAAAATCAAAATTTCTGTAAAATCTTAACTACTTTATCGACTTCGCCTAAATTTAGTATTAAACATTGACACACTCTATTGAAGTTTTATGCCAAATTTCACATCAGATACTTGTACCATTCTTGAGTTATAGCATTTAATAGTAAATAACGAAAATGAGATTTTCTATAAAATCTGAACTAATTAATCGATTTTGCCTAAATTTCTCAACTTATACTATTTTCACTAAAATTACGAAAAATTCAAAATGATGTAAAATCCAAACCGCTTTACTGATATTGTTAAATACCGAACAAGATTGAACGTATCCGCATTAATGAATAACTATTTAGCTGAAACGTAAAACTGTTACGAAAGTTAGACCATTCACGCCTTTCTTTCGAAAAATTTAAATTTCTATAAAATATGTACATATGGGTACTATTTGTTTAGGTTCTTTAAAGTTATTACTTTACTTGCGTGCAAAATTTTTGCTCAATCCATCGTGTGGTTCGGGAGCTATGGAATTTTCGGTGGTGATCACACACACACACACACACACACACACACTCTCACACACACACACACACACACACACACATACACGCGCGCGCGCGCGCGCGGGCATTTTTTTCTGGACAGGTGGAGGTCAAAATATAGAATAATAAAAATCAGAATATCTTCATTCAGTAGACTAGGAACAGAATAATTGTATTTTAACGATTCGCTATTTTGACCATTCTATTTTTTAGCCTTTGCTATTATGACCGTTCGCAATTGTCGTCATTCGCTGTTTTGATGGTTCGACTTTTTGGTGCCTCGCTTTAATAAATTCGAAATTGTAAGCATTCTAAATATTAGTAATGCTGGAGTCCGAGAACTCGAATTCTGAAGTTTCGAATTTTAGTCCATTCAATATTTCATCACTCGGAATTTCACCTATTCTCATTTTTCTTTTCGATACAAATTCCCTTCGACATTTTGGTATTCACAATTTTTATTTTCTGTTTTGAAAACTGTCGTAAAATCGATGCTTCTATATTTAAAAGTTCGCTATTTTATAATTTCGCAGTATCGGTGGTTCTATATATGAGCATTCGTTATTTTTAACCTCACCCAGCTTTTTCACCGCCTGAGAACTCATATGACCGGTAATAATGGTTAAGGAAAAATAAGTTTCTTACGTGGTTTAGTTTAATGCCCATGATTGTGAGCAGCTGGTAAGCTCCTTGGAGACGCGGCGTCGATCGGAACATGGCGTCGAGCAACAACTTCGTGACTCCACTCATTTGTTCATTAACAAAATTATCGTCCCACAGCACTGCGTGCTGAGAACCGTTCTCATCCGTTACCATTTGTACGGTTAGCTGACCATTTACATATTCAAGGTTTCGTTGTTGCGCCGGATCGGAGAGGCGTTCAACGAACTCCTGAATATTTTGTGGGCACGGTGGATATCGTTTTCTTCGACACTCCTTCATAAAATTCCGGACGTCTTGAAAAGATACTTGCTCCGCGGCTTCAGGGTGACTATGAAAGAATAAATCATCGGCGTGACAGTATGCTGCTCATGTTTTCCGCAACAATAGAAAAAACCAACGATTTAAGAAAAAATTATATTATTACAAGACGCAGTAGTGACTTGATAGCAAGGACTAAAAAAATGTCGACCAATACACATTCTACACACCGGTGTATAGAGGGCATGAAATAACGTACCGAGCATCACGGTGATACAAAATTATATTCAAATTATATGATCCTAAAATACAAATGAACAGCTTGAGGCATCTTATCACATATCAAAAGCAGCAATTTATTTTTGAATGCAATTATTATCCTGTTATAGAGATAAATACTATGGAACTGTAAAATATAACTTACACGGCTGCTAATGAATTGTACAGATCCTTTAATTTGTACCAGTGTACTGCCAGAGCATCCTTCAGTGCTTTTTTAAATCTCGCGATCAGTTCTAAATTCTCGTCCGGTAAACAGAACTCAGAATGAGGATGCAGATCATGGATCACGCCATTGACCAATTTCGCGGTACCCTTGCAGATGGTTTGTCTTTGACGACGCAAGTAACTATCAAATCAAATCAATGTAATCGAGTTAGTTGAACTTTCACGCGCATCATTTTTAAAAAACTTCAAATATGAGAAAAATATAAATTTCCGAATATTAAACGAGGGGACGTCTCAATATCGTCAATTCAGCTAGCGAAGTCGTAGTAATGTTCATGGCATCTTTATAATTCAGGTGGATCATTTTTTAAATATCTTTTATGTGGAACGACCCATGCGAGAACAGATTAAAAAAATACATGACTCCTATATAAAAGATAATTAGTGTCAAATTAGCCACTTTGATATTTCTTATAATCCGTCAGATTTTCCTGAAAATTGACAACGGAGAAACTATGTCGCTGAAACTGGCTAACCAATCTAGCAGACTCGATCGCCGAATTGCAAAGTATGTTCCATAGTCGGTGGAACAAAAATTTTGATATATTTTGTTATGTCATAGCGTCATTTGTTGCAGAATTACATACACAATGTGAGTAGACAAAAGCTAAATTTAAATTTGGCACTAATACATTGAGTAGTGTCCGACAGCAGTGGACGCGCGATCGGAAAGTGGCTTCGGCGGTCCCCAGAGTTAAGCAGCATTATTTGCGGCCATAACTTGGATGGGTGACCGCTTAGCTGGCACTGGTTTGCGCGCCAACTGCTGAGCGGGGGGCTGCTTTTCTGAGTTTTTAATGGATCCTTATACAGTAGAAACTTAGTAAAAATAAAGCCGTCTGTATCGGCTAGGTTTTCCGCAGTTTCCCTGTGCCCTCGTGCAAATGCGATATAGTAGTGCATTAGGATGAGTGACTGTGGACAACACTCTAGGGGGGTCTCAAAAAGGAACTGGGAAGGGGGCGGGGGCGGGATCTATAAGATATTGGGGAAAAGGGCAAAAACTTAGAAGCCTTAAGAAGGCATACGGAGAGAAACCAATTTTAAAAAAATACATTGAGTGATTAAAAAATGATGACATTTTGAAGTTCTTTCAAAATTCCTCATCTTGCTCTCTAACTTTGCCATGTTTCTCAATATTAGGCTTAAATTTTGTCCACAAATGGACTATTGTAAATCAATAACGGCTGTCATATTTTTTTTTTTCAACTGATTCATCCATTCAAACTTTATCAGAATTTGGTTTTTTTAATCTCGCAAAAAATATGTATTCCCATTTTTTAGTATGAGATGAGGTTTCAAATATTGTCTAAAGTGGTTAGAAATCAATACACTACAATAGATACAGCGAATCATAATTTTTTTGAATTTTTTTTTTTGCGAAATATGCTGTTTTTCATTTTTTCATTTAACCTATGATATCTTAAGAATGATCAATCGTATCGACATCTTAAAAAAAGGAAATGTGCGTCTTTTCATGAAAAGAAGTTTCATCTTTTAGAAAAAAATTTATTTAGATTTTATTAAACGATTCTAACGTCTGTTTCAGGTCAAAATAAGTGAAAATATTTTTTTCTCAAGGAAAGACACTCGCTATTTAATTTTGAAACATTTTTCCACATTTTAAATACGTAAAACAATTTTTTTGTATTTTTCATATTATGGAATTCCTGTACCCCGTGAAGTGACAGCTATTTTTCATTTAAAAAAAAAATAATAATGAGCTGCCGTGTTTAAAAAAAAAAATGAAGGACGATAAATTTAAACCCCTCGACAGATTCTTGTCAAATTCGAACTGACGTTTTGTTTTCGCACACTTTATTTGCGTGCCAAATTTAAGCGAGATATCTTGAAAATTCATGAAGTTGGACACTAAAACAAGTTGTTCGAAAAATTCAAAATGCTATACATTTTGGACCCCTCAACGGATTGACGTGAAATGCACTCCCGAACTTTATTTAATATAAATTCAGTTGTGGACCAAATTTGAGCCCGATATCTTAAAAATTGCGCAAGTTAAAGCATGGAGAAAGAAATTCTAAAAATTGAAAAAATAACATAAATTTTGAGGCCCTTTATGGGTTGACGCGAAATGCACTCCCTAACTTTATTTAATAACAATTTACTTGTGGACCAAATCTGAGCCCGATGTCTTTGAAATTGTGAAAGTTACAGCACAGAGAAAATTTAAAAATGGCACAAACTTTGAACTCCTTAATGGATTGACACCATCTATAATCATGAACATTATTTGATAACAGTTCGTTGCTGGTCCAAATTTAAAGCGGATAACATAAAAATTGCGGAAGTTAGTTAGGAAATTGCCCGAGCTGACATTTTCTAAAAAATAAAAAAAGACCATAACCCTCAAACACCCTGACGGATTATCACCAAATTCAATCCTATACCTCGTTTAACAACAATTTACTCGTGGTGAAGTTTGAGCCTAATATTCCGAAAATTGCCACGGCTATCGTGCTAACAAAAAATTGTACACATACGCACGCATACACACATATACAGACATTTAGTACAAAATATTTTCCTCGACGTTTTAGACGACTTTTAGTATTCTGACATGAAAATCTCAGAAAAAAATGTTTCATGCAAACAAAGCCTTCTATGGGGAAGCAAAATACATAAAAAACAGTTTTCATTTTTGGTTGCTATAGAAATCTTTCACTGATAAAACGTATTGTAATATATACATTTCAATAATGGAAGTAAGTACATATTCGTCATAATCTGGTATACTGAATCGCACATCTAAAAATCGTCTTTAATTTATAAGAAATACATTTCTTGTGAATTTAATGCAATTTTTTAAATATCTATAATATGGGTTTATTTAAATTGATAGTAATATTGCTTTATACTCGTTAATTAAATGTTATACACTGATCCGTGCACTTTGTTAAGCGATTCAGCAGTGTAAACTTAGCTAGCTAATTTCTATGCAATAGCGATTCACAGTTCCTGTCGGGAACTGCAGCCACGGCGTCAGGAAAAAGGGGGAACGAGAAAAGCGGTTGAATATTGCTGCTGACCGAGTTTGTTTACATGCAGCGAGTTCTCAAAGCATGCGAGTAGACTAATGGCAGATAAGCCCATCCACTACTTCAATGGTAGACAGCACATATCATAACAAACTGAATTCGCTTTTGACCTTCCCGATCTCTTTCTCTCTCTACTGCTTTCAGTTTCATAGCTCTGGCAACGGCGGCGCATGAAAAAATTGGGCTTGCCCTCAATGTCCCTTGCCGTCTGTGTCGGAAACAGAGCCGCTTACCTTACTTGCTTCAGATATGAAGGCTTCTCGCAATTATATATTTTTAGATTCCTTGCTGATAAGAACTTAAAATGATAGAAGCAGTAAACAACGGGAAGAAATTATGAGAATTAAAATTAGCAGGTGAACAATGTGTCGAAAATTGCTATAGCGTTCGGTTTCCACCGTGATTGACCTTAAAGTTGGCGTTATGCTTCATAAGCTATTCAAGATAGTCCTGTCGAATAGTGTCGAGTTCGCGAAAGATTTTGGAAAAAGAGAGGGGATTATAAACAATTCTCGCTACTACAAAAATCTGAAAAAAATTATGCATATTAAGGGTGTGGAAAAGATTAACTTTGCATAATAATAATTTCAAAATGTTATTAACAAATTTGTGAAAAATTACAATGTTCAACAAGTATTTCGACAAACTTTTTTATTATAATTTTTTTGTAAACATAATTCTTTCATTTTTCTGAATACGCATAAATATTTTCAAGTTTTTAAATTCACTTCGAATTTTGGGATATTCACCATGCAATAATACAAAAAAATTCGAAGTGGATTGAAAAATTTAAAAAAATGTATGCGTATTCCGAAAAATGTAAGAATAATTTTTACCAAAAGAGGTTTCCGAACGTTTATATGCATGATTTTTTTAAGATTTTTGTATTATTCAGAATTGTTTGCAATCCCGTCTCATTTTTCGAAAATTTATGCGAACTCGACACTATTTGACAGGACTACCTTTATGGTGATGTTCGTTATCAAATCTAACGGACGAAAGTTGTCGATTCCAATAAGATGTTATTGGAAGTGTATAATCATGTGTATCTCAATATATCCTAGGCACATTTGTTATCGAAACAACGTGTCTCCGGACAATATAAGTAGCGGTAGCGCCAACGGACTGGCAGGCATTTTTCAACGAAATTTTTTTTTTTTCAAAACACGCGAATCTAAGGCAAGAAATTATATTAAAAAACCACACCAGTAATCTTAAAGACAACCGTAATGCTAAACTATTCTATAAAAAATAATGAATAATTAGGAATTTAAGAAAACGAAGAATTGTAAAAGCATGGAACACCGAATCTATAATAGCAACGATAGCTGTTTCCGCACAAGACGTCATAAGACAATGAAATGGTAACCCGTACGACGGCCAAAATTGGTAGCGCTTCCGCGGAAAAATCGGACCGGAGGGGATGGGTACAAGTAGCGCGCTGTCTATCCACGTGACCGGAACAGGCATAATAAAAAGCGCAAAGGGATAAACTCTATTGTGCCCGTGAGTAAAACAGAGAGCGAGGGAAGCGTAAGCTATAGGGCGCATTTGTACCACTCGGACGTTTCTCTCTCGGTTTGAGTTCAACTCGTCGGCGTAAAAGAATTGTGTATCGAAATAAATACGCAGAATTTCTGCCAACAATTGCAAGCTGTACCCTCACTCAGTTCGATTATTTTAACGATATTTATTAAAAAAATATCTTGTTAAACAAAGGAGCCTTTTTTTTAATTTCAGTCAAGCGCCTTGTTTGAAAAATGGGCATCGTTCGGTATTTATATTTTTTAAAACGGTAATATTGTAGAAATGAATAGATCTATCGAAGAATCTACATCATGAAATTTCTTCAGTTTGTGATCATCTTTATCATCCGTACACATTTCTCGTCAGCTTATGAAAAAATTTGTTATACCACTGTAAACAATGAAATATCCGTTTATATGGCACGAGTACGATATCCGGGGCGCCAAGATTTGACTGTGGTTTCCAGTAGTACTTTTTGTGGGGAGCAAAAAAATTTATATGGACTATAGTCCTAACTGCTTTAGTTTCCGAGATATTTAATTTTTTAGATTTTAATATGTCGTAAAAAATTGGCAGTATTACGATTCCCAGGGGGCCAGGATTTGACCGTGGATTCATCATACTTGCACCGAAACACAAGAACAACACCAGTAGTAATAACAATAATAATAATAATAATAATGATAATCACCGCAGGTGGCGGGAGGGCGTAAAAACTCTTCAGCTCGGGGCGTGACGACCCCGCGGACACCCAGTAAGTCGAGGTGGACGGAAGTCGGCTCGGGTCTGACGGAAGGCCACTAAGGCGACCTCAGGGCGGGGTGGGGGCCTTAGGCCGACCCTCAGGGGCCGCGCAACGTTCCGGCGCGGTACGAGGACTCGCGACCTCGAGGTACCCGAGCACACAGGAACAAAACATGAAGATGCACAAGAAAAACGAAAGTTTACCTCAGGTGGTATCTCCTGGACAGGGGAAATCCGCCCTGGGTTCCGATCGGATGCAAGCTCCGGTGGCCCAAGGCAGCGGCATGGATTCTGAGGGCCGCAAATTGTGCGAAGAAGTACGGAAGACGACAACGAAGACGACGAAGACGGACGAAAAACGAGAAACAAGGGGCAGGCCATTATTGGGCCTCCAGAGACGGGACAGAACCACTAGCGCGTCGAGTGCTGGAAGCGCGACGAGCTTCACCTCCGCCTACGACAGCGAGGCAGCGTCGGTGAAACCGGGCGAACGGACCCTGACGGAGCTACTTCAGCTCATACAGACGACAACGACGAAAATGGCCGAGGCAGCGGCAGTTCAGAAGAACATGAACATGACCGTCAAAACGGGGATCAAAACGATCCTCGAAGCCGTTGACGACGCACTCAGCAGGTGTGGCGTGACTGCCTCGGGAGGACGGACAAACGATGGCGAAACTACGGAGACGGAAGCGGAGACAAAGAAACCGCAAACCCCACGGACGAAACGGAAGCGGGAGGCGACCGGGACTCCCCCGGAGCCCTTACAGAAGAGGACTCCAAACGTGGGAGCGGACGCCGCCTGGCAACCGGTGACGAGAACAAAGAAGCCTAAACTGACAGAACGGAAGACTACGACGAACGTTACGAACGCGAAGACCCAGGCTGAGAGGCACAGGCCGGCCCTGAAACACCGGGCGGCGGCCGTCCTTGTAAAACCTGGAAAAGACAACTCGTACTCAGACATTGTACGGAAGATACGAACGACAGTTGACCCGACGAAGAGCCATGTACAGGTGACCACGGTCAGAAAGACGAAAGACGGATTGTGTCTTATAAAGATGCAATCCAATACGGACGAACGGGACGCATTCCGTCGCGTACTCCAGAACGCCGTCGGCGATGCCGGCAGCGTAAAATCTGTGACCTCCCGGGTGCAAGTGGAGATCATGGACCTGGACTGCGTCGCGACGGAAGACGACATGACGCAGGCTCTGAGTCGGGTGACAGGACGAGACGCGGACTTTAGGGTTCACATCTTCGGCCCAAACCGGGCTGAGCAGTAAATGGCGGTGTGCGAGCTCGAAACGCACGAAGCCGAGAAGCTGCTCGGCCAGGGGCGGATCGGGATCGGATGGATCCGATGCCGCGTCCGGAAACGACTGACGGTAACGAAATGCCACAAGTGCCTGGGCTACGGGCACACGAAGGCAAACTGCACAGGAAACGACCGGACAAAGAGCTGCAGGAAATGTGGCGAGACGGGACACTACGCTACGGACTGTAAGAACAGACCGGTCTGTCCTCTGTGCAGCGAGGCGGGGCACGAGGACGCGGCGCACCTCACGGAATCCGGGAGATGCGCGGTGTTTCGAGCTGCGCTGGAGGAGTGCAGGAGACAGGCCGGAAGACGGACAGGATAATTCAGGGAAACCTGAACCGAAGTAGGGGAGCAGACATGCTACTACCACAGATAGCAGACGAACACGACGCAGACGTACTGATACTGTGCGAACCGTACAGGAAATGATCCACGGAGACGTGGATTACGAACGACGCTGAGACCGCAGCCATCTGGGTGAGGGGCGCTACCCGATCTCGGATGACCGGGCGAGGAGTGGGGGAGGACTACGTCTGGGGTAGAGTGGGCTCTGTGACCTACGTCAGCGTATACCTGACCCCAAACTGCGCTGCGGCGGAGTTTGAGAGAAAGGTGGCGCTCCTCGAGGATGGGATAAGGGATCTGCCCGGGGACATCGTACTGGCGGGGGATCTCAACGCGAGGGCGATCGAGTGGAGCATGACAACAACGAAGAAACGAGGACGGCTGCTGCTGGAGATGGCCGCAAGACTAGATCTGGTAGTGGCAAATACAGGAAACACACCGACTTATAGACGACCGGGCTACGGGGACTCCATTCCAGACGTGACGATGATCTCAGACGGACTACTGTCACGGGTGAGGGGATGGCGGGTGGTCGAGGACTACACGGCCAGCGACCACCAGTACGTCACCTTCGAAGTGGCAGGACAGACGGCGACAGCACGGAGACGGGTTCAGCACCCCCCGCGGTGGAACACCAACAAACAGGACGGACGAAAGTTTTCGGAGGAACTGGCGGCAGCGCCAGCCCCGATCACTAACGTTCCCCCGGAGCTGACTGGCCGGCTGCGGGCGGAAAGACTCGGAGAAGAGACGGCCAAACTGACGGAGCGGCTGTGCAACAGCACAATGCTGCAAAAACACTACAGACGAGACAAACACTCACAATACTGGTGGACTGACGAGATAGCCGAACTGCGGAAAAGATGTCTCGCAAGACGACGAGAAGTGACGAGGGCTAAGGGCATACCTGAAAGGGAAGCCCTTCAGGCCAAATACAGCACGGAACGGAAGACACTGACTAACGCGATACGCGACCGCAAGGCGGAGTGCTGGAAGCAGCTCTGCGAGGAGGTGGACCGAGACCCGTGGGGTACCGGTTACAAGATTGTAACCGGTAAACTAGGAGCTCGCGTCCCACCGGAACTTAAGGACGCAGAAACCACGCGACGCATAGTGGACGGACTTTTCCCGACACACCCGACACGAACGGACGAAACAAACGACGACGAGACAGTGGCGGTTACCTCGTTCACGGCGGAGGAGCTCACCAGAGCTGTTGCCGCCGTGAAACCCGGTAAGGCGCCAGGGCCCGACGCAGTGCCAGGAGAGGTTGTCCGGCTGATGGCCAGCCAGAGGCCGCAGATATTACTCGACCTGTACAACGCGTGCCTAAAGACAGGGACTTTCAGCGACCGATGGAAGGTGGCAAAGCTGGTTCTTATCCCGAAGGGTAAGGGTGACCCTAGCACGCCATCGGCCTACCGACCGCTGAGCCTAATTGACACAACGGGAAAACTATACGAACAGTTACTGAGACCAAGACTGACAGACGCGATAACGACTGGGGGTGGTCTTTCAGACCAGCAGTTCGGCTTCAGGAAGGGTCGGTCGACGATCGGAGCGATCCAGAGAGTCGTCGACACCTTCCGTGACACAGACAAGTTTTGTCACGCGGCGCGACCCATCGTGCTGATGGCGACGCTGGACGTCAGGAACGCCTTCAACTCCGCCAGGTGGGTGAACATCCTGGAGGCACTCAGAAACGGCTTCAGGGTTCCACCGTACTTGCTCCGGGTGGTGGAGGACTACCTGCGCAACAGACGACTGACGTACGAGACAACAGCAGGACAGGTGACAAAACAGATCACCGCGGGGGTGGCCCAGGGATCCATTCTAGGGCCGGACTTTTGGAATGGAGTCTATGACAGCCTGCTCAGGCTGGAGCTCCCGCTCGGCGTCTCACTCGTTGCGTACGCTGACGACGTGGCGGCGGTGATCGTGGAGCGGACTCCAGATCTGGCGCAGTTGAAACTGAACCAGACGATGAGACGGGTTGGACGATGGATGGCAGACCACGGACTGCAACTGGCAACAGAGAAGACGGAACTCGTGTTCCTCACGAGGAAACGTATACAGACGGAACTACCTATGAGGGTCGGGACTGAAGACATCAAGGCTACGGGGGAAGTCAAGTATCTAGGGGTAACCATAGACACTCAGATGACCTTCTGGCCTCACATACAAAAGACGACCCAGAAGGCGGCGGAAAGGGTGACATCCTTGAGCCGCCTGATGGCAAATACGACTGGACCGAGACCGGGGAAACGTCGACTACTAATGTCGACGGCCCACTCGATCCTTCTCTACGGCGCGGAGATCTGGGCAGACGCCCTTAAGACGAAAAAATACTGCCACGCAATGACAACGGTACAGAGCCAGAGCGCGCTGAGGATCGCCTGCTCATACCGGACGGTCTCTGCACAGGCCGTTCTGGTTGTAGCGGGCGTGATTCCCATTGATCTTCTGGCATTCGAGCGCAAGAGGATCTATGGAAGGAGCGCGAACATACGACGCAAGGACGCGGCAGCGGCAGAGAGAGACAGAACGATACAGACGTGGCAACAACGCTGGACGGAAGACACAAGAAGCAACTGGACAAGACGACTGATCAAGGACCTGAGACCGTGGACAAGTCGGGAGTTCGGGGATGTGAACTTTTACATCACCCAATTCCTGACGGCACACGGCTACTTCAGACAGTACCTCTACAGAATGGACAAGGTGCAGACACCTGACTGTACGTACTGCAGACACGAACGGGACGACGTAGAACACACGTTCTTCGTATGTGACCAATGGACAGACCTCCGACAGGGACTAGAAACGATCGTCGGAAGCATCACTCCCGACAACATCGTGGAGGTGATGCTCCACGGAACAGACTGGTGGCAATTAGTCGCTACATACATAGAAACGATACTAAGACGAAAGAACACCGACGGCTGCTTGACATGACAGACCTGACGTAACTCACAAGAAAACGGACTTACAGAAAGACACACGAACAGGCCCCCCCCAGCTGGAAGTAATACTAACGTAGTTCCCGGTTGAAGGGGAGACGCGGAGGATGACGCGGACAGAAGTGGTTTTCCCTCACCTAGCCGGAAATTCCCTTGTTTTTTTGACTAGGGGAGGGGGGGTTTAGCTGGTATGCTCTCGCGGAAACCGTAGTCGAGAGAGGGATACCACCCCTTGCTGGACACAATGAAGCGAGACGCGAGTCTAGCACACGGACGCCGTCGCTTCTCCTGGGGTTAAAGGGCAACCCCTAATGCTAGGTGTAGCGAAGGCGTCTACGGTCTATAAAAGATTTTCCCTATATTTTCACCACAATAAAAAAAAATAATACTAATAAGAATGATAATAATAATAATAAGAATGATAACAATAACAATAATAATAAGAAGAAGCAGAAAAAGAAGAAGAAGATGAATACGAATAAGCATAAGAATAATAGTTTGTCTACGGGGGGCTTTGCCCCCCCTACCCCCCACCAGGGCTCCGCCCCTGGACCCCGCCGGGGGCTGCGCCCCCGGATCCCCCCCGCCTGACGTTCATCCCAGCTTCCAGTTTTTTACCAGGGAGGAAGATTATGAGGGGTGGCGGTGGTTTATTTTAGGTTCATTTGTGACAACATGTGGAATGCACAGATACTTGGTGGGGGGGTTGTGCTGTGAGATGATTTCAGGGATTCCGTAAGATTGCTGTGGTTCGTTGGTTTTTGCCAGAATCCAGCACTGCTCATCGTTGTTGCGATTTTTACGCCTTGCTGCTGAGATCATAGTTGATGAGCTGGGAATTTAAGGGTGTCTCGGGGATTGTCAGGAATTTTTAAAGCTTGTTGACATTTCGCATCGGGATCTCGCTTTGATATTGTTAAATACGTATGCACTTCATAACACTCGCTGAAAATTCTAGGGCCAACTTCGGCTTATACAGGATTAAATTCGTGATTTTTTTGAAAATTTCTGTTAAAACGTTTTCATATTTTCAGTTTCTTCCGAAATTTTGAAATCGTGACAATTTTGAAATTGCGGGTTTTTTTTTTTTTTTAAATCTTACAATTTAGAAATTTTTTCAACAGTTTTGAAAATTTCGAATTTTTTTTTTTTTTTAATTTTAGATGTTGTGAATTTTATTTTAGATATCAATCGTTTCGGAAATTTTATAGATTTTTTAATTTTTTTTTTAATTTTAAATTTTAGGGACATTTTTTGTTTTCCGTCGAAATTTTGGATTTTCTTTTAATTCTGTAATATTTCTTAAATTGCGAACAAATGTTATTTTTTTACCTTGCTACACCGAAACCCTTCGGTCAGATCCCAAAAATAAAAAAATCCCCACACTGATTGACTGTTACTTGACGAAATGTTATAGTGTGAATCTGGATTTTTAATTCTTACGAGGAAACCAAACAGTAGTGTAAAATGAGAAAAACAAAACTTTCAGGAAAGTTAGAAATTAACGGGGAATAAACGTGACAATTTCAGTTGGCAGCTTTTTTGTCTGATAATCAAAAATCGGCGGTGATATTAAGGGGCCAAATATATTGTAATCGTTTCAGCACGTAAAACGCCTGAGGTCGGCCGAGCTTCGGCAGCTATTGCCAAATTCGTCAAAACGTTACATGTTACTCGCTATATTACTAACTATTACTCACTCACTTCACTTCACTTCACTTCACTTCACTTCACTTCACTTCACTTCACTTCACTTCACTTCACTTCACTTCACTTCACTTCACTTCACTTCACTTCACTTCACTTCACTTCACTTCACTTCACTTCACTTCACTTCACTTCACTTCACTTCACTTCACTTCACTTCACTTCACTTCACTTCACTTCACTTCACTTCACTTCACTTCACTTCACTTCACTTCACTTCACTTCACTTCACTTCACTTCACTTCACTTCACTTCACTTCACTTCACTTCACTTCACTTCACTTCACTTCACTTCACTTCACTTCACTTCACTTCACTTCACTTCACTTCACTTCACTTCACTTCACTTCACTTCACTTCACTTCACTTCACTTCACTTCACTTCACTTCACTTCACTTCACTTCACTTCACTTCACTTCACTTCACTTCACTTCACTTCACTTCACTTCACTTCACTTCACTTCACTTCACTTCACTTCACTTCACTTCACTTCACTTCACTTCACTTCACTTCACTTCACTTCACTTCACTTCACTTCACTTCACTTCACTTCACTTCACTTCACTTCACTTCACTTCACTTCACTTCACTTCACTTCACTTCACTTCACTTCACTTCACTTCACTTCACTTCACTTCACTTCACTTCACTTCACTTCACTTCACTTCACTCTATGTCGACGGAACATCCGTCATTACATCCGAAACTTCGACATTTTTCGTTTTTCTATTCTTTCAGCGACCTTGTCGAAAGCGATGAAAAGGCAATCCCATTTTTGGAGGAAATCGGGCTCATTCCCTCAAAAACATCGACACCACCGACGTGCTGTCGTTTGCCAATGAGAGTTGAGATTCACAGGGAGAAGAAGCTGGGCTGGACATGGCGATGCTCATCGAAATCGTCAAAAAAAAAAGGTGCTAAGCAATGTCGACGCTGCGAAAATCCGTGCTGTGGCACATTTTTTGACGGCTCACACTGCCGCATCAAAATCTGCGAGGTACTAGCGATAATTCTTTCGTTCGTTGCCAAAATGAAAGTTACAGAACTCCATCGGCAATTTCTCGGCTGGCGACGACACAAGGATGAGGAAGAGCTAAGTCGATCAACGGTAATCGACTACTACAGTTATTGTCGCGAAATCGCAGAAGTCGTTGCATCAAACGACGAGATATGCCTTGGCGGTGACGGAAAAACCGTACAAATTGACGAAACTTTCCTCACGAAAAGAAAGTACCACCGCGGGAGGATTATCGAACAGATGACGACGACAGTTCTTGGTCTTTACTGTAAAGAAGACAAGGTCGGAGTTTTCTTTAAGGTAAATGCGAAGAGCAAGGCAGAACTGTGGGCTTACATAAGTAAGTATGTGTCGAAAGACACAAGTCAGGTCTGCACTGATAGTGCAAAACAGTATGTTGGCGTGGAAAAGCTTTTCAATGCTGGTACGATTCACTTGGCCACGAATCACAGCATCGGCGAGTACGTGAGCAAAGAAAATCCAGCCAACACTATCAATGACCTGGAGAATCAAAACAAGCTGCTGAAGCGAGCCATACTGTGTCGTCGCACACCGAAACTCCTCCACCAGTATATGGCACTGCATTATTACAGGCAGCAGCACCTAGACAAGACGTACAGGGACGACTTTGGCTCACAATCAATGCAGTTCCTCCTTGACATAAAAAGAGTCTATCCAGGCATCGTTGATGGAGAGAAACAAGCGGGTTTCGAACTACGAGAAATTGATCCTCCGACCGTGGAATCCGAAGGCCTGGAAAACATAGTCCCTGCAAAGCGTGCAAAAATTCAGACAATCGACGAAGAATTAGACGAATTGTCCGCGGATGAAACTCCCGACGAGCAAGAGTCTTCCGACGATGAATTTTTTTAAACACGCTTGCACCCTTGCGCCCTCGAGCTTACGCGCATACCCGCATATTCGCGCCCTTGCGCTAAGGCAACCACGCACGCACGCACACACTCACACACACACACTCGAGCGTACGTGCGCGCGATCAGAGAGGGTTTGGAGTCAAAAAATACCGTGGAAGCGACGAACCATGGGGTCCTGATCTCTGTGCGCGCGCATGCTTGCACACACACACACGCAGGCACACACTGAAAATAACACTAAAACGGCCCTTTTCAGGGCCTAGGAATGTTAGCAGACAACCTCCACGTGGTACATTCTGGGTGACGCTAATGGTCTGCGCCTAACGAAAATTATATTCGTTCAAAATAATTTCTTAAAAAATGTCTAAAAAATTAAATATCTCGGAAACTAAGGCAGTTAGGACCATAGTCCATATGAACTTTTTTACTCCCCACAAAAAGTACTACCGGAAACCACCATCAAATCTTGGCGCACCGGATATCGTACTCTCCATATTTTTTGAAGTGATTACACTTATAAAATCACTACTTATTAAAATATTGTGAATGCATCCATACTGATAACCAGTACTTGCAAGATAATATAACGAAAAAGATATCTTACTATATTAATGTATTTCTCCTGGAACCTGTATCCATTTTGAATCATTATATTTTTACAGAAGAACACGTCGAAACAATCCATTGTTGAAAATGTTTTATGCAATGCAATGTATTTGTCTAAACATACTCACTCATTATTAACATAATTATTTCGAATACTTTATTGAATATCCATCCAATGATTACCACATTTCGATGAATTGAGTCTGAATGTATTGTGATAAGTTATGTGCTACTTACCTGCTTCAATTTTTTTCTAGTATCACGCACGAAAAATATTGTATCACATTACCACTTAAGATGTACGTGCAACAATAACAATTGAAATTTTTTTGAAAATTGTCACAATTTAAAATTTTTTGAAAATTGTCACAATTTAAAATTTTTTGAAAATTGTCACAATTTAAAATTTTTTGAAAATTGTCACAATTTAAATTTTTTTGAAAATTGTCACAATTTAAAATTTTTTGAAAATTGTCACAATTTAAAAAAATTTTAAATTTTTCGGAATTCCTTAAATTTTCAGAATTTTTGAAATTTCGAAAATTTTAAGTTGACCGTGAAATCTGAAGCGAGTCATTTTAAGTTGGCCATGGAAATTTGAGCGAGTCGTTCCAAGTTGACTATGGAAATTTGAGCGAGTCGTTCCGAGTCGGCCATGGAATTTTGAGCGAGTCGTTCCAAGTCAGTCATGGAATTTTGAGTAAGTCGTTCCAAGTCGGCAATGGATATTTGAGTGAGTCGTGCTATATATATATATATATAGGAAAACTAGGGGGGCGTGACCCTCCTGCGCGCTTAGCGCGTTCCCCCCTCTCTGTTCGTCCTTCGTCCACCCTCCTTTGTTCCCGCTCTTTTTGTCCTTCGTCCATTTTAAAATTTTGGAAATAAAAAAATCAAAATTTGGGTGAGGGCGAAGGAGGGAGTGACGAAGGAGCGGGAACGAAGGCGGGGGAGACAAAGGACGAACAGAGGGGGGTAGCGCGCGACGCGCGCGGCGAGGCGAAGCCCCCCCAAGTTTAAGTTATAAATTAAGTTGCTTCAATAATGTTTCGAAATAATCCTGTTGTACACCTTGAAAAATAATAAGTTGACACATACTGGTTGCCACAACCAACTCACATTTTTAATCCCCCTATAACTGGGCTCGGTTATGACAACTAAACAGGATTGGTTGTATACGAACCAAGTACAGTTGGTGGAAGTCCTATGAAGTCGCGGCAACCATCTATGATTGCCACCGTGATACAACTATTCGGGTGGACAAGGACTCAGATACCGTTTTACTTGCGCAATGCAAGTTGTATAATTTCTTCTTATACTACAATATGCAATTGTAATGATTATGCTGTTAAATATTATGAATTATCGCAAATTGTCCCTTGAGCGGAATATTTACGACATCAAATACAGTCTTGGAGGATATATGGAATAAAAGCGCATCTGTGGCGACTTTTCACTGCATCAAACTTGATTTGAAAAAAAAAAAACTGTAGGCTCAAGCATAGAAAGAGAAACATTTTCTGGAATGGATTTCTATTTATTTCACAAATTATTGTGCAAATATATCTTTTATTTTCTATTCGTCATAAGGTTCAACTACTTGAACATGCAGGTTTCGCAGGGTCCAACTTTTTTGTTACGAGAAGACTCTGTTTAGTGCTAATAAAAAAATTCCCTTCGTAAGTTCTTTCACAGAGGATTTCACTTTTACATTAATTTCTTTCTTGCGTTACTACCTCCTAAACAATTTCTTTGAAATGTCTACGGAATCATCATTAATGGACACTTCTAGACTTGGACTCAACAGAATTCATCGGTGAAGCGAGGTCAGTCTTCAAATCCAAGGTGGTCTAGCAACACAACTAGAGCTATACGAAAGTCCCAAAATAAACAATAAAATTAAACTGATGCCAAGCTCACCCGTACTAAACATTTTCTAGAATGGATTTTTATTTATATTCCTAATCATTATGCAAATTTATGTTTCATTATCCATTTGTCGTAAAGTTCGACTACTAGAACATGCAGGTTTTACAGGGTCCAATTTTATTCATCGGACAACTCTGTTTGATCGTAATATAAAAATTCCAATCACAAGTTCTTCCGCCAACGAACTTACTTTTACATCGACTATTTTCTTGGATCGCAACTAAAAATCTTATATTTTAACCTCATCAAGTACATATCAAGCATTATAATTCTGCAATTTTGTAACGAAGTGCAATGCATGAAAATGGTGTGAGGCGAATAGTAACATTTTTAGCCGTATAAGTTTTCAAACGGGTGAACAAGTTTCAGTGTTCGATGTCTTATTCCATTTGATGAGTGCGTTCTAGAATGAGTGTGAGAATTTTTTTTTCACCTCCATTGACAAGGGTGTGATTTTCAATGTGTAGATGAATTTTCCTTTGTTGAAAAATCACTAAATAATTGGTTACAGTAAATCCAATTTTTACTGCACACGAAGGAAAAAGAGTAGTTGAGCCAACACACCTTTTATTAGTTTGCTATAAATGAGTTGCTACAACGATTTATTCGGTGCCTATAACAATCTCGAATAGTTACCATGACGACCCATGATGAGTTTACACAAGATAGTAGGCATAAGCGTTCTTGTTACTTGCCGGAACCCGTTAAAAATTGTTTTTCATTCTGTGGTTGGGATAACTCATCTGTAAAAGTTATCTCCACCGCTTTCAGTTGTAGTCCTAACCTCGTTTGATTTATTGGCACAATACACATATTATTAATTCTGGCAGCTATTTAAAGTGTCAGAGTAACGAGTCTGTTCTTTCGCATCACTTATTTATGGGTTGAAACAACACACGACTCACCAGGGAGTAGTGAACCAACTCTTCGGTGAGTCCACGTAACTCACCAGTGAGTTCGCGCAAGTCACGAATGAGTTCGCGCGACCAATTGGATTGTACTTCAAACCACAATAATGAGCGTTCGCAGACATTATCAATCTAGCAGTTTTAACCTCTAACTTGATGTTGTACATACACGGAATTGTTTCAAGCTTAGAATTAATGCAAATTTAAAAACAGATGTTTCACAAAACATTCGCGTGTATATATAATCGTAAATTACAATTGCCTTGCAGCGATGAAATTTTTATCTAGGAATTTATCACATTGCCACAGCGGTGCAGATATTTTCCAGGGAAAGTGACATAGATATAGGTGACACAATAGTTTTTTTTTGCTAAACATTCAGTCGATAGATATTTTTTGTAAAAAAATAAAGTCAATAGATATTTTTTTTTTTTTTTTAATTGAGTAGATAGTGTTACGTCATGGCTCGACGCCCCATAAAAACGCACTACTGAGTGTAATAAATATATTTTTTTTTACATTTTTATCAACAAAACTAAAAGATAGTTCATGAGGAAAATTTTTCTAAAAAATTTTACTTTATTTTTTCCATTATAAAACATTGTTAAAACAATGTTGATATTGGAAATATAATCATTGTTAAAACAATGATTATATTTCCAATGAAAGCCGTTGAATACATTTTTCAACGCATGTTAAGGTACATTTTAATTCACTTTATAAAATTTACCTGCTGCAAGCGAAAGCATTAAGAGCCTTCATTTGCGCAGAAAATATAAATAAGCTAGCGTAAGCATTCACATAAGTCGACGAGATGCATTCGAGCATCTAAGACCCAAGCGTGAGCAATGCGAAGACGAAACATTGATAGAGGCTGGGCCCGGAGTCCCGCTACTAAGAAGTCCGATAAGGACTCGCGGGAACTGCAACTAAGCAAATTCTGCAGTTGGACTCGGAGGGGATCCTCGGTCCAGCCGGCTATAATATAATATTAAAATTCAGTTCACGACGCGATTTCAAACTGTTCACACCTAGCGAAAACAAAGGTGTTGTGTGTTTTTTCAGTCGGACTCCGAGTTAAAAGTGCATGTTAAGTAAAGTGCCAATCGTGCCAGCAATTGCTCACGCTTAAGTCTTACCGGGATTTTCAACGCACAACAATTACTGTAAGTCTCAAACTCGTTTCGTTACTACACCATTTCATCGATTCTATTGTGATTTAATCATTTAAAACAACACTGTTTGATCTTTATTGCAATTTAACAATTTAAAAAGAAAACTATTTGATTTTATTCGCAGTTTAAAATTGTTTAACAAAACCTATTCGATTCTATTGTGATTTAATCATTTAAAACAACACTGTTTGATCTTTATTGCAATTTAACAATTTAAAAAGAAAAATATTTGATTTTATTCGTAGTTTAAATTTGTTCAACAAAACTTATTCGATTCTATTGTGATTTAATGATTTAAAACAACACTGTTTGATCTTTATTGCAATTTAACAATTTAAAAGAAAACTATTTGATTTTATTCGTAGTTTAAAATTGTTTAACAAAACCTATTCGATTCTCTTGTGATTTATTCATTTAAAACAACACTGTTTGATCTTTATTGCAATTTAACAATTTAAAAAGAAAACTATTTGATTTTATTCGTAGTTTAAATTTGTTTAACAAAACCTATTCGATTCTATTGTGATTTAATCATTTAAAACAAAACTATTTGATTTTATTCGCAATTTACATTGTTTAACCATAACTATTTGATCGTCATTTGATTTTTAACGCAGTTAAAATTGTTATTCGAACATTACTGTAAAATAATAATTTGAAAAACCAAAACTGTTTGATTTTTATTGCGGTTTAAGTTGTTTAAACTGTTTAAAGCGAAAACTATTCGACCTTTTTTTTATGCAAGTTTAAATGGTTTGACCGAAACCATTCAATTTATTGTAATCGAATCATTTAAACAACGAAACTATTTGACTTGTATTGTTGTTTAGATTGTTTAACACAATAACTACCTTTCATTGTGGTTGAATTGTTTAAAACAGAAACGGAGTTGATCCTTTTAAACTATGCGAGCTTATTATTCGATTTAATTGTTATTCTTTCAAACAAACACCATTTAACCTTTTTACATTGTTTTACACGAAAAGATATAATTGAATTTGTTTAAGATACAGTCAGGTCCGATCTTTTTTTAAACTATTCGATCCTTTTATTTATTACAACTTTATAAAATGTTTAAACCCGCAGTAAATTGAATTATTTCAAAACAAAAATGTTTAACATGCAATATATTTGAACTGTACCTTTAAAAATTTAATTGTTAATGTCGTAGCCATTTTCGACAAATTTGTAAATTTGTTTTGAATTTGTTTTGAATAATTAAGGGGTTTCACAGCCTCAGTAAACAGCAAAAAACCCCCGCCTGAATTTTTATTTCAAAACCCTTTCTCCAAAACGACGGGGTTTAGTCCGAGAGAGAGAGAGAGAGAGAGAGAGAGAGAGAAATTCAGCTACCAAATAAAGGTAATAAATTTGTCATCCATTAGAGGCAAGACAAAAGTATTGACAAGCCAAAAGGAGAAACGTCCTTACCCGCTATTAAAAAGGTAAGTGTCTACGCACGTTTGGCTGTGAACATGAATTGATTATAAATGTTAAGTTAAGAACGAGGTAGGAATAAAATTCTCGCCAGAAGTCAACAAATCCGATCGACATTGGTCTCCGGCCCCTGAGGCGGCAAATTCCGCCCTAAAACGGAGAAATTTAAATCAAATTTGACTTTGTTGCGTCCCAAACGCGAAAGCCATGACGTAACAATGGATATTTTTTTTTTTTTAATTAAGTAGATAGATATTTTTTTTTTTTAATTAAGTAGATAGATATTTTTTGTAAAAAAATTAAGTCAATGGATATTTTTTGTACACAAATTCAGTCGATAGATATTTTTTGTAAAAAAAATTAAGTCGATAGATATTTTTTGTAAAAAAATTAAGTCGATAGACATTTTTGGTAAAAAAATGTAATCGATAGATATTTTTTGTAAAAAATATTAGTCGATAGATATTTTTTGTAAAATCTAAGTCGATAGACATTTTTTGTGAAAAACTTAAGTCGATAGACAGTTTTTGTCAAAAAATTATGTCGATAGACACTTTTTGTAAAAAGCTAACTCCATAGACATACAATGGATATAAATTATTTGTAGAAAAGTATTATCTTTCATGCACAACCTGTATCTATGTTATTATCAATTTTGAAATAAAAATTATGGAAATCCTGTATAATTTTTTTTTACAGCATTATCGAATAGTTCTTAAGTTATAGGTAATTGAAATTTTTTCTGACTAACATTTCTCGATATTTCAATTATTCTGAGAGTTCTGACGTGAAATTCACAAAATAAAAAAAAAAGTTTTACCTTAAACTGCATTGTTTTTATCAACTGTAACCTCAAGCTGCATAAATTTTATAGACTATATGTTAATTCATCGCATTTTGATTCGATTAACAAGTCACGGACGTTGCAGCGCACGTCCTATTCTTACGTCAAATTTGACACCAAACTGAACTTGTTTTTCGCGGACTTTCCCAGCAACCAATCACAACTCGAATAAGCTGCTATCAATGCTTTCCGTTGAACTTTTTAAAAGAGAGATATGCACATTTCTACCGATAGCCATATGTCAATCGTGCAATTTTGCGTGTTAGTTGTGCCAACTAACCGGTGGGTTGTACACAACCGTAATAGGTGGGCACTGTAACCCAGCCTATGCAACTAACAAAAAGTAGTTGTTTCAACTCACAAAATTCATGGTTGTATGGACTTACAAAAAGTGAGTCCGCGCAACCACTTCTCGCGTGTGCCCAACTACTTTTTTTTCTCCGTGCACCATTTTGGTATACTGTATGTCTAAAAAATGCAGAATTATAGCGTTCAACATGTACTTACCCAGATAGAAAATCGTGTCGTTAAAATGGAGCGTAACGCCACGGGGACGGCACGGTAGCAACACGGGACGGTACGGCGTGTCGGTACCGTGTAGTTATGTGCTACGGAATGTGACGCGTTTCTGTCGACACAGTGTGCTTAGCACTTAGCACTAAAACGATCCTGAAGAATCAATGTATACTATTTTGCTATTTTGTCTACCCAAAATAGCAGGTAGTCAGAATTGCGCTACTTTCATGACATACTTTTGATATAATCATTACGTATCCTCTTTAAGACCGCTCTACCAATCACCATCAATTTCAGATGCTATAAAAAGGCAGCTTTATTAGACATTCTAAGAACTGATATCTAATGGACACCGTTCCTATTTCATCCTACATAATAATTACATTCGATGTGCTGTGTTTTTAAGAAAGGATATTATAGTCGATGCAACTTATTATTTTCAAAGAAATAATTACAAAGTCAATTGTATTATAAATTCTATTTCCAAAAGAGTTACTGATTTACAACTCTATTCATCACCAATATCAGCGTCCCTTTTGTTTAGAAATAAAAAAAAGAAAACCTTTCAAAACTCTATACAAAAACAATGATTTACTCATCGATTACTTTTCGTTTGTATGGAGATAGTTCTATTCAATATCACAACTATGAAAAAAGCTGCCATTGAAATCACTGGCGATACGTGACTCTGCAGCGGCCATAGCGGAACAGCGAAAGCGACAGTTCAAAATGCGCGCCATACGCGGCGACTTCGCAGCGGCACCCTCGACAAACTGAAGTTCGCTCTGAAACAGCCATCGCCGACCAATCGAAAGACTCGAAAAGCAGCTTCAGTCTTTCGAGTTCGATGTGCCATGACTTTTTTTAAGAGAGGATTCCGAAAAGCACTGTTGTTTGCCTAAAAAATACAAAGTTCGTTGAAAGAAACGTAAAAAATGATCTTTCTCAAAATAAACATAACAAATCGCGGAAAAACGTTTCGAGCTCGTCTGGTTGCTGCAAAACTCGCCTACGGTTCGTGCCGTAAACCTTCACTCGCGAGAAAAAGTTATTCCGCCCTTGTGTCGTAATATACCATACTCGTAAAAAAGAAGTAGAGGTAGGTTGAAACCAGTGTTTTCAGAGATACAATGTACGAATTGAGAACGACGATATAGCCCAGAAGTCGCTATCTGGAAGGATATATATCAAGTAGTGCATGGTAAAAATAGTCCATTCGGACTAAAAATTAAAATAAAAATAACTAAGATTATAAAATAATTTTCAATATCAGTGTGACAAATTTTTTCATACAGCGTGTATATACATATGTACGTTTCACATTTGAGACCTCACCTGCAGAACCTCAGTCCATTATGCCTATGTAAATTAAATAAAAATATGCACCTACAGGTAAGTAACTACGAAGTATTGTAGAATGATGATATTGCGCCCGTGATTGAGAGTACCAAGCCATGTGAAATTCACACTCGCCTTGAAAATACGCGGGTATTCATTCCCTATGTGCTCAGTACGTCGAAAACACGTACGCTTGCGCGTACGTCTGGCCCCACGCGGCCCGTTTATCGAACTGCAAGCGGAAAACTGACTTTACGATTTTGTAGTTGGCAGCTACAAAATTGTGAGCAGTCATATAAAACGATACGTACGACAACTATACTATAATATGAATTAAATAATTAAGATTAACGTAATTTTCTATAAGATCGAGAGATTTGTACATACATACAGAGATCGGGTCTCCATGGCTCGTCACTTGCACGGTAATTTACGAGTCCAAATCCCCTTCTGCCGAGCGTATAATAAATTTTTAAATAAATAACAATATTCCAGGTACAGCAACTTTAAACAAGCACAATAAGCTAACTATTAACAGATGCTTTTTTAATTATTGATAGCGCCCGAAATTCCACATCCACGTGCTCGATGCGTTCCGCCGCGCTGGTTCACCATAAAACAATCACTATAAATCTGTTGGAATGTTAATTCCTAACGTCCAAAGTAGCGTACTTCCGTTGACTCGTGCCACGTTACGCCGAGAGCGCGGGACCGCTTACACGTTTAACGAAGAAAAACTGTGTCACCAGGGTGGATCGAGACGTCAGTGAAAGTGGATGGAGCGATGGCGAACGGGATCAAATTTCGTATAGTACCTGACGACGTGCAGACGAGTGAGGTACTTATCGGTCGCACGTATACGGAATTGCCGTTCATCGTATACCAAAAGATAGGCGACAAACTCACCTTCTCGGTGAAGGAAGATGAACCATTCCGTTATTTATCACTGGACAAATCAACAACGATGACGGTCGAGACAATAGGCGAATCTGACGTGCCGGTGGGTACAATGAGATTTATTACGGCGGTCCGTGGCGAGACTGAGATTTTACTACCGATGATGAACTTGGGCGTTGGAGATCTCTCGGGCGGTAAAATACTGGCGATAGAGAAGACGGCGGACGACGAGCAACCAGAAGGAGACCAACGACGATGGGCAAAAATCGAACGGGCGGATGTGGACGTGGGCGACGAACAATCGAACGAAGTAATCCGTGACTTGTTGCACGTGTTGAACGACTATCGTGACTGTGTAGCAAAGGAGACGAGAGAAATCGGCTGTTATGGTGAATTGAAGATGGAAATCGAGGAGCTTCCGGGAAGCAAACCTCCGTGTGCGAAACCTTACCCAGCGAGCGAAGCAGAGAAGGCGAAAATTCGTGAAATTTTCAGAGAATGGCGTGACATCGGAGACGTAACGGACACGAGCTCGGCGTATGCAAGCCCCGTGTTGCTTGTGAAGAAAAAAACTGGTGAGTCCAGAATGGTTGTCGATTACCGGCGGCTGAACAATCAAACTGTGCGAATGAATCTTCCACTCCAAACATTGACGACCACGTGGCGCTACTGGCAGGATCGCAACTGTTTACCGTGCTAGACTTGGCGCAAGGTTTTTTACAGTTACCGATTGACAGGACAGACACAAGACGGCATTCATCACCCCAGAGGAGACGGGAGAATTCACCCGAATGATTTTTGGGCTGACCAACGCACCCTTTTACTTTACAAAGATGATGCAGCGTGTTTTGGGACCGCTCCGAAACAAGGTGGTACTGTTCTATTTGGACGATGTACTCATGCCGGGACGCGACTGGGAAGATTTGAGAGAACGGCTCGTCATGGTATTCGAGGCGCTGCGAAAAGCGGGCTTGACGGTGCGGTTAAGCAAATGTGAGTTTTTGAAACAACGAGTATTGTATCTAGGATTCGAAATTACGGCGGGCAGGATCGAACCGGGCGAGCGGAAGTTGCGAGCAATAGAGGACTTTGCGCGACCAGTGTATGTGCACGAAGTGAGACGGTTCTTGGGACAAGCGGGATTTTTCCGGCGACTCGTGGAGAAGTTTCCGTGGCGAGCATCCCCTTTGTACGAGCTATTGAAAGCGGGAAAACCATTCGAGTGGAACGAGCGAACCGACGCAGCTTTCGCCGACTTGAAACAGGCGCTGACCAGCCGACCGGTCTTGAAATTATTCGACCCGGCGAGACACACCGAACTACATACGGACGTGAGTAGTCATGGGTTGGTGGCGATCTTGTTACAACGCGACACCGTCGGACGCTTACACATGGAGCGTTCGTATCACTCAAGCAAGTTGGAGCTAATGGCAATAGTGTGGGCGACTAACCGACTACGGTTTTTGTTAATCAACATCAACTTTCTGATCGCGACCGATTGCCAGGCGCTGGTGTTCCTGAACGCGCGAAAGACGCAAAATCCACAAGTTTTTCGGTGGTATCATGCGCTGAACGAGTTCAACTTCGAAATCGAGCACCGAGCGTGCAGTTCCGAGCCGACTGACGAACGGGTGTGTGTGTTTTCGTTGGCGGACGAGGAGGATGAAGTACTCATGTATCAATCACAAGACGAAGAGCTACAACAGAAGATCACCGTTCTGCGAGAGAAGAATCTGACCGAGTATTCGGCGTACGAAAGGGGACTGGTGAGCGACTACCAATTGATAGACGGCGTCTTGTTCAAGGACGAGCGAGGACAACAGAAGTACGTAGTGCCGAGAGCCTTGAGGAAAGCGATGGCGGTAAGATTTCACGACTTGAGCAGCCATTTCGGGCTGGACAGAACCCTTGCAAAGTTGAATCGGTACTACTACTTTCCAAAAATGAGACGATATATCAAACAGCACACCGCCGTATGCTTGCACTGCTTGATGGCGAAGGCACAAACAGGGAAGCAGCCCGGCGAAATGCAACCCATCCCTCAAGGCGCGCAACCGTTCGAAGTTCTGCACTTGGATCATCTGGGACCGTTTGTTAGGAGCTCCAAGTGTAACAAATACATACTGGTGATGGTGGAAAATCTGACGAAGTATCTGCGACTAGAAGCAGTACGAAACACAAACGCCGAGAATGTCGTGAGGAGAATGGAGAACTTTGTGTTGGAGTATGGAGCACCGGAACGAGTAGTAACCGACCGAAGGACCTGCTACACCTCCGCGAAATTTGCCGAGTGGTGTAAGAAGCACGGCATACAGCATGTACTGAATTCGCCGCGACATGCCCAGGCAAATGGACAGGTCGAACGGGCCTATCGAACGGTACTTCCAGCGATAATGGCGACACTCAACGGGAACAAAGACGGCCGAGACTGGGATCAAAACCTGCTAAAGGTGGCACGAGATCTAAATAACTCAGTCAACAAGACAACGGGCAAAACTCCGTTTGAGTTATTGTACGGCTACTCGCTGACAGCGGACGATGGAGCATTGAGAAGATTGACTGTAGTCGAGGAGCGACGACGATACGAACGACCCGAGAATCTGCGCGAAAAGGCGATCGAGAAAATTAAGGAAGGACAGCGCAAGTACAAAGAATACTACGATCGCGGAAGAAGAGTGAACGTGAATTACGACTGTGGGGACATTGTGTACATGAAAATAGTTCCGCAGGCGACGGGAGAGTCTACAAAACTAGAAAAACGAAATCGAGGACCGTTGGTAATAACAAAAGTCCTGCCAAACGACACCTATGGAGTCGCGACTTTACGTGAGGACGCAACGGGAAGAAGATACAACTCCACGGCGCATGTAAGCCAGCTGAGGATTCGGAAAGCTACTGATTATGACGAAGATGAGATGGACGAAAATCTCGAAAAAGACGATAACATCGAGCCGGAAGAAATCGAAACTCGATCAGTTCACGACGAGATCGAACCAGAAGAACCAACGATCCACGAAATCGGTGCTACAGTACCGTGCGAAAAAGAGCCAGCAGGTGTATCCGAACCTACTGTGATTGAGCAAAGTCAGCAAGCTTCGAGGCCGCGGCGAATTCGTAAAGCGCCGGAACGGCTCAAGGACTATGTCAAGTGAAGTGTTGCAAAGGACTGTATGATAAATGACTGTCGCCAATAAAGCCAATGTAGTTATAGATATTAGACATAAGCATGTTGATAGGCGTCCGATCGACCAGAGAATGAATAAAACTGTGAACCAAAACTGTAATAATTCGAGGACGAATATTATGAAGGATGGCCGAATGTTAGCGGTTAAGAGCGAATGAGAGAGCGAGTGAGAGAGAGTTGTCGGAAGTCGAGCGAAGGGCCGCATAACGATGAGAATGACCTGAAACGATAGAAAACTTTTTGCCCAGTACCCGTCGCGGAGACGTCCCTGGGAACTTCTAATTATCCTACTTAAACTACGTAACGCGAATAGTTCCTAAAATTATCGGGCCGGAGGGAAGTCGATAGAGAAATCAAGCACAGAAATTATGCTGACGTGAATTCTTATATTTCCGGTGAGTTCTAATAATATGCGTCGCAGGCCATTGACGTAACAATGAACTCTCCTTCAGCTAATGTTTGTTGGCCTCCGTCTCCATACTGACGAGGCAACCAATGAGGCATGCGGTAACCTTTGTTGGCTATATCTCCGAACCTTACGAGAACAAGCTCGCCTTCGAGTTCGGAACACTTGTAACAGTCAACAGATGATAAAGGAATCGCAACATCATAACACGAAGTGACGCGAGCGAACTTCCTGGACACCAAAAGAATTTCCTCATCCAGGACTATAATGTTGCAGATGACAACAACAGACCCGTCCTCCGTAATGCAACAACTGTCGCGTTTCGTTGCTGCAAGAACGAATCGTTTACACCTGACCCGACGATACTGCTTTATCCTGAGATTGATTCCTTGCAAAATGTCAGCTGGAAGAGGCCCTTCGCTATGCTGATTTAGAGCTACAGGTGTACTGGATGATGGTCTGAACGAGTGTTTCTCAATCCATTTGGCTTGCTCAGCACGTCGATTCGCGATTTGCTGCAAACTGTGGTCAGGTATTTTGCAGTAACCGCGGAAGATTCTCATATTATTCTCGTAAGGAAAGGCAGAATATCCGTCGATGGGACCAAGCAATTTGACGTCCTCGACAAGATGTAGCAGGCAATGAATATTGTAATTTGAGAACTTTTCACCATACAAATTCGTGCATTGTCTCACGAAGATGTGCAAAGCCTTTTCGGCATAACAGAGTTGATATTCCGATGGAGAAGCCGACGCTAAAATACGCAGGGAGGCATGCAACAGAAGAAAATGTTGCAGATGGTCATCGCTGACGATCCCCTCAAAAATTACTGGGCCTGTATGGAGTACAATTTGTCGGAACTGAGTGGCTTTATACGAATTGTAATATGCAATCGATTCTGGGCGACGTGAGAACTCGGTCGGACAATAATCTGCCAAACATTCGAGTCTCTCCGAAATAAAACTGATTTGGCACGAAGACAGCTTAGCCGCTACTGCAAACTTGCCATCAACCATCGCCATTAGCATCCGTTTCATCATGCCAAGACACACGAGATGCATATACTCAAAAGGTACTTGCCGCACGAGATCCATGGAAAGAAGCGATAGGGGGCTATCACCGTCCTTGTGATGATCCTCATCGATTTTTCGACGGTATTCGTCATCGGTTCGAGGTACATTATCGAGACTAGTGAAGGTCATTTGACCGTTCACGTAATTTCCGTTAACCTTACACTTGGAGCACGGATTGTAGGAATTATGGCCCTTGTCGTTGAGAATGAACGCCCTTGCGGGTGCGTCAGCAATTAGCGCCCTAAAGGAGATGCGAATTCTTCCTCCGGAATACATTACACTACCGTCCTCAATTAATTTGATCGCCTCATTGATGAAGAGCTTAAAAAAATCCATCGCGCTCGTAGGTTTTTTTAATCCTCGATATACGCCGATTATTTCGACTTGAACGGGATCAACGTTTACGATTCTGCACTGAATCGGCCAAATGTGGTCCTTCGAGCTCTTCCCTAGTGTGGTTCCATCAGTACTAACATCGATATTGAGGATGGAAGGAATTTCTGTCGATTTCATGCATTTCAGGAGACGAACTAAAGCAGACTCGAATCCTAAATGAAGATACTGACCAGGCTCGACATCCACTAACGCCGACGGCCGATGTTTCATGGCCAAGAGGGTTTTGGTCGAATTCGGAAGCGAATTAAAGCATTTATGCTTACGTAATACAGCAAGTATACTGTCACCTCCCTTCTGGCTTATATTATCTGCGACAAAGCACGTTGCAATATCATCAGCGAATGGAGATGCACCTACATCCATAGGTGGCACTACATCCGGAGAGAAAGCAGGGGAAACCACATCCGTAGCGACGGCTTCGTCATCATCGTCAGAAGACAACAAAGAGCAATTGCTGTCGAGACCGTTCACCTCATCTTCCGTTTCGTCATCAGAAATATCGTTCAACGAAGCATCTACTAAATCGTTATCGACAGCACCAATTGAATTCGTTTTCGATAGAGAACTGACAGAGTCGACGGACATCAGCACAGAATTACTCGATGGTCTCGTTTGCACTCTGTCAACAACGTGCAGTAGATCAGAAATCTCGGTTGAGGGAATTAAACTATTTCGCCATGCGTCTCTTATTATACTCCGCTGCTGCGATCCAAGTTCGGAGAAAGGCTTACGGCCACGTGAACTCGACGTAAGCCGCTTCATTGTTGACACGAACCAACCAACAAGCTAAAAATTAAGAAAAAATGTGTCAGTTGCGAAGGAAGAGTCATAAACTGGACATCGGAGAAGAACATGAATAAAACCTGAAATATTTGTCTTCCTGCAACAAGTTGATCGCCAGTGGCGTCACAATCAGTTGAATCTTTTGGTACTGCTGCGATTACCTGAAAATACCCATCATATAAATATCGGAATTTAATTTGGTTTCATCGTTACTATATCTGCATTACAGGTATACGGAAAAAAAAGTTCGGTTGTAGCAACTAATTCTTCACGTTGCTGTACAGCGGTTTTTTGCGATTACTTGCAGCAACTAATACGTCAGTTGCTACAACCGCGTTAAATGGTTGTGGTAACTATTTACGATTCGTTCTAATAGAATAATAAACTCAAGGAATCGAATGGTTGCGGCAACTGTTCGAATTTTGACGGTCACAACGGCTCATAGCTGTCGAGTCAAATGTGAATCGAGAATAGCAACAAGTGCGCGTTTTTTATTACGATTTATACTACGATAATACCAACCATTCAGCGAGAATAGCGATTATCTACATTATAATTGACAGGTAAGTGCACTTTTATTAATGTTAAAAATATTAGCAATGAGTTTTTCGTCTCCAATTTACAATCGAATGTAAATATGCCGGTATAACCTCACTTTTGCGGAGGTTACCGGTAATACCGGTTATGGCAGTACAGGATAATATGCAATCTATTAATAATATTGTCTTTATTGTCGCAATTGTTCATTGTCGCCTTAGTTTTTTTCTATTTTATCGCATTTAATTATAATATAAATTATAAAAAAATATTTTTCATATTTTGCTTTGTACGCAAAACTGTCCTCTACTCTTGGTAGATGACAGGTTTCTACGACTGCACTCAGTTTTTTAAATAATCTGTGTAAAGTCTGTGAGAAGTTGTTCAAATAGTTAGAGTAAAATCAGTGTGAGAAGTTCTTCAAATAGTTAGCGTAAAGTCAGTGTGAGAAATTCTTCAAATAGTTAGTGTAAAGTCAGTTTTGGAAGTTCACAAATAGTCAGTGTAAAGTCTCTAAGAGATTCTTCAAATAGCCAGTGTAAAGTTTGTGAGAACTGACTTTACGCTCACTATTTAAAGACCCCCTTATAGACTTTACGTTGACTATTTGAAGAACAGTCCCTTACAGACTACGCTAACTATTTAAAGAACTTCTCATACTGACTTTACGCTAACTATTTAAAGAACTTCTCATACTGACTTTACGCTAACTATTTGAAGAACTTCTCATACTGACTTTACGCTAACTATTTGAAGAACTTCTCATACTGACTTTACGCTAACTGTTTGAAGAACTTCTTACAGACTTTATGCTAACTATTTGAAGAACTTCTTACAGACTTTATGCTAACTATTTGAAGCACTTCTCCCAGACTTTACGCTGAATGTCAGTTTTGTTATTTGTTATTTTTCCTAAATTACTAGAACCTGCGTCGTTGTTCACCCTATTTGTCTGCATTTACCATAGGATAGACAGTGGACAACAGTTCATCGGTGTGAGGCATATTTTATAAGTTATGTAAGGATATAAACGAATAAAAAAAATATTTTCGTAAAAACGTATTGTTTATTTTTTAATTACCTGAAAAATGAGATACGGGAAATGAATGAATAAAAACATTTAGAACATTACAACCCCTCATTTTTTAATTACCTGAAAAGAATAAAAACGGTATTATTAAAGCTGTAATTGTACCGTTCGAAGCAGAGTTGTAAATGCCTAATACTTATAATGATGATGATACGATCAGCTCTATAATTATGATTTTATAATAATAACATGTAGCGATCATAATACGATGATTAAACTTTGGAATGGCTGCAAAAATTATTTTTTTATTTTTATTAATGGTTACTTTCGTATTGTCACGTCCCGCGTTAGTCATATAAAATTTCTTTTTAGTTTCTTCAACAATATTTTAGTAGTATTCCTTTAGTAGTATTCCTAAGACGCGATTGTTCGTGGTTGTTTTCGCAAGCGTCCGCTAAAATCCTGAGTGTAATCGCACACCAGGATGCGGCGGACGTGATGAAATGTACCCCTGACAGTCTGACCGTGGCTGCTCGAATATAGTTGCTGGGCGAATTTTGCTGATTTCTATAAAAAAATCGCCCTGCTCGCTGCCCGGTGGCAAGCGAGCCATCGGACAGCCGAGCAGGGATATTAGCGGCAGTCTTTTGCTAACTTTCCAACTGAGAAGTAAGAAGCAATCGTGACTCCACTTACAGCAGCTGCATAGTGGCAATAATTCTTTTATCGAATCTCGATCCAAGTTAGTTGGTATCAAATCAACCGTAAAAGTTGCACGCGTCGCGGCGGTCGGACTGTCAAGTGTTAAAATAAGAAACTAAGTATAGGAACAATCAACTTTGTGCCACGAACAATCGTCGTGTAGATTTAAGTGCGTGTGTGTTCGCCTGCGGATCGGAGTAACCGAATGCGTGAGTTGGCGTGATTAGTTTTAAGCATTTAATTTTAATTAGAAAATTATGCCTTCCCTATTAACAATCTGAATCGCTACCGCCTCTTTATATTATCAAATACATTGACCAACTTTTACCTACTAAATTGCCTCCTGATTATTTAAAAATCCTTTTTCCTAAATCCAGGGGAACATCCCGTATGGGACGCATCAGAGAATCCTCGCTAAAAAAATAAATATAAACTCCTGCGCTTCTCGTAGGAGATTAATATAGTCGCGAACGTGACCGCTCCGTTCGTGACATATTAATTGGTGTCAGAAGTGGGATACATCTGATAATTTCCTAGGATTTGGGAATTTTCTTTCCTCCAATCCCTTTTTCCTTCAAAATTATTGTTTTTTTTTTTGCCGTTCATTGGTGTTCAAATTTACCGGGGCCTTCCCATGAATAATGGTCCGTAGGGAGTGCGTTCTGAACGGGACCGAAACGTTAGTAGCTCCGGAGCTAGAGGGAGGATCCGGGAATTTTCTGGTAGATTTCTCCGCCGTAGCAAATTTCGTCAGATTAGGCGCGCTTGCGATCGATACTACGATCGATTCCAATATTATCATAAACGTACCGCTCGCCGACGGGAGCCATATTCAAACCTTGGGGACGGTCCTCATTCATCACTTGAATTTTCAGATTTCGTTCCACGTCGTGTCGGATTTTCCTAACGGACACGACGGTGTAATCGGTAGTCTCTAGATAAATTCATTCCCGGTTATTTATATATATATATATATATATATATATATATATATTCATTGTTTTTTTTTCTTCCTCCTTCCCCAACATGGCTAACGATTCGGTATCGGCCGAACTTTTGGCCAACGTAACGACGATGGTCGAAAATTTGGCTATCCAAAATAATTTTGCAAACATTCCCACGTTTGACGGGAAGAACATGCCCTTGAGGGACTTCCTTCAGGACGTCCAGAATGCGTCAACTTTCGTACCGGCAAACGCGGAAGGGCAATTTGTCAGCGCGGTGATTTCTCACCTCAGGGGAGATGCGCGAAATTGCGTCTATGGGGAGACGATCGGATCCGTGAAGCAGCTTATCAAGCTACTGAAGGAGCGCCTTGCTCGCGGCAAAAATTACGAATACTATTCGCGAACGCTCAGCTCAATTCGCATGAAACGTGACCAAACTGTGGGTCAATTTTATGATAGGATTAGAATCTTGCTAAGCGGGGGAAGGACCGCGTTTAAAAGTCAATTTAATGTAGACCCCCCCGCAATGGAACACGACCCTTTGCACAAAATCGCCCTCAGTTGTTTTATCGACGGGTTGCCCACGACAATCAGCGCGGCAGTAGCGTTACGTGAGCCAGAAAGCCTCGAAGGCGCTTTTAAAATTGCAGAAAAGCTAGCGCTTCACGAATCTCGCGTAAAAACTCGAGAGCACGTTAGAGATGACTCTGCTCAAGTGCTCTATACACCCGGCGCGTCGCGTTCACCGTCGCCAAACCCCAATTGGTCAAACCCCAGAAATCGCAACTGGTCTCCGCCGGCCGATCGCGGTTGGCAGCCGTCGGGTGATCGCGGGTGGTCGCGACCAGCGAGCCAAGAGCGAGTAGAGCAGCGACCACCCGGGATACTAAAACGGCCGAACGATTTTAGAGATCCGCGATTGAGCCACGAAGAATACCGGCGTGGATGTGGCCGTCGGAATTGCTGCACCGCGAACAGATGTTGTTCGTGCTGCCCCTGTTGCCCTTGGAGTGCCAGGTTAAATTCGGGAATCTCACGTCAACGATGTGGTCGTGAGAATTGTTGCACCATGAGCAGGCGCTGTTTATGCTGCCCATGTTGTCCGTGGAGTCAGTCCACGTCGCCGTCGACTCAACAATTCCGAGAGCCTTTAAACTCTTCGGAGGCTCGTCGTGCGAATTCGCCGGCGAGCCGTACGGCAGAGCAAGCATCTACAGAGCGTGTGAGCCGCCCGGGCGACCACCAGTCGTCAGTACGATTCCTGGAGAACGTCGCCTCGTCCTCTGGACCCCAGCCTCCACAGAAGATCCTGTAGTGGAGATGAAAGCGCCGGAATTGCGTCATAAAAAGGGACGATTTTTCCTAGATACAGGTTCCTCGGCTTGCCTGATTAAATTAAGCGCACTCGACCAAGATTTGATAATTGATACGAACGACCGAATTTGGATATCGGGTTTTTCGGCAACAGATGTACCAACACTCGGTTCAGTACTTATTCGGTTTTCGGATAAACCCACTAAATTCTATGTTATGCGAAGTTTGCCGTTGAAAAGTGACGCGTTACTCGGGAAGCCATATTTTTTCGCAGAAAAAGCAGAAATCTCGTTCCATCACAATACTATGGTCACGCTGGATGACCCGATTCGGCCTAAGCCGTTCCTGCAAAACCCGCCGGAAAATCCCGAACTCTCGTCTCCGACTTTATTAGCGAAAAATACGCCCCGCATTTACAAACTTCGAGCGCGCATGCGGGAACAAATTTGCGTACCGATATCTAACGCAAATTCAAGCGATGGATATCTTCCAAGAATAAAAACTAAGCAAGGCGTGTACATCGGCAACGCTATCGTAACACAGAAAAGATCTGTGCCTCTGGGCTTTATTGGTTCACTCAGCAAATCATTGTTCGGAACGCTAAATGAAGAAGACGCGGAGTACTTGAACGAACAAATCGATCGCTTATTTTCCGATCAGGCAAACCTGACCCAACTCATTGTAAAACAAAGTCATGTAACCAAATCAAAACTGCAAGAATTACATCAAGAACATTTGGTGGAAATGAAAGTGGTAAATAAATTGTACAACCGGGTACATAGCCTCCGAGAAACCTTAAATAAAGTGATTAATGAGACAACAGTGATGATTTACCATAACGAATTAATAAATCTCGCGTATCGTGTGGAAATGAAAATAAACCGCTACGAAAAATCCTGTGAAAAGTATTTGCGAGTGATAGCAGCGGCAAGAGACGGACGATATGATGCAGGAGTGATGACCACTCCGCAGCTACTAGCCGTGTCACAGGAAATACATGCGCGACTGCCGGAGTTCGAATTTCCACTCACCACTGAGTATATGCGTGGTGAATCACTATCACGAATAGCCAGGACGGACTTGGTTTTCCACAAAGGTAGAGTGATAATCGTGGTCCACATTCCCTTGCTGGAGAGGACGATTTACAACCTATATCGCATGCATTCGTGGCCGGTTCCGCAACGTGGAGTCAACCAAAGCGGATCCGCACACGTGGTACCATCGACACCATACATCGTAGTCTCAGAGGATCGACGCACTTATTTCCTAGCCGATGCTATTTACATAAGCTCCTGCGCAACGGTGGAGCACCGCTACATCTGCTCAATGGAAGCACCATTACAAGAAGTTTCCACCTCTCAACAGTGCGAAATATTGATGCTGATAAATCCCACCGTTGAATCATATAGACGGTGCGACGTAAGGATTCGCCCACAACATGCCGCCTTCTGGACTCACCTACCGTCGCAGGGTGGGTGGCTCTTCTCGCTATCGAAACGAGAAACGGTCCACGTGCTTTGTCCCGGCATAGCCGATATCACGGTACCAGTGGAGGGGGCAGGCGTACTACATCTCAGCGCTAACTGTGTGGGCCGAACGAGAACAACAGCGCTTACCGGAGTGCGCATTTACGAAAGTCACGAGCAATATTTCTATTCCCCGGAAATTTCCCTAGACATTTCCATAGTAGCGCCAACACTCATCACGGCATCAGAAATAGTCCCGGAAATCACATCAGAGAAAAAATATATGGAAATGCGGTCCCCGGGAAAAATTTACGAGAAAGATGAATCACTGTTCGAAATCGAACAACGAATCATTGAAATTGGAATGCACCGAAGGGATAAAATGAAACAACAAACCCTATTCATCGCTGGCTTTACCTTCCAAGCCTTTCTTGGCGCATTACTAATAATATTTTTCTGTCGCGGGAGAATGGGGACCACTGTCTTGAGACTCTGTAGTCGCAAGCCACGCTTGAGTCGAGACGATATCGAGCTAGGGCAGGCGTCATCCACTTCGACAAGAACGAGTGCGAGAAACCTGAGCCCTAAGATAAGGACCACTGAAGTGGCGAGCGACAGGCAAGACACAACAACGTCAACCACTTTTCCAAGAACTCTACTCATACTCAATGCAGTTGTCGACTAAGGGAAAACGCACTACAATCGCTCTTCGAATCGCTATGCAGAGGAAGCAAAATCAGTCTACCACCGATCGCTCTCCGGATCACATCTCCATATACACGGAGTCAGAGTCTCCCTTATTCAACGTCAAATAGTGACTTTTTCAAAATCTTACAAAAAAATTTGGTGACGGTTTCCGCGAGTGCCCGGCCAGTGCTAAAAATAAATAGTGTATAATATAAAATAGAAGGAAAACAAATTCCTTTTGTGTGTGCTAAAATGAGTTATACCGACGCGCTTCACGACCTCCTCCTCTTGGGACGGTGCCCGATATGTAAAGAAAAATCGCCGGAGTGCCCCAATTGGGAAATGTGTTACATTAAGAAGTGGGTGGATCGCCGAAGCTGGGCCTCGAAACTTTGCCCGCTCTGCCATTCGTTGCCGAATGGACGCAACGCGGAGCACGCGGGCCGATGTATCGCCCAGTTTGAGGCCGCGCTCCAACTGCCCGCACTTACCGACGGTCAACGCCGAACGAAAAAACCGTCGGCAAGACCGGAGGAACCGCGGCCCTCAACATCCGGTATGCAACGGGAGAAGAAGGTGGTGGTCGCGGCTACCGAACCTCGCAAGCCGCTGCCACCAACCGCTCGTGCAGCAAGCACACAACGTGACGTGCTTCTCCGTCGGCGCCCCGCCGAGGAGTATAAGGACAAGGGCGTGAACACGGCACCGCCTAGTGTCAAGGACAAGGGGGTAAATACCTCCCCCATTGTCATTCTTCCGGGCGAGGAACCCTCCTTTATCGCAAGCTATACGGCAAGGCCGTTGGGTATTACGCCTCGCGTAAAAAGGCACATTTACGCCAAATTAAACGCGCTCTATCGGGAGATGGAGTTGTTACTCGGCCCTGACGAGCTGTCGGCCCAGCCAACGGAAGCAGCCGCGGGCGAGGGTCCGACGGCCGAAGAAGCGGTGGAAAAACCAACGGCCGAACAATTAGCACCGGAAATCGAGGAGCCACCAGTAATAATCATCGAGAGCTCTGACGAGGAGAGCAGCGATGACCCCATGTCATCCGTCACGCAAGAGTCAGAGCCGTCGGCCCAGCTAACGGAAGCAGCCGCGGGCGAGGGTCCGACGGCCGAAGAAACACCTGCGCCGCAGGAGAACATCACGCAGTTGGCCCAGGCGACGGGAGCCACCGAAAGCCAGGAGCCGACGGGCGGAGACGATCCCGATGATGTCAACTCAACGGAGCTCAACGCAGCGCTCCTTAATATTGATCGAGCTCGTGAGTTGTTAGCCGACGAGATGGAGCACGTCAAACGGCTCCTCGAGGACGCTGAAATGCAGACGCAGGCAGCCGAGACAACGACAACGAGAATCACCGAGCCCAGCAGCCCGCCATCACCAGGACAACCAGGATTCGCCGACCTGCTCGCCGATCCTGTGAGAGGACTCACGGATGACGAGCAGGCCCATATTCAAGAACTCCTGAAGCTGTATCGAGCCGGCCAGTGATGCAGTGCAGGAAGAACCCCACACCGCAGTGCGAGCCAAGGAACAGTGTGGTGTTATCTCTCACGAGTGCTAGTGCTAAAAAAAAAAAAAAAAAAAAAAAAAAAAAAAAAAAAAAAAAAAAAGATGTTAACGTTTGTGCTGCAAAAAGGTGATGCGAACGTTTATATCGCAAGCATTCGTTTTTTTTTTTTAGAGACTCTAAGGTTCTGTATTTCTATTTTTTATTTTCTCTTGTTGTTTCCCCGTATTATACACGCTGGGTGAGTCCAAAATATTTTATTTCATTTTTCCTCCGCCTATCTACCTCATAGTAGAGTTTTATTTTTATGTGTCTTAGGTTTATGTTTCATAGTATATCATATCATAGTAGAGTATTATCTTTATGTGTCTATTGTATAGATAGATGATATAACGCGGCCGTGGATCGCCGAACTTCATGCGGTCGGTGCCCTCGGTGGTCCAGTCGCAGATTGCGGCTGGGTCGATGGGGGCATCGACACCTAAGGGGGGAAGGGTGTCACGTCCCGCGTTAGTCATATAAAATTTCTTTTTAGTTTCTTCAACAATATTTTAGTAGTATTCCTTTAGTAGTATTCCTAAGACGCGATTGTTCGTGGTTGTTTTCGCAAGCGTCCGCTAAAATCCTGAGTGTAATCGCACACCAGGATGCGGCGGACGTGATGAAATGTACCCCTGACAGTCTGACCGTGGCTGCTCGAATATAGTTGCTGGGCGAATTTTGCTGATTTCTATAAAAAAATCGCCCTGCTCGCTGCCCGGTGGCAAGCGAGCCATCGGACAGCCGAGCAGGGATATTAGCGGCAGTCTTTTGCTAACTTTCCAACTGAGAAGTAAGAAGCAATCGTGACTCCACTTACAGCAGCTGCATAGTGGCAATAATTCTTTTATCGAATCTCGATCCAAGTTAGTTGGTATCAAATCAACCGTAAAAGTTGCACGCGTCGCGGCGGTCGGACTGTCAAGTGTTAAAATAAGAAACTAAGTATAGGAACAATTAACTTTGTGCCACGAACAATCGTCGTGTAGATTTAAGTGCGTGTGTGTTCGCCTGCGGATCGGAGTAACCGAATGCGTGAGTTGGCGTGATTAGTTTTAAGCATTTAATTTTAATTAGAAAATTATGCCTTCCCTATTAACAATCTGAATCGCTACCGCCTCTTTATATTATCAAATACATTGACCAACTTTTACCTACTAAATTGCCTCCTGATTATTTAAAAATCCTTTTTCCTAAATCCAGGGGAACATCCCGTATGGGACGCATCAGAGAATCCTCGCTAAAAAAATAAATATAAACTCCTGCGCTTCTCGTAGGAGATTAATATAGTCGCGAACGTGACCGCTCCGTTCGTGACAGTATGCCTTCTTCAGGCTTTTACGCTTTTTTCCCCTCTACCCTTTTCCCCGTTCCTTCATAGAGACCCCTCTTAGAGTGTTGTCCGCAGCCACTCATCCTAATGCCCCTCTATATCGCATTCGCCATAGCATTGCTGCCATGGGCATAGGGAAACTGCGGAAAACCTATGCCGATATAGCCGGTCTCGAGTTCGCCTCACGGCACCGGAGCTACGTCACGTTTCGTCGAGAATATAAACACGGACTACGGCTGTATACATGTGACCCCCACATGTAGAAATACCTGTGTGGGTCCCATGTATACATCTGGAGCTTCATCGCGTCCGTATTTATTTTTCGACGAAAATCGACGGCACCGGGAATCGAACCCGCCACCTACCGATGCTCTGGACTAGAGGCCAGTACACTAACCACTAGACCATCGCACCGGATCTGCAAAAATTATTATTTTTCAATAAAAATTCACGGTAATCCTTTTGAAAAAATGGAAAAAAATAATTAATGCATTAAGAAAGTAATGCATTACTTATTTCCAAAATTTGTATTTTTTACAGCTAATCAAATGTTTACGCTCTATTTTATAATCACTACATATTATTATTATGAAATCATAATTACGAAACAAATTGTACTGTAAACTATATCTCATGAATTAATAGGGATTTACAACTCTGGTTCGAAATGCCAATCGTACTTATACATAACCTAAAAATGCGAATAAGCAATAGGGATCGTGTACCGGACCCAAGGATAATTTTGTGGTACTTGGGAAGCGCCCTCAGATATTCGACTCGACATTCAAAATAAAGAAACTAAATCCCATCGATCCTGGAGTGAGAATATGTTCATCATCGGACAGGGAGGTAATTAAGGAAACAAGTAGACAGGAGTTTCACAGAAGTTTTACAGATTACCAACATTATACAGTTAAAGTTAAGGAAGCTAGGGTGCCAGAGAGGTACGCAAAGTAGAGTAGGACCAAAAAGAATGTCTTCATCGGAGAATCAGCGTCAGAAAACACACGAGTGTGACAGAGGCATCAACAAGGAGCGCAATTTTTTCATCATATAAATTTGAATAACAAAAAATCTTTCACTAAAAAAAAAAAAAATTTTTACTGTCTTCAAAATTACGTTAAATTAATCATATAAAATTATTCCACTCAAAATAATCAATAGCCGTAAAAATACAAAAATAAATCAATCAAACTAAAATTTGACATAAAAAAATCGGGATCCTAATTCGTATATTCTGTAAGAAAAGCGGGTTATAAAAAGTGTAGCAACAATCAAGATAAAATCTCCGGTAGCTGTCAGTGATTGCGATATACGCTCGGTCCTGCCTCGCCGTCAAAAGACACACGAGCGGGAGAGAGTTAAGTGACTAAAGATGAAACGCGTGCGAGAGTGAGAACACACTGCGACAGCAGAGTGGACTTCTCGCCTCGTGCGCCGTCTTGCGAATCGCGAGGGCAAATCAGTTCATTTTTATTTCCGGATTTTTTCTCCTTGAACGCCGATTATCGTTACATTAAGTAGATGGAAAAATTAGCAAATAATGTCTGAATAACTGAATTTGAATTGTTGCGACCCGGAATTTCGGCAAGCAACGTTGCGAAACATTTATTGCACTTCGCTAATCATATTCAGCATATTCGCTGATCGCGAATATTGCAATCGTACCATGCGACATTTTTATCAATTAAGCAATAATGCAATTCAGCATTATCATGTAGGAACTAAGGTAAACTGGAAGCGACAGCGCCAGTACATCGGCAGTCTTGAATCGACTTCAAGAGCAATCGGTTGGGCTTGCGAGTAGAGTAACATTAGCAAGTCGTAATTTGAATAAATACATTTTATATTTAAACTCGTGTGGATACTAATCCTTTAATCGGTCCCGATCCCTTAAAATATTAATTGATCCGAGTTAGGAAAAGGGCTGATCACCCTTTGAGCATTTCGGGCACAACAATTTGGTAGCAGCGGTGGGATCACCGTAAGCGAAGTTTAAACAATTTACAACCAAACCCAGGAACGAACCCGACACGCAGTCGTTGGGGTAAATAGCCTGGTGCGATTCAACACGCAGTCGTTGAATCGTCAAGACGTCAGAAGGTACCACTGACGAGGACGAGCCAACTACGAGGTCAAGCACGACTGGAAGGACGTACAACTTGACCGAGGGTGACCAGAACGTCGCCAACCGGGGAATAACGTCGAGGTCAGCACGACTACGAAGACGGCAACCCTGAAGTTCGACAGCGCCATGGAAGGAATTCTATATCTGTAAGTGGCGGTTACCTTTTTTCAGAGCTAAATCTAAAAAAAAAATCAAAAATTCGTAGGACTGGGCCCGCGAGCTCATATCCTTCGTTAATAAAAATCGAAACCTTACCAACAATCGGTGCAAGTTTGTAGCAACTTGCAGGGATTTTGGTAGTAAATCGCGAAAGGCAGGAGGCAAGGCTATCTCCAACCACTGCCCATCATAACTAAAATTTTTATAAAAAATCCGTAGGACTGGGCCCACGAGCTCATATCCTTCGTTAATAAAAATCGAGACCCGTACCAATAATCGGTGCGAGTTTGTACCAACTTGCAGGGATTTTAGTATTAAATCGCGAAAGGCAGGAGGCAAGGCTATCTCCAACCACTGCCCATCATAACTCAAATTTTTATTTAAAAAATCCGTAGGACTGGGCCCGCGAGCTCATATCCTTCGTTAATAAAAATCGAGACCCTTACCAATAATCGGTGCAAGTTTGTAGCAACTTGCAGGGATTTTGGTATTAAATCGCGAAAGGGAGGAGGCAAGGCTATCTCCAACCACTGCCCATCATAATTTAAAAATAATAAAAATATTTAAAAAAAAAAAATTACTTTTAATACAAGCCCTTCCGCGATAATAAAAAAATAAAGAAGTTAACGAATCAACGATGGAAGACGGGAAGGAGACTCAGCAACAACGAAGGTCCAACTCCGAAAAAACCACACTACCGGGAAAGGATCTCGGAGCTGTGGCTGGAGTTGGAGCAGCCATAGGAGACATATCACTGAGGACAGACGACGCCCTCAGACAGCTATCTCCCGCCGAAGGGGTAACAGATAAAGCGAAGGACCCACTTAGTAAGGAAACATTGGATTCTTATTTTGGAATCAACACCAATAGAGGCACGTCGTTCACTAAAACGACTGGGAAAACTGAAAAAAGGGAACCAGTGACGGACGTCAACAGAGAAAAGGGGGCGAAGGTCCCGACGACACCGGAAGTGGACGGTGAAATAGATGCGCTGCTCAAGGCCAGTGGATTGGGCGAGCGTGAGGGGGCTCTAGCCAGAGCACGAGCGAATGCACCCGGCATTAGTGGTGGGAGTGCTCTGCGGAAAATCATCCCACCTAGTCGATGGGATAAAACTCCGGAAGTCCCGAAAAATAGACGGCCACGATATCCGGAAAGAACTCCGGAAATCGAGGACAGCGACTATGAGTTACCTCCTCCATTGCGGAAAGGAGGAAGAAATGCTTTCGCTGGAGGAAGATTAGAGGAGCGAGGAGGGAGCAATAACGGACCACAACGCCACACAAGACCTACTCGTGTCTATGCATCGACAGGGAAACGAGCTAGACGATCAGATGATGCTGATACAGCTGCTTCAAGGTCAAGTGGAAAGGCTCGAAAAGGCGCTTTCCGAAAAAATAAATCCACGTACAGGAAGAAATGGCGAAGAAGTAAATAATGCACGAGAGTCACCAGTAGTTACGCCCAGAGGACGGCCAACAAGGTCACCAGGAGATCCACCTGAAGGATCACCATCAGGACCGCCAGGAGGGCCGAGAAGAAATGGAAATTGGGGACCACTGGGAGAACCTCCAGGAGGGGGACCAGGTGGAGATCCACCAAGCGATCCACCAGGGGGATTTGTGCAGAATAGGTTCAGTGAAGGACGAAGGTATCTCGACCTTGGATTGGCATTAAAACATGTAAAACATTTTGATGGCAGTGACTCAGCAGAACTAGACGGATTTCTGCGGTCATGTGAAACCGTATTTGCCAGGGTACGAGATGATGATTACGAATTATTACTGTGTTGCGCCCCGAAAATTAGATAGTAATTTTTTGATTGTTAAATTATACGTAGTGATAATTTAACAATGCACGACTTAAGGAATGTCATATAGATATTAATGAGGCCATTTGCGCAACGGTCAGAAGACGTACTCGCGAGCCGTAGTCGCGCGGTAAGAAGTCCCTATAGCGTTGTCTCTTTCGCGCTCACGGCGACCCCAGGAGCGTTAAATCAGGGCATTGAAAGACTCCTCGCGTGGAATGTGCTTCGCGAGATTATCGTAACTAAATTATTCAGTAAACATAAGTTTATTGTTTATAAATTCACTCATTTTTGGTGATATAAAATGACTCGTTCACTGTGAACGAGGCAGTCTTTTAACAACTTCGACCACGATCGGGCATATCCGACGTGAGGACTCGTCATTAAAATTGAAGTTAACTCAAGTAATTGTTAACAACAATTAACCAACAAACTCGATTCATCTAAGACAAATAAATTCTTTTTACTGTTTATCACGTGAGTTCCAACTCTTTATTGACAACGATCCCCAAAATAATAAAATAAATGTTGTAACCCGCTTGCAATACATAAGTACGCAACGGGCGGCATAACATTTTGGTGGCAGCGGTGGGATCTGTCAACGTGATCAGTCAAAGAAATTTTGGTGAACACGAGAAAAAAAATTCAGCGCTAACAACCTGACACGCAGACGTCGGGACAAATAGTGACTGGTACGAAATCAACAAGCAGTCGTTGATTTGGACTAAAAGTTACATCTGACCATACCGCTGGACAAGAATCAAACCAGCCGTTCACGAAGGAAGGAAGGAAGGAAGGAAGGAAAGGAACCTCCAAAAAATCCAATCGAAAGTGTCCAGTCCATCAACTCCGAGACCTCGCGAAGAGACAACCTCCAGAGAGAAGATACTGCACTTCAACCTTCCGTAGGCGGTGGAAACCGATAATTTGCGTAATTTTAAGCCAGTGCGTTTCGCGTTAGAATAAGGGTTACACATCAAGGCGGGAGGCAAGGCTAACTCCAACCACCGTCCAACATAACCCACAAAACTTTTTGTAAACCTTTGTTGCAATTACGAAAGAGATTAATACAGAATATTACCTTTCCTTTGCGAATCGCATACAAGAGGCTTAATGAAATGGAGTAGCACGCGAAATTCTATGCCGAACAATAACGCTAATCAGCCGTTACGTCGGGGTAACTCGTTAGAGTCAGTTATGCCAGGCGAAAGTGTAAATCCCACAACAGGGTTACAAGCAGCTCTAGGTGACATTGTTGCAAGATCTAGGCGAGGTTTGGGAGAATTATCACCAGCTGGCAGAATACCACTCCGGAGGCAAGCAAAAATTACGGAGAGCCTTACTCACTAATTTGGGATAAATACCTGTAGAGGAACGGAGTTTGGAGCAGACGACTTTGAGATGGACTACTCTATTATGGCGGAGGGGTCTCTCACGATGGCCGATCGTAGTTCCCAGGGAATGATCGACGCTGAGATCGAGAGGATGAGGCAGGATGCTTTGGATGACACTTATGCGCTGAAAAGTCCCAAGGGCTTTTCTCGAGGGCCATCAGAAAATGCAGCTGCCTTGCCCAAAAGACCGCCCCGACATTCGAATCGAAAAGATGAATCCGGAACTCCTCACCGTACCATAAAAGACTACGAGAAGGAATGGCAACGGAGAGACGCCTTACGGGATGATAAGGAACGTAGTAATTCCGAGGACCCAAGGAAACTACTATCACGCACATTACGAGACGTGAGCGGTGATGAACTAGAATATATATTGGTACTCGAGCGAAAAATGGAAGAATTGTCTCGAGAGCTGGAGCTAACTCGAATAGCAAACAGGAATTCAGGTACACAGGCTATACGAGCTAATCAACAGAACGAATCATCGGCTGCAGGGCCAGTATTGGATCTCGGCCTGGCCATAAAAATGATTCGGCATTTCGATGGAAACAATGCCAGTGAGTTGGATTGTTTTGTGCGTTCATGTGAAACCGTATTCAGAAGGGTGCGTATGGATCACCGAGAATTGCTGTTGGAATTGATAATCAGCAATAAGCTTGGAGATCGAGCCTCCAGGGAATTAAAACATAAGACGATCTTGTCATTGGATCAACTTAAGGAGGAATTGGATGCATTATATGGGAAGCGAAAATCATTAGCTGCCCTACAATTGGAATTCAATTCTCTACGCCAAGGGCCCGGAGAAGATATCAGCGTGTATGCTTCAAGGGTTGAAAAAATCACTATAGAAGTGACAGAAAAGCTGTGTGAAGGGCTTGCTACGGAAGCTGAGGCTCAAACGGTGGAAATGGTAACCCGCCGTTGTGCTCAGGCTAATTTCGAGCAGGGATTGCATCGCCAAGTGCAAGTGCTCGTGCGTTCGCGCAATTATGCAACATTGCACGAGTCAATAACTGGAGCTATAGAACTGACTCACATGGTACAGCCGAAAACGAATTTTGGATCGAATAATGTTCGACGATCAACCAATGGACAGGAATCTCCAGGGAAAACTTGTTATAATTGCGGAAAAACTGGTCATGTCTCGAGAGATTGTCGGAAATCAGGTCGAGTAATTTTACCTACGGTCGATCAGAATAAAACTTTGCATCAAGTTAATATTGTATGCACTTTATGCAAATACAGGGGTCACTCGTGGAAAAAGTGTCAGAAAAGATTACGAAGGGAAGAAGAAGAGCAGCAGCAAAATGCGCCTCAGCCGCATTGGCAGAAAGATATTAAGCCACCCGGCACAAAAAGCCCTAATCTGGGTACGACAAATTCTGCAAAATTTAGCGGAAATACGAATCGACGCGAGTTGGGAACATTGGGTATATGTACACTCGCTACTTCAAAACTAGACAAGGATGCAGAGATAGCAGAGAAGGCCGCGAAGCAAGGCCGCAACACGAGCCGGCGCAAGCCCAGGTCTCGGAACGAATGCGCGCTTGCCGTCGACCAAAAAGAAGACGCAGCAATAATGAAATGGGCCGCAAAGAAGCAGGCGTTGCAACTGTGTCAGGTCACTTTACCGGCAGCTTGTGACACGGCCAGCGATTTTCATATCAAGGCACCTGCTGCCAAAAAGGGCCTGCTTTCCCTAAAAGCTGATACGGGTGCCCAATGCTGTGTGGTGAAAAGAGGATGTTTACAGCCAAGCACTATGGTAGAAGATAGCGACATAGAGCTGCAGGGTGTTAATGGCGAAAAATTTGTACCGTTGTGTAAAACGGAATTGGTGTTGATTACCCCCACAGCGACCTTAAGACAGTGGTTTCAAGTGGTACCCGACGATGTACCGCTGAAAGTCGATGGGTTATTGGGCATGGATTTCATCAAACATCATGAAGCAGATATTCTACGCGGAAGAAATTTGAAATTATATGGTCATATAATGCTATTAATTAATGGAAATGATCGAATCATACTTCCTCCACGCAGTGAAACTATCGCGCACGCGAAAACAAACAGTAAATTCGTTGGTATAGTAGCAAGGAAAGAAATCGCACGTGGTGTGATACTCGGTGCTGTATTACTCCACCTCAAGACAGCAGTTGCGTAATCAGCCTTGTCAACACTACCGAACACGTGGTCGAGGTGCAGCGGCCGGAGGTGTCACTCGAGCCGCTCGAGATAGCAAAAATCGAGCACATCAGCATGGCCGACTTTCCGCATGTAAACACGATGACCGCGGAGAGGGGCGCGCATCGACTTGAACGACTCAAGGAAGACACCGACGTAGCTCATCTGAATAAGGAAGAGAGAGAGACACTGCTGGAAATATTAAGTGAATATGAGAATGTGTTTCACGTAAAGGGAGATAAACTTCGGTGTACCCATATGGTTGAACACCACATTCCACTCAAAGAAGGAGTACTTCCGATTAAATCACGCCCTTATCGATTACCTGAAATGCATAAAAGGGAAATTGATAAGCAGATGGAAGAGATGCTGGAGGACGGGATTATTCAACCTAGTAGGAGTCAGTGGAATGCTCCATTATTGGTAGTCGCCAAGAAACCTGATGCTAATGGAGTGCAAAAAATGCGAGTAGTGGTGGATTTTCGGAAAATTAATGAGGTCACCATAGGAGACTCGTTTCCTTCACCAAATATTACGGAAATATTGGATCAATTGGGAAAGGCACAGTACTTTTCCACTCTCGATCTCGCTTCGGGTTTTCATCAAATACCAATGGCGGAAGAAGATGAGGAAAAGACGGCATTCTCAACTTTGAGTATAATCGGATGCCTTTCGGTTAGAAAAACGCACCGCCAACTTTTCAAAGATTAATGAACGCTGTATTGGCTGGTCTACAGGGAATAAAATGTTACGTATATCTGGATGACATCGTAATTTATGGAAAAAACCTAAACGACCACAACGAACGACTGCGAGAAGTATTTCAACGACTCCGAGAAGCTAACCTCTCGATACAGCCAAGTAAATGTCAATTTCTACGCAAAGAAACACATTTTTTGGGCCATGTTATTTCAGAGGAGGGAGTTCGTGCGGATCCTCAGAAGCTTGTTGCAGTGAAGGAATTTCCGGTACCGAAAAACGTGACTGGCGTGCAATCTTTTCTGGGATTGGCCGGTTACTATCGAAAATTTATCAAGGATTTTTCCAAAATAGCAAAACCCCTCACCGAACTTATTCGAAAGAACATAAAATTCGAGTGGACCGCTGTGCGGGATGCTGCCTTCGAGCGATTAAAAACAGCGCTTACAATTGCGCCGGTATTACGGTATCCGGACTTTGGAAAACCGTTTTTAATAACAACTGATGCATCGGATAAGGCTATTGGTGCTATACTATCGCAGGGTAAAAAAGGTGAAGATTTGCCTATCTGTTACGCGAGCCGTACCTTATCTAAAGCTGAGTGCAATTACACGACAACGGAAAAAGAATTACTTGCTATCGTGTGGGCTATTTCTCAATTTCGGCCATATGTATATGGCACACGCTTCAAGGTCATCACTGATCATCAACCTCTCACATGGTTGTTCGGAGTAAAGGATCCGGGATCACGATTGATGCGTTGGAGACTAAAATTATCTAAATATGAATTTGATGTAGAGTATAAAGCGGGGAAACGCAATACGAACGCAGACGCTCTCAGTCGTATTTTTGTAGCCACCCGTGCTCAGGAGAGAGAGAAAAAATACACGAAAGAGAAGGACAGTCATGGATTAAACACCGATTGCGAAAGAAATGCAGCATGTAGTGATAGTAAGGAAAGCGACTACGAGGCAGACAAGCATAGCCGCTGTAGCTCTAGCAAGCCGGCGCGCGGAATGGGGCCTCCGGGGCCTAAGGCGAACGCGAAACTTGATAAAAGTGAGAACGCGCCTGCACGGGAGCGCGACAGAGACTCACTTATGGACACACATACATTACGCTCGCAGTCAACAGAAGAAGAGGACAGGCGTGCAATAGAGGAGAGTGACTGCAGCAATAATGTGGTAACACCTGAAGTTGAAGAGAGACGGAAGATACTATATGAGTATCACGATGCTCCGTTAGGGGGGCATCAGGGTGTGAAGCGGACACTACAGAGGATCCGAGCCAAGTATGAGTGGCCAGGCATGAGGGAAGAGATAGAAGAATACATAGCCGCATGTGAATCATGTCAGAAAAATGAATTGAGGATAATGGATCGGGTACCAATGGTCATTACTGACACACCACATCAAGCATTTAAAAAGGCAGCGGTTGACATTGTGGGCCCTTTACCTGAAACATCAACTGGCAATAAATGTATACTTACCTTCCAGGATGCCCTTACTAAATATAGTGCAGCCATACCACTTCTTAATCAGGAAGCAAGCACTATAGCGAAAGCTCTGGTCGAGGAGGTTATATGTCGGTATGGTACACCGGAAACATTACTCTCTGACCAAGGGACCAATTTTTTGAGCTCTATCTTCAAGGAGGTATGTAAGCTGCTTCGAATAAAGAAAATTCAGACAACAGCGTACCATCCGGAAAGCAATGGAGCCCTCGAACGCTCTCATCAAACTTTAGTTGAGTATCTAAAGAATTATATCGATGAGGATCAAGGTAATTGGGACGAGTGGTTACCGTATGCCATGTTTGTGTACAACACTACGCCGCACACGGCTACGGGATTGTCTCCGTATGCACTGGTGTTTGGACGCGACGCAGTGTTACCAACGGCCGTGAAACAGGAGCCACGGGCTGTGTATACACATGACGATTATGCTGAAGAGCTACGAGAGCGGCTACGGGCAGCATGGGCCGTAGCGCGCCATAATTTGCAGTCCTCAAAATTGAAATCGAAACTGCAATTTGACAAAGCCGCCAAGGAACAGGAGTACCGCGTCGGCGACCGAGTGCTGCTGCGCGATGAGACTATACGGCGGGGCCGTTCCGCAAAATTAACCCCTAAGTGGACAGGGCCACATAAGGTAACCGAGATAAAATCTCCAGTTACCATTGTTATTAAAAAAGGCAGAAAAGCGAGCACGGTCCATGTCAACCGGCTTAAGCACTTTATTGACTATTAACCAGCATAATACTATATGTATATATATATCCGCTGTGTATATATGTATACACATCTATTGTGGAACTTACAACTAATCGTACGACTAAAACTAAAACTATGAGAAAAGTCAAGGAAGTGAAAAGTTGTAATGATTTGATTGTGCTTCGTGGTGCTATTTGTAGCAAAGAATTAATAGGAAACAGGAAATGATTTCGCTAGGTTATAATACTTATTTGAATGTCTGGGATGGAATTAAGAAATTGTGAAAATTTCGCGAAAACTTATGTGCATGTCGCTTTGTATCCAACTAGGTCACTGCCGGGCAATGCACCCTGCAAGGTGTTAGCGTCTGCAAAAATCGACACCAGCAATGGTCTACACTATTCGTAGCACGTGGTTTCTTGAACCCAGAACATGATAATTCCGATGCAGGAAATGGGAAAGTGGATATATGTAACTCCAAGTGAGGAATCTATTACGATAGTGTGCGACGATCAGCCTGTTTATCACGAAACACTTAGAAATTCGGGACTTTTAATTTTAGAGGGAACATATCTCATAACTACCTAAGATTTTGCTATTCGTACTGTACCACATGTAACACTAAACAAATACGAGAATTTTTACCTCCATTTAACTTAACTTTGTCAAGTTTGGACAAGTCTGTATACGCTCAAGCGGAAAAAAAGGTATGAGAATTTTGAGTGGTCAAATGTAATCTGAAACCCTTCAGGATTTGGAAGAAATTTTCTCGGAACGAGAGTGCAAGAAATCGAAATTTTATTAAAATTTGTGGGAGGCAAATAGTACGAATGAGCAGTTATATCATAATATTCAATTGTATTCATTAACCACCTTAGTATTAGTGGCGTAAATCTGTGCGATAGTATACAAGTTCATCGAACGTTCCCGTAACTTGACGCTCGCTTTGACGGCCTTGCCAGGCATGCGAGCGATTGCAAGCAAAAATGATGACGCCGCGCCGGGAGTCACTGCTAAAGGGGTATTCACCCTGCTTCACGAAAACTTGCGCGTGGAGACGCATATAGGGCCTGTTCGATGAGCTGTCAGATAAATTTCACTCTGTAAGATGAGATTCCGCGTTAAACGATTTTTTCTAATTTAATGTAATGGAAAATCGGAGCTGTTGTTATAACCTATCTGTACAGTATGCCTGTGTGAATGCACCTTATTGCTGTGGATGGATGGAACTCACCACGCTATTGTGAGCGAGTGTGGATTGATGTTCATTTGAAAAAAATTCTTCTTCAAGAATTTTTTCTTTAAGGGGGGAGGGATGTTGCGCCCCGAAAATTAGATAGTAATTTTTTGATTGTTAAATTATACGTAGTGATAATTTAACAATGCACGACTTAAGGAATGTCATATAGATATTAATGAAGCCATTTGCGCAACGGTCAGAAGACGTACTCGCGAGCCATAGTCGCGCGGTAAGAAGTCCCTATAGCGTTGTCTCTTTCGCGCTCACGGCGACCCCAGTAGCGTTAAATCAGGGCATTGCAAGACTCCTCGCGTGGAATGTGCTTCGCGAGATTATCGTAACTAAATTATTCAGTAAACATAAGTTTATTGTTTATAAATTCACTCATTTTTGGTGATATAAAATGACTCGTTCCCTGTGAACGAGGCAGTCTTTTAACAACTTCGACCACGATCGGGCATATCCGACGTGAGGACTCGTCATTAAAATTGAAGTTAACTCAAGTAATTGTTGACAACAATTAACCAACAAACTCGATTCATCTAAGACAAGTAAATTCTTTTTACTGTTTATCACGTGAGTTCCAACTCTTTATTGACAACGATCCCCAAAATGATGAAATAAATGTTGTAACCCGCTTGCAATACATAAGTACGCAACGGGCGGCATAACAACTGGCATTGGTTCTCAGCAGTAAAATTGGTGGACAAGCGATCAGAGAACTGAAGCATAAATCCATCTACACACTTAAACGACTGGAAACTGAGTTGGAAGCATTGTACGGCCATAGGAAATCATTGTCTGCCTTACAAATGGAATTTAACTCGTTACGGCAAGGACCGAGCGAAGATATAGCCGCGTATGCAGCTAGGACAGAGGAAATCACCGTAGAAGTGGTTGAAAAACTCTGCGAGACCGTATCTACAGAAAGAGATGCACGCACGGTGGAAACAATGACCCGAAAATGTGCACAAATGAATTTCGAGAATGGATTACACGGTCAGGTGCAAATATTGGTTAGATCACGTAATTATTCCTCTCTTCATGAGGGAGTGACCGGTGCAATAGAAATAAGCCACATGGTTCAGCCGAAAGGAGGAGCGGGAGGTGGTCACAATACCAATAATCGAAAATCCCTATTGGGAAGAGCAGGTGAAAGAAATTGTTATATTTGCGGAAATTCGGGACATCTGGCGAGGGATTGTACTCGCAGATCAGGAAGGGTAAGCCTCCCAGCCCCTAGTGCACCAAGGAACATAAATCAAGTTGAAATAATCTGCACTTATTGCAAGAATAAAGGGCACACCTGGTTGGAATGCAGAAAGCGATTACGGAAGAAGTATGAAGTAGGCCAAGGTCGCGAAGGAAACAGCAACGGCAGTAAGCAGCGAGGAAGCGATAAGCGAAAAGAATCCAGTATGGCCGCTAGAAATAATATCCGCACACTCGGGTCTTTGCAAATTAACACTATCACCACGAGAAGCCCGGTGAAGGACCCGAGTAGAGGAGTCAGCGATAAGCGGAAGGAATTCAGCATGGCCACCGCGAGTAGTAGTACTACGTCTACTACTACTACCAACGCGCGTACGTTGAGCGGCGTGCGATTCACCAAGGCACTGCGGCCAGGCGCCGCGGAGGGGCCGAAAGGGGGAGCGAGCGATAAGACGTTGCTACGGGTGCTAGAGGTATCGGCACCCACGACGAGTGCAACGGCCAGCGACATTGATATCACCAGCACTACAGCGGTACGGGGGGTTCTGACCCTTAAGGCCGATACAGAAGCTCAATGCAGCATAGTAAAATATAGTTGCGTAAAGGCTGAGACTCCTATAATGGATAGTGATACAGAATTACAGGGCGCTGAAGGAAGTAAATTCCGGCCTATCTGTAAAGCGGAAGTGACCCTACAAATTCCGGGGAAATCTGTAAAACATTGGTTTTACGTTGTGAAAGATGAAATCCCAATAACTGTAAATGGATTATTGGGAATGGATTTCATCAAGAAACATAAGGCAAATATATTGCAGGGCGAGATATTCGAGTTATATGGACATAAAATGCCATTGGTAGATGGAAAGTCAAAAATCGTCCTCACACCTCGGTCGGAAACCATTGCGTACGTATCTACTACGAGTCAAAACCCCGGAATACTCTCGCGAGTGGAAATAGGTGAAGGAATATTAATGGGGGCATGCTATACACCACCACTAGGAAGTAGCTGTGTGGTGAACCTCGTTAATACAAACGAGAGGGAAGTAGAGCGTCCGACGGTGACACTCGAGCCGGTCGAGATAACAGAGCTCGACGCGGAGTCCAACGCTCTAAGTATGAATGCTATGTGTAAAGAAAGAGGGGTATACCGACTCCAGCAGTTAGAAAGAGAGCTCAACATGAGTCACCTCAACGGTGAAGAGAGAGAAGCCCTACTTCAGCTCATAAGAAAATATGAAAATATCTTCCATCTAGAGGGTGATAAACTACCTTGTACTCATATGGTGGACCACCGAATGCCATTGAAGGAAGGCACTTTACCAATAAAGGTGCATCCTTATCGATTACCGGAAGCTCACAAAAAGGAGGTCAAACGACAAACTCGCGAAATGTTGGAGGATGGAATCATCCAACCCAGTAAGAGCCAATGGAACGCACCCTTGTTAGTGGTGGCCAAAAAACCGGATGCCTCTGGAAAAGTGAAAATGCGAGTAGTGGTGGATTTTCGAAAAATAAATGAAGCCACCATAGGAGATTCCTACCCACTTCCAAATATCACGGAGATATTAGATCAATTGGGAAAAGCCCAATACTTTTCCACTCTCGACCTTGCTTCTGGATCCCATCAAATTCCGATGGCTAAGGAAGATAAGGAAAAAACGGCATTTTCTACAACTCAAGGCCATTTCGAATATAATCGAATGCCATTCGGGTTAAAAAATGCGCCTCCAACTTTTTAGCGGTTAATGAACTCCGTACTAGCCGGAATACAGGGCATAAAATGCTATGTTTACCTAGATGACATTGTTGTTTACGGGAAAAACCTGCGTAAACACAATGAAAGACTAGAGGAAGTTTTCCGACGATTAAGGGAAGCTGGACTGGCTGTGAAGCCACAAAAATGCCAATTCTTGCGGAAGGAGACGCAATTTCTAGATCACATCATTTCCGAGGACGGGGTACGGGCAGATCCGGAGAAACTTGTGGCTGTGAAGGAGTATCCTGCACCTAAAAATGTTAAACAAGTACAGTCATTTTTGGGATGAGCTGGCTATTACCGAAAATTCATAAAAGATTTTTCGAGGATAGCCAAGCCATTAACGGAGCTAATAAAGAAAGATACCAAATTTGAATGGACGGCTGTGCGCGATGCTGCATTCGAGGAATTGAAGAATGCATTAACAACTGCACCGGTATTACAATACCCAGATTTTCAGCAGCAGTTCTTGGTAACTACAGATGCATCGGATAAGGCTATTGGAGCCATCCTCTCGCAAGGCAAGGTCGGAGAAGACTTGCCTATATGTTACGCAAGCCGCACACTCTCAAGGGCAGAAACGAATTATACCACAACGGAGAAAGAATTGCTCGCTATAGTATGGGCTATAGCGCAATTTCGGCCCTATATATATGGGACGCGGTTTAAAGTGATAACCGATCACCAACCTCTCACATGGTTATTTGGGGTGAAAGATCCAAGTTCACGGCTAATGAGGTGGCGAATAAAATTGGCAGAACACCAATTTGACGTGGAATACAAGGCTGGCAAAAGAAATACCAACGCAGACGCGCTTAGTCGTATATACGTTACTACGAGAGCACGCGCGCGAGAAGGAGAACCTGTGCTGAAGGACATGCGAGAGAAAGAGACAGAGCAACACGCCGTTTCTACAGACAGCGGCTCACCTATACGCACCAATACACCCAAGGCAGCCGAGTCGGGCTCCCGCGGTGCGAATATCAGCACAAAGCGGAGAGCCGAGGAGACAGAGAGAGCTATAGAGGATACCACTCTACCATATAGCGAGCAGTGCAGGGAACAGGGGGCTGCGCCACGGCTACCCGTGAGAGGTGGGAGCGCGAGCGAGCGGCCTGGCTTGCAGCAGAGCGAAAGAGACGCTATGAGGCAACCGCAGCCAATCACTGAAATAGGTGAAGCAGTCCGCGCGGACTGCAATGCTTCTGGAAGGCTGGGGGAAGCGGAGAGCGGGGAGAACGAGAGTATACCTTTACGCTCAAGGAGGGACGAGGAAGCTGAGATGGGAAAAGAGTGTAGCTGCAGCAATGGTGTAACCTGTCCTTCTTTGGAGGATAGGGGGAAAATACTGAAGGAATATCATGATGCCCCTCTGGGTGGGCACCAGGGTATTAAGAGGACTCTGAAACGAATCCAAGCGAAATATGTATGGCCAGGAATGAAAAAAGAAATACGAAGACATATCGCTGCTTGCGAAGAATGTCAGAAGAACAAGCTTCGATGCAAGAGCAAGGTACCTATGGTGATTACAGACACGCCTGGACGAGCTTCCGAAAAGGTAGCTGTGGACATCGTTGGACCACTACCTTTGACATGTGCTGGAAATAAAAACATACTTACCTTCCAGGATGCTTTGACGAAATACAGCGCGGCTGTGGCCATCCCAAATCAGGAATCCCATACAGTCGCAAAAGCTTTAGTGACGGAGGTAATTTGTCGATATGGAACCCCCGAAATAATCCTTTCGGATAGGGGTACGAACTTTTTGAGTTCCACATTTAAGGAGGTCTGCAGGTTGTTGCGGATTAAGAAAATCCAAACTACGGCTTATCATCCTGAAAGTAATGGAGCATTAAAAAGGTTGCACCGAACTTTGGCCGAATATTTGAAAAATTTTATCGATGAAGATCAAGACGATTGGGATGAGTGGCTGCCGTACGCTATGTTCACGTACAACACCACTCCACACACAGCTACCGGAATGACACCCTATGTGTTAATGTATGGACGCGAGGCCGAGTTGCCTACTGCGGTGAAACAGGAGCCGCGCTCCACTTACACACACGCAGACTATGCCAGCGAGCTGCGGGAAAGATTACGAGCCTCGTGGACTGTGGCCAGGCATAATCTAAGCAGTGCGAAAGAGAGGGCGAAGCTGGATTACGACGTCAAAGCAAGACAGCGTGAATATCTTGTAGGTGACTGTTGCACGATGATACGGTACGGCGGGGACGATCAGCCAAACTGACACCCACATGGACGGGGCCACACACTATTACGGCGGTGCATAGTCCCGTCACCTATACAATTAAAAACGGACGTAAGACCGCGACGGTTCACATTAACCGTCTGCGACATTTCATCGAGTACTAGGAGGTGTGTGTGTGTATTGTGGCTTATCGCATGCAACGGCCATTAGACCGTCCCCATGCTTCTAAGAAGGAGAGAAGATAGGGAGCACGGATGCGCCAGAAAAGGAAGGCTGCCACGTGCTCGGAAGAAAGAAAGAGAAGAGGATAGTGAGCACGGATGCACCAGAGAGAGAAGGCGACCACGTGCTCGAAAGAGGAAAGGAGAGACAGATAGAGAGAGAGAGAGAGAGAGAAAAGTGAGGCACGGATGCGCAAGGGGCATCTACGCGCGTGGTAAAAAAGAAATGAGAAAAGCCTTACCCATGGAACCGACGCAAGGTGCGTCCTCATGGTTTTATTAGAGGGAAGGATGGGGTCATCCGCGATCGATTACGTGGGGGAGAAAAACTTAAAATTGAGAAAACCAGAATTTTGTTTTTGTTTTTGGTTAAAGTTTATTGTAGGGAGGGGATAATCCCCTCCCCAACGGAAAATACAGAGAGTTTGTTATTTTTTTAATTTTTTTTTTTTTCAATTGATTCTCTCAGCCCCGCATCTTAGGCAAAATGACGGGGGGCCGACGCTGAAGAGCCGGCGGAGACCCAGAAAGTCCACCGCCTCCTCATCCACCTCGTCGCCGCCGTCCCAGAAATAGGCTGCATGTCTCCTTGCAGCTTGACGGCGGCGCCTTACGGTGAGGGCCTCCCGGATGAATGTGGAGGCCCACGTCGGCCTCCGGGGTCGCCTCGCCGTCCCCGGAACGTAGATGACCCGGTTCTGGAAAAAAAAAAGAGAGAAGAGATTAATTATGATTATATTAATATTATGTCACAATCACATTCATAAATAAATTAAATAGAAATAGTACTTACGATCGCCTCGAGTAGACAGCGGTTTAGGCTTCCGCCACGGATTAAAACGCCTCCACTCATAATTTTTAACAGAACAGAATTTTTGGGAGATTTTTTTATGATGTGGACGTTGAGGCGGTCGACGATTTAATGAGTCGGTGGCAGCTACTCTGTTCCAACCACCGCTCAACGACGGGGGTAATCTGCAAAGTAAGCAGTCCCACGGTAAAAAACTGCTTTAACCGTTGTCTTCTGGTTTCAGGATCGCGCTGTTCCTCGCCTTCCTTATCAAAACCAGCATGGCCAATGAGGAATATGCGCTGAAACCATTCACCGACAATCCCGGCATCTTCTACGAGGAAATTGGAAGCGTCACACAAACAAAAGCGACATGGAGACTTGCCATACACATGGATCTCACATGTATACTCCGTCGAGAAAGGATGGTTAAGGGGGGAACCCGGTTTATGAGGTCGAAATTTTGCTGTTTTTCATGATTTTTTTTTAACCAGGAAGGAATAATCACAAATTGTTTAAACTTGGAGGATATTTTATTTATGTTTTCAAGTACACTTTAAAAATTTTTCAAACGATTTCCGCCGGAAATAGTGGAGTTACCACGTGCAGTCCATGGGCGATTGCCATCCGAGCATTTTGCTGGCGTACATCCCTGACATCGCAATTTTTATCTGTAATCATCAGGATTTTTTTTTCATTAAAAACATATTTTCTAAGAATATGAACCTAATTTTGATCAAACACATTGAAAATTGCATGTTTTTGAGGTGTTTGAACACAATGTCATGTTTTTATACTATATTTTTTTATCTTTCTCGCATAAAAAAATATATTTTTAAAAACATTATAATCCCCAAATTCGGTTCATGTTCCGTGGAATTGAATAAAGAATATCTACACTAAATTTCAGAACGATTGATCAATAACTTTTTGAGCTAGAATGTACGCTAGTCGAAAAAAAGTCGTTTCGAGAAAAACGCGTTTGAAATAAAATGTAGCGAAAATGAGAAATCCAAGGCAGTAATTAATTATAAAAAATTCTCACCGGTTAATCAGCTATTCCAGCACTATAGAGCAATCCCTCTTCTTGCTCATATGCGTCATTTTTAACTTACAACTCCGCTTGACGAGCTATACGAGCTTCCTTCGTCTCCAATGAGCTGCGCCTATTCTGTCTCGTCACGCGCTTTCTGTCCATGCTCTCGGCATAATTGAAGCTCTGTGAGCCAACGACCAGATTTTATTCATTCATCAGCATTAGAAGGGCTGAATTTCCGTTTTTGAGTTTCTTGAAATTTTACTTTTTGTTTACAATTTCCGCAAATAAGAATGTCCGACAAAGCAGTGAATACTGTGAAAAATTCGATGATCCTATAACAATGTATAGGATTTACAATCACATTCTCACTAGTAGCAGTCGAAAGTTTTCTTTTGCTCGTACTTGCTTCACCTTCTTCACTGACACTCGACTCACTCTTGGTGTTTTGATTTCCATAAAATGCTCTTTTACGTGGTCTACTTCGTCGTTCGCAAGACTCATTCCAACTTTTCGGATACGAGGACTTCTTCACAGAACCGACAGGCGGTAACTTAAGTGCTCATTGCATTCGAACTAATGGGAATTTTGCTTTGAAATTTTGACTACATATTCTTGAATAGTTATACTAACGATTCATGCAATTAAAAAAAAGACGATTTTTCGATCGGTCTAAACTGGTTTCCCCCCTTAAATTAAATTTGCAACGTGTGCGCGACGCGTGTGAAGTCGAGGATGGAACTGGTCAGGCCGACGAACTGTGCCATGCGCTTCTAGAAACCGTCGAACATATGTCATCAAGGGTAGAAGATGACATGGGCACCGTTCATGACCCAATTGAACCCAATTCGTTGCGAAGACGCAGAGGACTTATCGATGGAATGGGATTGATAATCAAATCAATCACTGGAAATATGGATGCTGCAGATGCGGAGCGGATCAATCGCGAGATAATGGCCCTGCAGGCGGGTGAACGAACCCTAAAAAGAGGCATCAAGGGACAACTGCAGGTCGTTTCCTCCACTTCGCGGTTATTTAATGATACCGTGGGCAGGATAGTGGCCAATGAGAACACCCTTCTCGGCCTTGTAAATGCAGCGCGGCGTGATCTAATCGCTAACAAAGACCAGCTCATGAGGCGTGTACGTCTTGACGAGAGCCTAACTGCCGTAAGTGTGGTGGTAGAGGAACTCCTCACCGACGTACGGGAGTTAGTATTGCTCCTGGCCGAGATATCTACGGGAAAGGTGAGCGCAGCGGTACTACCACCCCGTAAGCTAGTGGAGTACCTCACGGATGCACTACCACACCTACCGGCTGGCACTGGATTCCCCTTACCGATAGTAAGGGGTGGGGCAAACTCCTTGATGCGACTCATCGACGCGCGGGCATACAGCGATGGAACAGCGGCAATACTGCTATTGGATATCCCGCTGATAAGCTCACAGCGTTACACCGTCCACCGGCTATACCCCGTGCCTGTGAAGGGTATCAATGACACCCACTACTACGTGGATACAACAGAAGACCTCGTAGTAGTGGACCAGGCGAATAGAAATTTTTTGCGGATGTCATCGGTAGACTTGCGGAATTGCAAAAATTTTGGGAAAAATTTTATATGCTCTCCTCAGCACCCTTCGGTGCCCATCACAAAAAATGCATCATGTGAAGTACTAACCTCGGTAAAAATCGACACTGAGGGCGGTCTCAGGTGTCCTAAGCGAGTTTTAACTCTGACCAGCACGCTTATCATCCCTATGGAGCAACCCGGAAGATGGATGTAAATCGCACCTTTAGAAGAAATAGTAACAATAACTTGTAACAAAAAACCCGCGTTCCGCGAATCGTTAATAAACTCGGGTATTTTGGCTCTGATAGGTTCGTGCGAGGTAACCGCCCAAGATTTTAGTATTCGGACCCTTAAAAGGGTCACAGACACTCGGAACGAGGAATATCTACCTCCGTTTAATCTTACATTATCCGACATCGATGTGAATTATCATTCACAATTACAAAAAGTTAATAAGAAAGTGCAGTTTTCAAGTGTATTGCGGAATCCCGAGGAGTTAAGGACCCTTGGTTCACGTGTGAAAGAGATAGCTAGAGACTTAGATAAAGACAATAAGTACAGTGAGCAGTGCTACCATAATATAGCACTGTATTCTTTAGTAGCCTTAGTTTTTGTAGCCTTGGCCTGCTATGCCGCATATCGGTTACACCGGCTGAGGCGAAGATGCAACGCGACACCGGCAAGGCCAGAGGAGGCGGTGACCCCTCAAGAAGCACTGTCCGCAGTCGAGATGCGTGCGGAGCCAGTGCCCCCGCGTATCAGTAGTCTACATGTAGATAGGGCTGCTACAATTCAGAGGCACCCATTGCGTTTTTCATATCATGCCAGAGATACAGATAAGCCATAGTTTATAAGAGTATGCATATGTCATATAAATAGTCGAAAGTTCAACCAACTTGCTCAGAAGAAAATTTTTTTTGGATTTCAAAATTTTTTTTTTTGAAGGGGGGAGGGATGTTGCGACCCGGAATTTCGGCAAGCAACGTTGCGAAACATTTATTGCACTTCGCTAATCATATTCAGCATATTCGCTGATCGCGAATATTGCAATCGTACCATGCGATATTTTTGTCAATTAAGCAATAATGCAATTCAGCATTATCATGTAGGAACTAAGGTGAACTGGAAGCGACAGCGCCAGTACATCGGCAGTCTTGAATCGACTTCAAGAGCAATCGGTTGGGCTTGCGAGTAGAGTAACATTAGCAAGTTGTAATTTGAATAAATACATTTTATATTTAAACTCGTGTGGATACTAATCCTTTAATCGGTCCCGATCCCTTAAAATATTAATTGATCCGAGTTAGGAAAAGGGCTGATCACCCTTTGAGCATTTCGGGCACAACAGAATTATGAAGAATTTTACATTAAAAAGTAAATATTTTGTATCGACAATTACGTTTCATTTTATATAAAATTATCCCATCGAAAATAATAAACAGCCGTAAAAATGCAAAATTAAATTAATCGAATTAACATTGAAAAATAATCGGGATCCTAATTCGTATATTCCGTGAGCAAAGCGAGTAAAGAAAAATGCAGTGATGATTGAGATGACTTCTCCGATGACTGTCGCTGACAGCGATAAAAGCTCGCTACTGCCTTGCCGTCAGAAGACACATGGGTGCGAGAAAGCCAGTAACAAGGGATATAGCGCGCGAGAGAGAAAGAGAGAACACTACAACAGCAGAGTGGATGTTTCGCCCTGCAAATCGCGAGGACACATCACTCCATTTTCTTTGGCGAAATGGCAAAATTAGCAAACAACGAATTAATTTTTTTGCTAAGTGAATTTGAATTATAAAGAATATCTATAATTGAAATTCACATTAAAATTTTAAAAAAACATTTTTACGTTATCTCGACAATTACGTTAAATCGATTATAAAAAAATATCACATTAAAAATAATAAATAACTGAAAAAACAAAAATAAATCGAATAATCCAATGAAAAACTAAAATCAAAAATCAGGTCCCTATATCGTATGTTGTGCGAGCAAAGCAGCCAAAGAATAATGTAGTATCTATCGACATGTTTCCTCCTCCGCTGTTGCTGACGCCGACATACGCTCGCTACTGCCTCGCCGCCACAACAGCAATAGAAGAGCGAACTTCTCGCCTCGCGCGCTCTTTTGCAAATCGCGAGGGTGAATCTATTCATTTTTTCATTTTTTTTTCCATTTGCAGCCAATTATCGTTGCGCTCACTAGATAGAAAAATTAGCAAAAAATGACTGTATTTTGTTTACTAGGTGAATTTGAATTATAAAGAATGTTACAAAAAAAAACACATTTTTGCGTTATCTTGACAACTACGTTAATTTTTTTTAAAATTATTCTACTGAAAATTATTAATAGCTGATAAAAACAAAAAAATCAAACAATCGCATAAAAAATTGAAAACAAAAACCAGGACGCGAAATCGTATGTTCCGCGACCAAAGTGGGCAAAGAAAAACGTAGAACCGATGGAAATGTTTCCTCCGAGTTTCCCACGAGTGCGAGACAGGCAGTAACAAGGCCAAGCGCGTACGAGAGAGAGAACACTCTGCAACAGCAGAGCGAACTTCTCGTCTCGAGCGCTCTCTTGCAGACCGGGAGGGTGAATCTGTTCATTTTGTTCCGTTTTTCATCTGCAGCCGATTATAGTTCGTTCAATAGATGAAAAAATTAGCAAATAATAACCGCCTTTTTTATCAGGTAAATTTTAATTCTAACGAATGTTTCATTTCTAAAAACGCGTTTTTACCGTGTCTCAAGAATTGCGTCTAATTAATCACAAAAATTGACCCACCTGATATTATAAATAGCTGTAAAAATGTAAAAATTGTTACATGTGTTACGAGCAAGAAAGACCGAGAAACATAGCATGGAAATTATCAAAAAACGTAGACGCTCGCTACTGCCTCGAAGCTTCAATACATGCGAGTCAGAGAGGCGCAGCAGCAAATGACAATGCGCGTGCGGGAGAGAGAACACACTAGCATTGGGGAGTGTACTTCTCGCCTCGTGCGCTCCCCCTGTAAGACGCAAAAACAATTTTTTTTCGGGATATTCTTTTAAAAAACTACAGGATTATTATTACGTTGACGAGATGGAAAAATTAGCATATAAAACCACCCTTTTTATTATAAAATTAATCTCAATTATAAAAAAAATGTCATTGAAAAAAAAATTGAATTTTTACTTTGTCTCGCCAATTATTTCTTTTGAGCTGTAAAAAAATATTGCACCTCAAATAATGGTATGCTGTGATACTTTGAAAACATCACGAACAATCGAAACAAACTAATGTGAATAAAATTTTCCCAAGATTACAGAAGTATTACTCCCTGTGTAGCGAGCGAGAAATGCCGATAAGCATAGCATAAAAACAAACACTTTGTTCTTCTCCGAGAGTCGCTGGCGCACGGACACGCTCGCTACTGCATCGTCGTTACGACATGCGAGTGAGAGAGACACAGCAACAAAGGGCAACGCGAGTGCGAGAGAGCGAACCCGCTTTCTTGAGTGGACTATTCGGTTTGCGCGCTGCCCTGGAAATGGCGAAATTAATTTTTTTTTCTTGTGAAATCTAGTACAATAATCCTCGCTTATTGTTGCGTTTGCGAGTTGAAAAAAATAGCTAATAATAACTTTTTTTGTTTATGATTTATCAGTATAATTTAAATTATTAAAAATCATGTATTTAATAAAACCGCTTTTTTTTTCGTTGCCTAGAAAATTTCATTTAATGTTTTTTTGTAAAATGTTACGGAATACAATTTCTTATAGCAGTCAAAATGCAAATATGCATAAAATTGAAAAAATAAGTTGATAGGAAATTATTATATTAAATTATACGCGATATCACGACGTCACTGGTCGCTCTCTAGCGCCTTGCCGCCCGATGACAAAGTAAGACGCGAGAAGCAGCAGAACTGGGACGATACGTGCGATTGTTCATTTTTTTAAATATGATAATTAACTTACATCGTCCCTGTCATTGTTTTGTCTCAAGAATTATGTCTAATTAATTACAAAAAATGTACCCACCTGATATTATAAATAGCTAAAAATGTCAAAATTGTTACATGTGTTACAAGCAAGAAAGACCGAGAAAATGAGCATCGAAACAATAAAAAAACGTAGACGCTCGCTACTGCATCGCCGCTTCAATACATGCGAGTGAGAGAGACGCAGCAGCGAATGACAATGCGCGTGCGAGAGAGAGAGAAAACACACTAGCATTGGAGGGTGTACTTCTCGCCTCGTGGGCTGCTCTGCAAAACGCAAAAACAATTTTTTTTCGGGATATTCTGTTAAAAACTACTGGATTACTATTACGTTGACAAGATGAAAAAATTAGCAAATAAAACCAGACATTTTTTATGAAATGAACCTGAATTATAAAAAATCTTTAATTAAAAAAAAAAATATATATATATGTATATATGTTTGAATTTTTACTTTTTCTCGACAATTATTTCTGATTAGTTGTAAAATTTATTGCACTCGAAATAGTAAAAGACTGAGAAAAAACAGAATGTTACTGCAGCGAATAAAATTTGTCCCAAGACCACAGCAAACGCTTAATCCGCCGACCGTCGTTGACGCCCGCATACTCTCGCTACTGCCTCCCTGTTTAATTTTAAATCGCGAAATTAAGTTTTTTTTCTTGTGCAATGCACAAAAATTCTCGCTGATTGTTACGTTTGCATGATGAAAAAATTGGATAAAAATAACTTTTTATTTTAAGTAAAATTTAAATTATAAAAAATCATTTACGAAAAAAAACCGCTTTTTTCCGAGGCTTCGAAAATTTCATTCAAGGTTTTTTTGTAATAATGTTACGGAATACTTATTGAAAAAATAAGTTAATAGTAAGTTATTATTATATTAAATTATTCGCGATATCACGTCAGCATTAATCGCTCTCTAGCGCCTTGCCGCCCGATGGCATAAAGTAAAAAGTGAGAAGCAGCAGCACTGGGACGATGTGTGCGACTGTAGATTTTTTTAAATATAATAATTGACTTACATCGTCCCCGTCATTGTTTTCGCCGAACAAAGCTGCCAGTTCGTCGTCGATCGCCTCGTTGTTTGGTTCCGTCCGATAGTTGATCTCGATATGAGAAGATGCGGCAGGATCTTGAAGTCGAATTTTCACTTAATACACTGAAAGAAACAGTCTGAAAAACAAAAGCACTACCGGGCAATGCACAAAATGTGCAATAAATACCGCTGAAGCACGAACTTTCACAAGAAACACTCGCACAAGAAACACTCGCGAAACGTGTTCCTCGAGAACTTGTTGGCGCGAACTGATCGGGCGGATGTTCTGAGTAGCCGGCTGGCGAGGTGCGAAAAGAACAACGTGTTTCCTAAAACTCCACGATTGGTTTCCACCCCTTCACGCGCCGACCAATCGTCAAGAGCGCCAATGATGAGACGTTTGTCTTTGCGGCCTCATTTGCCTGTGCGCTTTTTTTCACCACGCGCGAGAATGAAACACGGTCATTGGGCAGCGCGTGATGGGGTGGAAACCAATCGGAAAATTTTTAAACGTTCCTTGTTCTTTTCTCGCCGGCTAAGACGGACACTCGGCGCGGGATTCGATCATCTCTCCTCAGTTCTTTCGAGAATCTCTTGGTGCACTTATCGATTCCTGTAGCGGTCTTATTTCGGGAGTGTTTCGAGTGATATTTCGTACTTCAGCAATATTTATTGCGCGTTTTGTGCATTACCCGGTAGTGTTTTTGTTTTTCAGGCTTTTTCTTACAGGGAGTTTAGTGAATTTTCGACGTTGTGACGGTGCCGCATCTTCTTGTATCGAGACCTACCGACGGACGGCCCACGATGTCCAACAACGAGGCGATCGAAGACGAACTGGCAACTTTGTTCGGCGAAAATAATGACGGGGACGACGTAAGTAAATTACTATATTTAAAAAAATGTACAGTCGCACACATCGTCCTAGTGCTGCTGCTTCTCGCTTTTTACTTTATGCCATCGGGCGGCAAGGCGCTAGAGAGCAACTAATGACGTCGTGATATCGCGTATAACTTAATATAACTTCCTATCAACTTATTTTTTCAATTTTATAAATATTTGCATTTTGACTGCTAAACGCAATTGTATTCGGTAACATTTTACACAAAAACATTAAATAAAATTATCGAGGCAACGGAAAAAGCGGTTTCTTTTAATAAATGATTTTTCATAATTTAAATTAAACTGATAAATAATAAACAACAAAAGTTTTTATTAGCTTATTTTTTTATAACGCAAACGCAACAATAAGCGAGAATTTTTGTACTAAATTCCACGAGAAACAAAAATTAATTTCGCGATTTCCAGGGCAGCGCGCTAAACGAAAAGTCCACTCAACAAAGCGTATTCGCTCTCTTGCACTCGCGTTGCCCTTTGTTGCTGTGTCTCTCTCACTCGCATGTCGAAACGACGAGGCAATAGCGAGCGTATCTGGGCGCCAGCGACTCTCGGAGAAGAACAAAGTGTCTTTTTTTTATGCTATTCTTTTCGGCATTTCTCGTTCGCATCACAGGGAGTAATACTTCTGCGGTCTAAGGACAAATTTTATTCGCTGCAATATCATTTGATTTGTTGTTTGATAATGTCAGGTGGGACAAATTTCGTAATTAATTAGACTCAATTCTTTAGACAACGTAAAATCGCGTTTTTAGAAATGAAACATACGTTGTAATTAAAATTTACCTGATAAAAAAGGCAGTTGTTATTTGCTAATTCTTCCATCTATTGAACGCAACTATAATTGGCTGCAGATGAAAAAAAAAAACGGAACAAAATGAACAGATTCACCCTCGCGGTCTGCAAGAAAGCGCTCGAGACGAGAAGTTCGCTCTGCTGCTGCAGAGTGTTCTTTCTCTCGCACGCGCTTTATCCCTTGTCTTTCTCGCACTCGTGTGTCTTGTGACGGAAAGGCAGTAGCGAGCGTATGTCGGCGTCAGCGACAGTCACCGGAGAAATCATCTCGATCGTTGCTATAATTGTCCTTACCCGCTTTGCTAACAGATTATACGTATTAGGTTCCTGATTTTTCCTATGACCTTGAAATTTTCTGCATCTGCAAAAAAAAATTACTTTGGTAAGGTGTAGCGCCTAAACTATTGACTTGGGGAAAAAAGTCTGAGGACTTTTCATTTCCTTTTTCATTTATCTTTCAACGGATTTTTTCAAAAATTTTTTTAGCCTGTTCACCGAAAAAGTAGAGCCAATTTGTTGCTTTGACACGCTGTTACACCTTAGATATTGCTTGAACAACAACTTTCTATAAGACTTTTTTGTTTCTTTTTCGATTGCCTAACAACGGATTTTTCGAAATATTTTTTCACAATTTTTTTTTTTTAGCAACGTGTAGCGCCTAAACTATTGACTTGGGAAAAAAAGTCTGCGGACTTTTCTTTTCCTTTTTCATTTATCTTTCAACGGATTTTTTCAAAAAATTTTGAGACTGTTTATCGAAAAAGTACAGCCAATTGGCTGCTTTGACACGCTTTACACCTTAGATATTGCTCGAACAACAACATTCTATAAGACTTTTTTGTTTTTTTTTCGATTGCAACAAATTGGCTATACTTTTTCGAAAAACAGTCTAAAATTTTTTTTGAAAAAATCCGTTGAAAGATAAATGACAAAGGAAAAGAAAAGTCCCTAGACTTTTTCTTCCCAAGTCAATAGTTTAGGCACTACACCTTGCCGAAGTAATTTTTTTTGCAGATGCAGAAAATTTCGAGGTCATATTTTTCCTTTTTAAACTTTGATCGGTTTGATTAATTTTTGCATTTTTATAGCTTTTTATTATTTTAAGTGGATAATTTTTTATAATCAATTTAACGTAATTGTCGAGATAACGTGAAAATGTTTTTTTTTTTGCAATGGATGATTCTTTATAATTCAAATTCAGTTATTCGGTCATTATTTGGTAATTTTGCTTGCTACTGAACACAACGATAATCGGCTGTCGATGAGAAAAAAAACCCTGAAATATAAATGAACTGATTCGCCCTCTTGAATTGCAAGGCAGCGAACGATACGAGAAGTTCACTCTGCTGTTGCAGTGTGTTCTCTCTCTCACACGCGCTTTATCCCTTTTTGCTGCGTCTCACTATCATTTTTTACGCAGTTGCCAAGTTGTCGGCGTTCGGGGAGGCCATCGAAGGTGCCGCATTGGCACCAGACGTACGTGACGGGGAGTAGTTACCCGTCAACTTCGACGGATGACGAGCAGCCGGTAACTGCCTATCAGTCGACTCCGTCGCTTATCGTGAACGATGTAGCGACCTTGAAATCGGCCATGGATGCGCTCCAAACCGCGCGAAGCAACAGTGGTAGGACGTAAAAACTCATGTGTTCGGGTATTTTATAGTCCATTGTATTCAAATCATATTACTATTGAATAGGGAATTCAATCGATAGCTGCGAGCCGGTTGTTCGAGACGATCCTTTGGACATCACCGCCAAGAAAACAAAGGGCATCGTAGTGGTCAACGATGTCACTCTAAGTGTCGGGGGTGGCATCAGCTGCCAATCATATGCAGCAGGGCAAAAAATTTGCGCTGCTTTTGGCCGTGGTCGTGGCAGGGGACGGAGCTGCGCACCGGCAAAGCAGGCTGCCGATCCCGCGGGCAACTTATTTGTTGATAGTAAAATTTCCCCCGTAGGTGGAAGCCGCTATGTCTACGCTGATATCGTCGTTAAGAACCCAGCGGTCGAGAATGGAAATAACGAGGAAAATCACTCCATTTTCGAGAATGATGTCACGAGTGAGACGGAATTTGAAAAGCCATCCACTCCTGGTGCAGAGGCGAGAATAGTGCTTGTTCTTATGAATATAGGCCGTTTATTTATTTATTTATAAATTACAAAACAATAATATTTTGTGTATAGTTGACGGGTTCATCTTTGGAACCCCCTGTTCGTGTGGAGTTGCTTGTTGCTAGGAACAAGCGATCCTATAGTTCAGGTCGTTCCAGCGCTGACTCGAACAGTCTCGTATCGGAAGGAGAATTGCACGAGCCGCCGATGAAACGAAGGAACCAAGAAGGCAAAGTAAGGGATTCGGAGGAAGATTTGTTGGGGATGTCCGTCATCGAAGCGCTCGCAAAAATCTACAAACAATTCCAGTAATATACACAATTAAAAACGAACTTTACATTCTATGTAACAAGCAGTTTCTATAATAAATTGTACTGGTATAATTTCAGAGAATATCGCAGGGAATCAAACCAGCGAAACAAGTAAGTCATATTATTTTCTAGTCTGTCTGTAATGTAATTTAAAAAACTTCAATTGTATTTTTTACATTGCAGCGTTCTCCTTCAACGCTTCGATGCGCTGCAAGCGCAGGTAACCGTGGAGCGGTCGAGTGCTTTTCCTAGAAAGCCCGACTGTCTCCCACTGAGAGCTGCACAGGATCTTGCAGCGTTCGAGAACATCGAAGGGGCTGAATTCGACAGAGTAGTAAGTAATAATAGTCGCGCGATGCATATTTTGACGCAATACTCCCTATACATTATTTTTATTTACTGTTGCAGGTTGATTTCCTTGGATCGCTCAGCTGCGGCTCAATTGCGGAACGCGCCAGTCTCATCGTGAAGGATGCGATCGATGACGATCTCGCTCCTAGGCTGACGGTGCTAGGACACGAGCCGAATACAACGAAAGTGGAAGGGACGCAATTTTCCGATGCGCCCTACGGTAAGTTTATTTAAGAATATTGCTTTGACATTTTTAACTAACACAAAAATCTTTGTTAATTTCAGCCGCGTTGTGCAGTGGCATTGCACGAAATGATCGACCATCGCGTCGAGCATTCGTTGCTGCGCTGACAAACGCTATGAAAGCCGCCAAACAACGCTACAGGAGGTTGCACCCGAAAGCAGCTGAGATTCAGCATAATGTAGTGTAAGTTATGAGCATCCGAGACGGGTTTGGAGTTGTTTAATTACCGTAGAAGTGACGAGCCATGGAGACCCGATCTCTGTATGTATGTACAGATCTCTCGATCTTATAGAAAATTACGTTAATCTTAATTATTTAATCCATATTATAGTATAGTTATAGTACATGTAAATATTTATGGTTTTTCGAGCATACGAGGCGGGTTTGGAGTCGTTTAACTACCGTGGAAGTGACGAGCCATGGAGACCCGATCTCTGTATGTATGTACAGATCTTTCGATCTTATAGAAAATTACGTTAATCTTAATTATTTAATTCATATTATAGTATAGTTGTCGTACGTATCGTTTTATATTATATTGTATGGGTTGTATGAGTGTGTGGCTGTGTGATGGATGCGGGCTGCAAGCTGAAAAATGACTGCTCACAATTTTGTAGCTGCCAACTACAAAATCGTAAAGTCAGTTTTCCACTTGCAGTTCGGTAAACGGGCCGCGTGAGGCCAGACGTACGCGCAAGCGTACGTGTTTTCGACGTACCGAGCACATAGGGAATGAATACCCGCGTATTTTCAAGGCGAGTGTGAATTTCACATGGCTTGGTACTCTCAATCACGGGTGCAATATCATCATTCTACAATACTTCGTAGTTACTTACCTGTAGGTGCATATTTTTATTTAATTTACATAGGCATAATGGACTGAGGTTCTGCAGGTGAGGTCTCAAATGTGAAACGTACATATGTATATACACGCTGTATGAAAAAATTTGTCACACTGGTATTGAAAATTATTTTATAATCTTAGTTATTTTTATTTTAATTTTTAGTCCGAATGGACTATTTTTACCATGCACTACTTGATATACAGGGAGGACACGGTGAAACTAGACAGCGCAAATGCGCTTGCGCGTCAAACCGACGGTTCCCACTCTATGCGTGCAGACCGAGTAGTAAATAAATCTTGGTTTCTGGCGTCTGCCCTACCAGCTCAGGTAACGTCCCTTCTCCCTACCACTACCCTAACTGGCCCATTCCGATGGCGCGTGGGGACACAGTCGCCGCTCGGATGAGACGCACTGGCGGCCGTAGGCAGTAGCCAATCAGGGTTCCGAAATTCTCACGGAGCCGCATTGGACTGTCTAGTTTCACCGTGTCCTCCCTGTATATCCTTCCAGATAGCGATCTCTGGGCTATATCGTCGTTCTCAATTCGTGCATTGTATCTCTGAAAACACTGGTTTCAACCTACCTTTACTTCTTTTTTACGAGAATGGTATATTACGACACAAGGGCGGAATAACTTTTTCTCGCGAGTGTAGGTATACGGCACGAACCGTAGGCGAGTTTTGCAACAACCAGACGAGCTCAAAACGTTTTTCCGCCATTTGTTATGTTTATTTTGAGAAAGATAATTTTTTACGTTTCTTTCAACGAACTTTGTATTTTTTAGGCAAACAACAGTGCTTTTCGGAATCCTCTCTTAAAAAAAGACATGGCACATCGAACTCGAAAGACTGAAGCCGCTTTTCGAGTCTTCCGATTGGTCGGCGATGGCTGTTTCATAGCGAACTTCAGTTTGTCGAGGGTGCCGCTGCGAAGTCGCCGCGTATGGCGCGCATTTTGAACTGTCGCTTTCACTGTTCCGCTATGGCCGCTGCAGAGTCACGTATCGCCAGTGATTTCAATGGCAGCTTTTTTCATAGTTGTGATATTGAATAGAACTATCTCCATACAAACGAAAAGTAATCGATGAGTAAATCATTGTTTTTGTATAGAGTTTTGAAAGGTTTTCTTTTTTTTATTTCTAAACAAAAGGGACGCTGATATTGGTGATGAATAGAGTTGTAAATCAGTAACTCTTTTGGAAATAGAATTTATAATACAATTGACTTTGTAATTATTTCTTTGAAAATAATAAGTTGCATCGATTATAATATCCTTTCTTAAAAACACTGCACATCGAAAGTAATTATTATGTAGGATGAAATAGGAACGATGTCCATTAGATATCAGTTCTTAGAAATGTCTAATAAAGCTGCCTTTTTATAGCATCTGAAATTGATGGTGATTGGTAGAGCGGTCTTAAAGAGGATACGTAATGATTATATCAAAAGTATGTCATGAAAGAAGCGTAATTCTGACTACCTGCTATTTTGGGTAGACAAAATAGCAAAATAGTATACATTGATTCTTCAGGATCGTTTTAGCTAAAAAAAAAGACGCGAAGTCACCAAAGAATAGGACGCGCGGAGCGCGGACGTTGTTGCTAGTCAGCGCAAAATTGGAAGAAGAAAAAAAAATTGGCAAAAACCGCAAGGGGTACGATTTTTTTTTCAATTTCGTAAAGTTTGAAGACCCTATCCGACAGGAAAACGCGATAAACGTTTTCGCACTTTTTTCGAAATTTCGTCACTTCAAAAAAGTTAAGGTTTCTTTTTTTGGATCGATCTAGCCCGGATTTTTTTTCTGTTGCATCCGAGAGAAAACTATAAAAACGCTATAAATTATTTTTTTGAATTTTTCACAGAACTTTAAAGCCGGACCTCCAAACATAAAAAAACGCACGGGAAAACGTGGAGATAAGTGGTCCACGGCGTGCCGTTACGGTGCCGCTACCGTGGATTCGCACGTACCGAAGACAAGCACGATGTACCGTCACGGTGTCGCTACGGTGGAACCACGCGTACTACCGATATCCACGGCGTGCGGTTACGGTGTCGCTACGGTGGAACCTTGCGCGCCACCGATATGCACGGCGTGCCGTTACGGTGTCGCTACGGTGGAACCTCGCGCGCCACCGATATGCACGGCGTGCCGTTACGGTGTCGCTACCGTGGATCCACACGTATCGATGAGAAGCACGGTGTACCGTCACGGTGTCGCTACGGTGGATCTACGCGCATCGGCGAACTGCACGACGTGTCGTTACGGTGTCGCTACGATGGTGCCTCTCGTAAAATCGAAAAACACGTTGTGCCGTCCCTGAGCCGCCTCTGTGTCGCTACGTTGGAAGCGTCAGTAGCACGGCGTAGCTGCTCCGTGGTGGCAGCGTAACGGTACTCCGCCCACGTCGTGTCGCTACCGTGCAGACACGGTGCTACTCTGGCGTTGAACGAGGTGCACGCCGTGCACGTACGGTGCCGCCACGGTGCAGTTGTCCGAGCACAGCGTACCATCGTCGTGCCTAGACCGTGGTGGTACCGTGCTCCAATAGCACTCCACGGAGTGCTCCAATGGTGCCGTCACTGTAGCGCTACAGCGTGTCTAAACACACTGTGTCGATAGAAACGCGTCACATTCCGTAGCACATAACTGCACGGTACCGACACGCCGTACCATCCCGTGTCGCTACCGTGCCGTCCCCGTGCCGACATATTTCTATCTGGGTAACCAGTATTTCAATTGAATTATATAATCAATCGGCGAAGGGGAGAGCTACATATCCACACATATATTTCGAGAGCCATGATTGCCAAACGAACTCGATTAAAATTGATTTCTTATTTCAGACGCGGATACGGATCCTGATTCGGCCCAAAAAGAAAATGGTAATCAAATTTTTCAAAGTAGTTATTTGATTTTATCTCTAATCCTCTGCTTACCTACATTCAACAAGAATTTTAAATATATAAAAACCATATATTAATATTTAATATATCGGGCCTAATGACATATTCAGTATAGTTTACTCGAAAATATAAAAGACTATTATTCCGATCTTTTTGAACTTGCTGAATAGAGATAGAAAGAGGAACCGAGAACTTCATTTCACGTGAACACAATTCGATTGCAAGTTCTATTCTCTCTTACCGCTACGAATAGATTTTGAGCGTTGAATGGGGTCACTTCAAATGTAGCAACACGTTAATGTCATAGTCAGACTTTTAATCGTAATTACAAATTTAGGAACTTTTGTGATAAGTAATGTTTTACTCAACATACGTTGAATTTCATCTTATTTAGACGATAATAGTGGAGACGGAATGGACCCAGATATCTATGTGTCCAAAAGAGCAGTATCTGAGGGTATTTCCGTCGAACTGGATTTGGCAGATGGGCAACATTTCGAAAATGACGGTAATAAATCTATTCATTAAGTTAAAGTTCTATCAAAATACTCCTTAAATTTTTAAACTATCACAAAATAGTACACTACTTAACAAAGGAAAGGAGTGCAACTTTTTACCGAGTGTGAAAAGGCACGCCCTGCTATGTAGCGTACTATACCTTTCTTCCAATGTTGCTAAAAAATTACCACATTTTGTGTGTGCTACGAGGATGGGCAATAGATCATCTCTAACTTGTGACGATAGCGCATACCTAATATGGATTTCATTACACGCGCGGGGAATAGTGAAATCGTACTGTGCATGGGTAAGAGTCATTAGTTAAATGAGCATTTTTCCGACAATGTGCGGGCACGAAATAAGGTTATTTTACGGCGTCGGGAGAAAAAACATGTACGAAAATCAAAATTTAATACCTTGCTTATTAACTTTAGAAAAACAGTCAACACATGAGGGTAATCGATTTTTTTGTTTAAAGATAACACACTTTGTTTAAAGATAATTATTATATTTATTAGTGTTTTGAGTAGTATCTGGTTTTGGTCGCTCGGGAAGGTTTTGATGGATGAAATAATAGCCTGGTTATTTTCTCGTATTTTCGAGTCTTTAATGAGTCACTGTGCACAAAAGAATATGATCAAATTAGCCGAAGAGGAAACCGAGAGTTGAGTGCCGCCGTTGCCAAGATGGCTGAGCACGAGCCGCGTGATTCAGCACAAACCACGTGAGTCTTTCCCGTGAGAAAAGTACCGAAAATAGAATATTGTCCGAACGCTGAGTGTACCGCACAACTGATTTGACCGATGAGCAAAGATCTAGATATTGATTAATTATCGATTAAGTGATTATAAGCCCGATGAGTTATCCGCGATATGCCAAACACCGAGAGATTCTTCGCACTTGAACCGTTGACCGTTGATGAGAGAGTGGGACGAGAGCCTTTCTTCCCGGATGTTAATATGCATTGTGACGTGACATTTTGCCTCGCCACCTGTGCAGAGTGTAAGCGGCGAGGAGTGTCGGATTTACGACACTATGGAGCGGTGTGCGTCCGCTCAGAGACCTCCGGCAGAGCGAGATCAATTCCCGAACACCCGATCTTCTTTGGTAATTCGTAGATGTCCAACTCTTTAAAATTCGGATGAGCGTTGCTAACTTTAAGTTGCTTATGATCTGTAGTATATTATCCGCTTTGCGGTATCTCGTGTCGATTATCGAGATCAAGGGATATTAGGTATTAAGTTCGCTACCTTTCGACCGCAATGTTCCCCGTACGACGGAGTCTCACCTCACCAATCAACACCCACCGAGGGAGCTCCTCCATCTAGGAACCATAAATCGTCATCGTGAAGTGCCCTCACCACTTGAAGTGCTCTACTCGATATGCTACCGTTTCGCTACCTTTTGTCATCAAAGGAGACTGAGTTATTGGAGATGTGTTATTGTTACGTTTAGACGCTTAGAAATCGCAGTTCTTGGATTTTCTGCCTGATATACAGTGCTGCAGACGGACACCAAACATCTGTGTCCGTGGAGCTTGGATGCCTTGGAAGTGCGCCGGAAAATGGGCCGAAACACTACTGAGCCACCCGCCTTCCTCAAGACTTACCAGCCTGGAGCTGGACCATCCCACTGCAACTTGAAACGTCGCGGACCGGACAACCCGGCGCCCCAATAAGAAAGGGTCTAGGATCATTGAAGAAGGGGTTTAATTGCAGTGTTGCACCATAGTTGTGGGTTCAAACGCCGACGCATCGCTGGCCACGATTTCCCGCGTGAGGAACCCCGAACTCTTTCGACAACGACACCGGATCCGAGGGGAAAGCATTCAAGAAGCAGAGCAAAAATTGCTGCAAAAAGAGACTGCGAAGGAAACGCGAGTAAGAGCACGCTACCTCCAACTGCAACCTTATTAAGACCGTATTCACGTTTGAATAGCGCGCCAACTTATTGAGCGAATCAACAACTGCGCCACTAGTGGAGAGGAAGCCAATTCACCTAATTCGCGTGAGCGAATAAACTTCGAGCGCTCGCAAAGGCGATCGACGGTGACTAGACGGAGTGGGGGAAACGCCATCGATCGAGAGTACGCGAAGATTTCGTCACTATTCCGTGTTACCGCTGCCGAGCCGGACGTACGCCGCTTCGCCCCGGACACCATCGCTACGAGGACTACGGAAAACCGGTGAGACTCAGCCCTCCCTTCATTTTGTTAGATGGGAAATTCTTTAATTGGCTACCTTGTTTATTAATTATCGATTTTGAGGATTTGTTAAGTAAAATTTTGAGAATTTGTTTAGTTAGATTTATGAAGTAATGAGAGATGCCACTCAGCTCACCGAGATTAAAGAATTCCCCATTAGCTTCGGTCGATTTAATATTATTCTAGCTCTCTTAACGAACGGTATTATTCGCCTAATGTTGAAAATTTATTAGTATTTGAGACTTCGAAATTCGAAATGTAAACGGTGAATAGCACTGACTAGGATATTGGGCCTCACGCAGGAATTTATTACGACGAGAATTATAAGCTCCCTTTGTATGCGATGTTTACGTTCACGCCCCTCTGCCCGAGCGTCTTAGGCTAGCGGTCACCGCGAGTCCGCCGAGATGTTTACATCTCGGTCGTTACTAAGCTACCTTTCTTTTGTATTTGCTTCCTTACTATCTCGTTAAGAAATTGAAATATTATTATGAATGAATGTAAGTTTGGCTACCTCGAGTATATTACGCTCTCTCTGGTTACCTGTTCGGCATTTACCACGATCAATCGTGGATCCCGAATATTTGTTAGGCGATATGATTTCAATTTGGCTACCTGTTTGGAACTTGTTCTGCTCTCTCCTCTGATAACTTGCGGTCTCATTATTATTATTGTGTTTAATTACCTTTCATACTTTAACATTTTACCCTAATTATTTCAATTGTGTTATTTAGTTTAGCTACCTGCAATCCATTGTGTTACCTGATTTACCTTACGGACTTAGTGTTGCGTTTCGCTACCTTATTTAATGAGAGGCCACCTTCCATTAATATTGACTATCTTAATTATCTTTGAGTTACCTTTTGGGAACTTTATCTGTCTCTCCCCACTGATAACGTTCCGACTACGCTTTAGAACACTTTAGTATTTCTTTCGCGAATTCGTACTCTAACTCTGTATTATTTTTGTTATATTGCTTTGTCTCACGTATTGTAACCACAGTTCGATCCATATAGCGCCTCGAGTCACATTCGAGTGCTGCCCAGGAATTGGTAATAAATACCCAAGATTCCTGAAGCTTCGCGTTGTTGTCACTTATTTCATTGAACCAGCCCCTCTACCATAGCCCTGCTCAATGAGCAAGCGTTAGCCGCGGTCTTTAGCTGTTTTATCTCGTTCACTCATTATCCAGCATTAGGTAACTCACTATACTCGGGGAAAATTTAAGTCGGCCATGCGCCGGCGGTACTTTGTACCTGGCGCCCAACTCCTTTAGTTAGTGATTTACGAACGTCTATATTTTATTCAGCTACCTGATCTTAGCTTTCGTGCCGTTATTTAGCTACCTGATCTCAGTTCTCTTGCAGTTATTTGGCTACCTGATACGAGCTATCTTGCGATTATTTAGCTACCTGATCTTAGCTCTCTGGCGATTATTTAGCTACCTGATCTCAGTTCTCTTGCAGTTATTTGGCTACCTGATCTCAGCTCTCTGGCGATTATTTAGCTACCTGATCTCAGTTCTCTTGCAGTTATTTGGCTACCTGATCTCAGCTCTCTGGCGATTATTTAGCTACCTGATCTCAGTTCTCTTGCAGTTATTTGGCTACCTGATCTCAGCTCTCTTGCGATTATTTAGCTACCTGATACGAGCTATCTTGCGATTATTTAGCTACCTGATCTTAGCTCTCTGGCGATTATTTAGCTACCTGATCTCAGTTCTCTTGCAGTTATTTAGCTACCTGATCTCAGCTCCCTTGCGATGATTTAGCTACCTGATCTTAGCTCTCTTGCGGTTATTTAGCTACCTGATCTCAGCCTTCTTGTGGTTATTCCGCCACCTGATGTTTCATTCCCGTCTAAACAATATGCTACATGATCTCAGCTCCCGAAGGATATTTAGCTACTTGACACCTGGCTCTCTTATGTAGGTTTGCTACCTCCCGATCTGCAGTCTCTCGCTAGGCGTGTTACGTGTTGTTCTGGGAGGTTAAGTTCTTTTGTTTTACGCTGGATAGTGACGAGTAACGAGTAGTTTGCGGTGCAGGTTTCTCCCCTTGCGGAAAAATTCCTTACAGCATAAAGAAAGGGAGAATAGGAAAGGGCTCTCATAATTGGCTGAGTAATGTGGCGTGAGAATCTCGGTGATCGATTGGCCTATTGACCCGAGTCGCGAGAGGCTGTTTCCGCTGTCCGAGAGGTGCTGCCGCGCCAGAACACGTGAGTCTCGCCGAAACTAACCGAGCTCGGCAACCGTGTGAGAGTGAGAGAAAGAGAACGCTCGACTCTGTGTTCTCGCCGCCCGAGAGCCACATGAGCTAATTCCCAAACGTTCCGCCCGCCAATCGACGATTCCGTCGATTAGTTATCCGATGATGAGTCCGGTGAGTAGACTGGTAGAACAGCGAGTTTGGAGATAGGCCGAGTGAGTGTGGTTGATGCTGTCCTGAGAGTTACGACTCTGGTGAGTCCGTCTTGTCCGGGATGAAGAGCCGTTACCCTGGCGAGAGGCCATTTCGATGGTGGAAACCTCTCGTCAGTGAGTAGAACCAATGAGCCGATGCGAATGTTATTTGAGGGATGGTGCCACTTTGAGATTGATTGTTGCCGTTGTAAATACTCAGATGACCAGCGAGACCAGAAGAACTGCATCTTCTGCTGTATGAGTTGCCACCACGATAAGCGAGACTCTTTGATGAGTGTGAGTGAAGTTTCTGGAACTGAGGTGAGTGGTTCGCCGATGAGGAAGTGCCCCGGAGTGAGTACAGTGAGATCGTCCGGGTCATCTGAGAGTGGCTCCAAGGGTCGTGAGTTGAGAACTGCTTCGATCTGATTCAGAAGAGTCGTAAATTCCTCGAATGTCAAAACAGTCTCCCCGATTACTCTCCGAAGATGATAATTCACTGACTTGACTGCCGCCTCCCACTTTCCACCCATGTGTGGCGCAGCGGGAGGATTGAAGACCCATGATGGGGTGTCGTTAGTCAGGAGATGAGTAAGTTGGTGGAATTCTTGAGTCCCTGCCGTAAAGAGTTTCTTGAGTGTGGTATCTGCTCCGAGGAAAATTTGTACCACAGTCACTGTATAGCTTGCTGCAGATACCCCGTCGAGAAGTAAACCGCCGATATGCTGCGATGAATCCGTCCGTTGAGTAATCCGTCACCACTTCGATATGAACCGCTGATGTTGTGAAACACACAAAGATACAGAGCCATCCTTTATGACTCTTCGCCCCTCGTCCCCGCCAAGTGCGAAGTGTAACAGGTCCGGCATAATCGACCCCTGAGTGGAGAAATGGACGAGAGGGCGTGACCCGTGAGTGAGGTAATTGTCCCATGAGTTGTTGTGCTCGAACCCCGCGTTGACGAGCACACCTCACGCAGCGGAGTATGTGAGAGCGTATTGGAGCCCGACCACCGATGATCCAATATTCGCTTCTGAGTTGGGCCAAGGTCAGCTGAGTTCCGCCATGCAGTGTCCGCCGATAAGCATCAGCAATGAGTAGGCGCGTGAATGTTGAGTCACGTGGCAGAATGGCAGGGTGCTTGCACTCAGGATCCATATTTGAGTGTTTAAGCCACCCGCCAACCCGAAGGATACCACGTTGATCTATGTGGGCGGTGAGCTTCGTGAGTGGATGACTGCGATGTAAATGCTGACCAGATGAGATGACCGAGAGTTCCGAGGCGAAGTATTCCGCCTGTGTGGCTTTTACCCAATATAGCCGTGAGTTTTCCAGGTCTCCGGGTGTGATAAGGTTGGTCGTTTGTGACTGTGGTATCCGTTTGAGTGCTGTAACGAACTTGAAACAGAGAGCCGTGATTCTCAACAACCGAGTAAGCGTGGAGTACCGTGAGAGCAGATCCCAGGAGGACTGCGAATGAGTCTTCGTTGAGCCGAGATGAACTAGACCTGGTCGCTCCTCAAGAGCGCACTTGATTCCGCAACCGATGAGTTGAGTTGGCCAATGATCCGCTGATTTCCCGACCCATGGTGGCCCTCCCCACCATAAATGATGTGTAGCTAGCTGTGAGATAGTGAGTCCCCGTGACGCGCAATTAGCGGGGTTTTCCGTTCCTGGGATGGAATGCCATTGACCGCCTGGGAGTATCTCCTGGATTGATGAGACCCGATCCCGAACAAAATCCTTCCACCGTGCTGGATGGCTTTTGATCCAGGAGAGCGTTACCGAAGAGTCCGTCCACAGATGTGGTTTTATGTGAGCCATGCCGAGAGTATCTTGGGTATACTTTACGAGTTTGGTGAGTAGTAGCGCAGCCGTGAGCTCCAACCGTGGTATTGTGAGTTTCTTGAGTCGCGCCACCTTCGTCTTGGCACAAAATAGTGTTACTCGTGTACCGAGTTCTGCCGAGGTCACTTTGATGTATACAGCTGCCGCCATGGCGAGTTGTGAGGCGTCTGAAAAGCCATGGAGTTCCACTGTTGAATTACTGGTGAGTCCGAGCCAGCGTGGAACTTTGATTGAACCGATTTCCTTGAGTTCCTCTCGAAATTGTAACCACCGATGAGTGATATGTGATGAGAGCTGCGAATCTCAGCCAAGCTGCTCTAGCCACAGCTCTTGCAGTAGCGTCTTGGCTCTGATTATGACCGGAGAGAGAAATCCGAGAGGATCGAAAATCTGAGCGATTTCCGAGAGTATGATCCGCTTGATGAGTATGGATCCAGGTGATGATGCCCCGGGTGAGAAATAAAAACAATCCGTGTGAGGGCACCAAGATAAACCCAAGATCTTGGTACTCAAACTGTCAAATGAGTGAGATTCCGATGAACTGATGCATTGTGACGTGAGTTTGAAGAAGTCTTGATGATTTGATTGCCACTTTGCAAGCGGGAAGCCGCCCGCCGTGCAAATTCCGATGAGTTGATGAGCCTGGTTGATAAGATCCGTCAGTTGATCCGATCCGCCGAAGATATCATCCACGTACCGTCCGTGGAGTAGAGCTTGAACCACCGCAGGATAATTATGCCCTTCATCTTCCACCAGCTGAAGGAGCACCCGTACTGCCAAAAATGGGGCTGACCGTGTACCGTAAGTGACAGTAGTGAGTCGATATGGAACCGTGTTGAGTTGCTCATCTACCTAGAGTATTCGCTGAAGATCCTGATCGTCCAGATGAACCAGGATCTGACGAAACATTTTGCATATGTCCGTTGCGAAAATGTACCGATGCCGCCGAACCCAGAGAAAAACATCCGATATATCTCTCTGAATCTTTGCACCCGTGTGCAAAATGCCGTTGAGTGATTTTCCCGATGATGTGAGGCTTGAACCGTTGAAGACGACTCTCAGTTTAGCCACATCCCCTTCCTGCTTCAGGACGCCATGATGCGGGAGGTAATAGGCTGGTGAGCGTTGAACCGATGAGTCCGAAACCCGTGTCATGTGAGTCACTTCTTCATACTCTTGAAGAAACTGCGAGTAGAGGCCGTTGTATGAATGATTGACAGAGAGCCGACGTTGAAGACGCTGAAGACACCGTTGGGCCGTTGAGTATGAGTCGCCGAGTTCCGTAACCGATGACTTGAGCGGTCGTCGTACCACGTACCGTGTATCCTGTATCCAGAACTTGGAAAGCAATGCATGGAGCTCATCTGTTCCGAGTTGAGCCGTGGCACTCTGCGAGTAACTTGCGAACGTGGGACAGCCAGAGACTGGTCCTAGCACTATCCAACCCAAAATCGTATGCTGAGCAATGAGAGGTTGTAAGGCTCCCTTGACAACACCGGGTTTGATTAGCAGTCCGTATGAGTCTGCACCGAGGATGAGGTCGACCGATCGTGGAGTGGTAAAGTCCGGGTCTGCAAGCTGCAGCTTCTCGAGGAATGACCAGTCCTGATCTGCATCCGTAAAAGAAGGTAGCGTAGTCAACAGCTTTGAGAGTACGTACGCATGAGTGAAAATGGTCTCCGATGAGTAAATTGACCGCAACTGGCATGAGACGACTCCACGAGTCTGGCCAGAAGGAGTTCCGCCGATTCCGACGATTGGTATTGCTGCGTGATGTCGAGTGAGTCCGAGTTGATTCACCAATCGCTCAGAAATGAACGTGAGTTCCGAGCGGGGATCAATGAGCATGCGTACCCGATGAGAGATGCCGGACTGAGTTAATAACCAAGCTTGACCAGTTGCGAGCAGAACAGCTGGTCGTGGGTAGAGTGAGGAAGCCGGTTCAGTCTGTGCCGAAATGAGTCATTGAGCTGAGGAGGCCGAGTTGCTTCCAATTAGGAGGCTGAGTTGAGCGTGGTGCTGCAGGTGGAGTTGGAGCCGATGAATTGTAGCCCGATGATCGTGGGGCGACTGGGCCGCCTTCCGAATGAATCATAGTGTGGTGTTTGTTACCACACTCTCTGCAGCGTTTTGAGCTCATGCATGAGTGAACCGAATGATTGCCAAGGCAATTGAAGCAGAGCTGATTCCTGATGACATGCTCCCGTCGAGCTTGAGAAGTCATCTGCCGGAAACGAGAACACATCACAATGTAGTGAGTAGCCTTGCACACCGAGCAGGGATAACCGAGGTTTGATGATGCAACCGGCAGTGAGTGAGATGCCGTTTGATGAGAGGTTGTCCGGGATGATGATTTGCCAGGTTGAGTTGATTGTGATGACTTGGATGGAGCCGAGCTTTCGATATTCTCGAAGGCGCGTGCTCTCGCTGTGAGAAACGTCCTGAGACGCTCGAAGGTTGGGAATTCCGTGCGCACGCCCAAGTGCACTTTCCAAGCCTCCCGAAGAGATGAGTCAAGCCGCCGAGTGATTAAATGGACTATGAGTTGATCCCAGTGCTCCACCGGTGAGCCGAGGGACGTGAGAGCGTTGAGTGCTTCCGATGTTGAGCTGAGTAGATTGTTAAGGCTCTCCGCCGAGCGAGACACTATAGGGGTCGTCCTGGTGAGTACGTCTAACTGTGAGGAGATGAGTTGACGTTTGTTCTCGAACCTCGTGTTGAGTATATCCCATGCCGTTTGGAAAGAGTTGTCCACGATTGGGAGGTTCGAGACGAGTTGGCGTGCGTTACCTGAGAAGCTGGTACACCGATAATGCATTCGTTCTACGTCCGAGATAGAGTTATTCCGAATAACCAGCGAGGTGAAGAGATCGCGGAACGGTGACCACTCTGAGTCGTCGCCGGAGAATGTTGGTAGAGTGATTTCCGGAAGCATGCGTCTTGAGCCTGATTCTGCCGTCACCGCCGGAACTGGCTTAGGCGGCATTTGAGTGAGTAATTCCGTGAGGTGAGTTTGATTGTCGAGATAGCACCGATATGCTTGTAAGAAAACCTCGTCCACCATATATGGGTGGTTGAGTAGTTCCGGTGAGCAAGACTCCCCGACAAGGTCGTGCATGCGGGAGAAACCTTCGCAATGACGCTCGAGAGTTTGAAGACGAGCCTCAACTGCTTCCCGAGTGCAGGTTTCGGGAGTCCAATCCGTAGCTTGCGAGATCCACTGCTTCAACGCCGCGAGTCGCTCCATCTGAGTAGAAATCCGAAAGAGACCCACACTGCTTGGTTGAGGGTCCACTGTCGGCTTAGGAGCTTCATGAGCCTCATCCTTAGGTAAAGCCAGGGGGGAGGGGCTCCTCCGCTTACTACCTGTTGCCTTCACCTTCAGCGAGGTCGATTTTTCGTCGTCCGACATGTCGTCAAATGACCTCCAAAGGCGCTTAACTGAGTCAAAAGTCACTGGATACGCGTGAGAAAGACCGAAAAGTCACTTGAGGGAACCCGAAAAAACTGTGAATGAACCGAAAGAGTCAATAGCGCCGGAGTGTCACTTGAGGAAAACCGATCAAAAGTAATTAAAACCGAAAGCGTCAATAGCACCCCGTAAAGGACTGAGTAAAAAATGTAAAAAACACCGAGGTAGTCAATAACTGTAAAAAGTCCGAGATGTCACTTGATGAAAACCGGAAAATGTCAGTAAAACCGAAGGAAGTCAGAGAGCACTGAGTAATAGCAGAAGTGTCACTTGAGGAGCCCGAAAAATATGAATCAATCCGAAAAATGTCAAGAGCACTGAGTGAATGACCGATGGGTCACTTGAGGAACCCGAAAGATATGAATAAATCCGAAAAATGTCAAAAGCACTGAGTTAATGACCGATGAGTCACTTGAGGAACCCGAAAAATATGAATCAATCCGAAAAATGTCAAGAGCACTGAGTGAATGACCGATGACACTTGAGAAACCCGAAAAATGTCAAAAAAGCCGAAAAATGACAAAAGCACTGAGTGAATAACCGATGAGTCACTTGAGGAACCCGTAAAATATGAATAAATCCGGAAAATGTCAACAAACACTGAGTAGAGTCACTTGAGTAAACACACCGAAAATGTCAAAGTGTTTATTTACTTATGATAACCACGAGCAGTCGAGAAAATCGCGGAGTGTTACCGATCACGAGTGACCGACCGTAGTTACTAAGAGAGATTTACCGACCGTCGTTACTGAGTGTGATTTACCGACCGTGAGTTACCGACAGTGAGTTACCGACCGTGATCAACCTTGTCGGTCACTTGAGTTCTGCGCACACCGCAAGTCCGTGTTCCGACACACAAGACTGATGAAAAGTGCTTTTTTTTACCGGCACTGAACCCACGCACTAACTCGGAAACCACGAAAAAACACACACGAATGCACACACTCTTCCCGAGATTTCACCAGATCCGGCTCGAAGGACCAAAAAATGTTTTGAGTAGTATCTGGTTTTGGTCGCTCGGGAAGGTTTTGATGGATGAAATAATAGCCTGGTTATTTTCTCGTATTTTCGAGTCTTTAATGAGTCACTGTGCACAAAAGAATATGATCAAATTAGCCGAAGAGGAAACCGAGAGTTGAGTGCCGCCGTTGCCAAGATGGCTGAGCACGAGCCGCGTGATTCAGCACAAACCGCGTGAGTCTTTCCCGTGAGAAAAGTACCGAAAATAGAATATTGTCCGAACGCTGAGTGTACCGCACAACTGATTTGACCGATGAGCAAAGATCTAGATATTGATTAATTATCGATTAAGTAATTATAAGCCCGATGAGTTATCCGCGATATGCCGAACACCGAGATTCTTCGCACTTGAACCGTTGACCGTTGATGAGAGAGTGGGACGAGAGCCTTTCTTCTCGGATGTTAATATGCATAAAGAAAGGGAGAATAGGAAAGGGCTCTCATAATTGGCTAAGTAATGTGGCGTGAGAATCTCGGTAATCGATTGGCCTATTGACCCGAGTCGCGAGAGGCTGTTTCCGCTGTCCGAGAGATGCTGCCGCGCCAGAACACGTGAGTCTAGCCGAAACTAACCGAGCTCGGCAACCGTGTGAGAGTGAGAGAGAGAGAACGCTCGACTCTGTGTTCTCGATGCCCGAGAGCCACATGAGCTAATTCTCAAACAATTAGGATGTATGTAAAAAAAGATATTTTTTCGCTTCGCCGATCGATATACTTCAGTACATGAAATTTTGCGAAAGCGAAGCGTTGTAAAAATTGGTCATAGGTTGCTCAAGCAAGTATTTTATTTTTGGTCAATGAATTTTTACTAAATATAATATTTTTTGCATCTATTGATCATATAGTTACATAAAAATTGTTTATTTTCGTAATCCTCCATTTTTCGAGGTCACTATCAAACCTTCAGGACAAAATCATTTTGTTATTTCTTCCATGAATATTTGTTTTCCAGAATTCAAACAAAGTGCTACTTTTTTCGAATAATTTTGTGGAATAAAGTCACAAATCCAATTGATATACACGATTCGTTTGTTCAATTGATTTTTGGTCACGTACTGAAGTTCTATGGGTCGGCGCGGCTATTGAAAAATAAACATTTTTTAGACACACCCTAGTATTTACAATAAATTAAATTATGAAGTTTTAAAAAGCAAATTAAGGGAAATTAATTGTAACAGTTGTATTATTTGTACAATAATTCATTATTATTTTATGTGACGCAGGAAACTCAGTGGGAAACCGAATGAACAGAAACGTGGATGAATCTGGACGAACACCGGTTCAAGATGATCAACAACCCATTTCAAATGTGGCTCACGTCGCTGAAGTTAATTATGGTGGTAAGGAACTTATTTTCGAATTTGAGAGTTTACCATCATGAAATGCATGTTTTCTTCCACTTTCAACTTTCCATAACTTAAATAGTATCATTACAATTAAGTTTTTATGATTTATCTCATTTCTCTGTGTATTGTAAAGATGGGGACATTCACGATAAAAATAAAGTTGTGGTTGAGGTTTCGTCGTCAAATGATGATTCAGGTAATCCAAATTCGATGTAATGTTATAATTATAACTGCAGCACTCGCTAGCATACATAAATGATATTGTTCGAAAATTTTTTTTGTAATTTTTCTTTACAGACGCTGAACAAGAAATACGGACCAACAATGAAGTACGGGAGGTTGTGGATGCGAGTATCAACACCTCGGTCGACAGCATGCATACCACTGGCGAGAATAACGGTAATAATCAATCAATGTTTATTATAAGAAATCACGTTCTACATTCCAGACTTCGTAAGAATTGTTGTATCACCCTTTGCGAAAAATATAATGTCTTTAATGATTAGAATTTTATGTAGGGAATGGAGCTGCAACAGCACAACAACCAAAAGGTAATTTGAGAGCAAAATAGTATTTAATACGTTGCCAGATGTCGAAGACTCTATATTTTTTGATATTTTACAGTGTCCTGTAGCAGAGAAAAAAATCTGCGGAAGAAAAGACGACAGCGGCAAAAAAAAGAAGAGGGCGGATCATCCGCAACTGTCCGACCCTACGGGCATAAACGCCGAAAACCAACCAAAGGTAACATTATATTGCAGTACCGAAATTAGGAAGGCATATTACATGCTGATGCATAAAAAAATATGTTTTTCTGATTTTGGTTATGCTATATATTCATTGTCTATGCAAAACTGAATTACTTGATTGCGCGCGCGGAATTCTTTATTAGAACATGAGCCAGGCTTTCCGTAGCAACTTAAAAATTTACACGAATGATGTCTAATTTATCACAAAGACAACGTACTAGGTTTCATCCCGGTTAAAGCCTTTGAACATTTAAAAAAAAACGAAACTACTGATTTTTGCGCGCGCGGACTTTTTTCTAGGACATGAGCCAGGCTTCCTGTAGCAACTTCATAATTTACACCAAGGATCTCTAATCTATTGCGAAGACAACGTATTAGGTTTCATACCGACGAAGGTCTTCTAGCATCAACAAAAATAATTAGAAACTTATATTTTCTTGCGCACGCGGACTTCTTTTTTATGACATGAGCCAGGCTTCCCGCGGCAACTTGGAAATTCACACAGATGATCTCTAATCTATTGCGAAGACAACGTACTGGGTTTTATCGTGAGAAAGGCCCTCTAACATCAACAAAAATGATTAGAAACTTCTATTTTATTGCGCGCGCGGACTTCTTTTATATGACATAAGCCAGGCTTCCCGTAGCAACCGAAAAATGTACACAAATGATCTTTTATCCATTACCAAGACATCGTATTGACAAAAACTCTAAACTTAAATTTTTTGCGCGCGTGGACTTTTTTTCGTCGATACGAACTTTACACGTAGAAAAGTCAATGATGGACTTTTTGAGTACTTTTCGCGTACTACTATACGCTGACACGAACCTAGAACGCGATGATCTCAAATAGTTACTTCTCAAATGGACTTTTAACGTTTTTAATTGCTGAATCCCCGAATTTGACCCTCGCGTATTTTCCACTTGAAACTTGAAAGTATGTGAAAATTTAGACGATAATCAATTTTTTACACATCAATTTGAGATTTTCCACTTACTCATATTCATATTCAATCATATTAATTTATAATATTGCGTTGCTATGTCGACTAGGACATTATTAAGAACTGACCTTTTATTATTTCATCAATACAACATATTAATCATCTGCAGAATATTAGACTAACATTACGTATGAGAGTAAAACTTTTTTGCATATTCAATGATGTTACATCTAGTGTATGTCATGATAAAAGTATGTCTTTTTCGAGTGAGAAAAATCGAGGAATGGATGAAAGTTGTCAAAGTTCAGTTTTTCAAATTTCCCAAGCGTAAATCATATTAAATTTAGTTGTTAACGTTGTTGTTTCATATTTATTTCGAGATCAGTCGCAACGATTACACAGTTTATTATTTGGATTAAAAGAGTTCATGTTGACTTCACCCTATAATTGTGTCATGTTTGCAATGGTATCCTGAAAGTCAACTGACAATTCTGCTCATAATCCAAGTTATCCGAAGAGGGTCTTGCATGAAATAGAATCCATTTGCCTCAATTGAACAGGTATCAATCTTGAAAATGATCTTCGCATTGTTTATTGGGTTTGAATATGTCGTAAGCATGCATGAATATGCAGCCGAAAGCACGCGTCTGCTGTTCTTCTGGTTCAGTGGATTTGTGGGCTTTTACCCGCGATTTTCGAAACGTGGATGCGGACGGCCAGATCAGACTCTAGTAAGCTATCTCAGAAATAAAAGAGTACTTCTGCTGCTTATTAAATTCTTTAGCGATCTCGAAGTAATCTGGTGAGAGAACAATGGAATCATGCTTCAACGTAAACTTAGATAAATAGAACTTTCAGCAATGATCTTAAAACTGTTTATTGGGTTTGAATATGTCGTAAGCATGCATGAATATACAGCCGAAAACACGCGTCTGCTGTTCTTCTGGTTCAGTGGATTTGTGGGCTTTTACCCGCGTTTTTCGAAACGTGGATGCGGACGGCGCCCTTAAGTTCAGACTCTAATAAATTGTCGATAAAATAGAAGGCTACTTTCACTACTCATATAATTCTTTAGTGGTCTCGAAATAATCTGGTAAAAAAAACAATTTTCAATACAAGTTTGAAAACGAGTAAAGATAGAGAAAAGGTGTCTGCCGATAAAGTAGCATACGTATGTTCAGAATGTATGGCTGCGAGTCTATTCAACAATCAGGTTGAAAACTATCATACGTTTGCATTGCAAAATGCAGCCGAGAGCACGCATCTTCAATGATTTTGGAGAATTGTATGCTTTTGCTCACTACTCTTTTGAGGGTGAATATGGATGACACCTTCGACTATGAATTGTAATCAGATTCGCATTCGTACTCTTCCTTCGATTACAAATATATATACCTGACACAAATAAAGTTGTATATTGTAAGGAGATCTTTCCATTGATACTGAAGCGGATGAACAGAATATCTTGACAAACAGTAATCGTATTTGGTTCTTTTCTAATTAAAAAATTGTAGTTTTAGCCCTAACTTGTCTGTACTATTTATGACATACACTAATGATTTTTTATTTTACAGATCCGGAGTGCGTAATCTGAAAAATGAATAGAGCGGAGCTTACTTTTGTTTCTTGTGGGCACTTTTGCTGCCGCCCTGGGTGTTGCAGGACGATGGGGGAGCTCGGGAAGCTCAAGAAGTGCGCGAAATGTCGAAAACCATATACGACTGCTGTGAAAACTTACGCATAAAATAAAAATATTTTGTTCAACAAATATATTCGAAACCTGTCAGCATTATCATTTATTTCATTCTCCCGAAATTCATTTTACTTTCCAAATATATTTTACGCTATAATACAAGTTGAAGGCTTGTATTCAGCAGCCGTCCACTTATGTATAATCAGGTCAAACGTAATCTCTTTACCATGATATTCATTTTTATGTGTTGTATTTTACAGACAGAAAATCATTAATATAGTCCTTTCACATTAATTAGTCAAATGAGTTCCCATGATGATTTTTTTTGTATAAAGATTAAGGTGTGCCTAAAAAAACCCCATTTTGATTTTTTTTGTTCCAATAACTGAAAATCATAAATTATAGCCCAGTAAACGTTGGACTTCAAGGAAAATGCTATAGAAAAATATTTAGAGGTCGCTCATCGAGGTTTTCCATTTCCCATATAATTAACACGTGGAAAGATGGTTTCTATGACAGAAAAATTATTACACAGCCGCCACACGCTGAAAAAGATTTTCTTAAGCCTCATTTTGGAAAGGAAGAGTGAAGCTATGTGGAAAAAAAATCCGAGATTTTTAAGTGCACATAATAATGGCGAGAAATATTGAACAGACGGGTATATGAGGCATTCTTTATGAACGGGGCCACTTTTTTCGATTGATTTTCCGAATATTTTTCAAAATTCGTCAGTGTGTTGTATTGTTTGAGACGGGTGTCTGTGATTTTTTCAGGTTTTTTAAGGACGCTTACGCTTACGCTTCACGCTTTTTCTTGACATCACTATATTACCAAAAATATTGGTCTGTCAAAAAATTCTTTGGTGCACTTAAAAATCTCAAATTACTTCCCAAATAGCCTCACTCATCCTTCCCAAAATAAGCCTTAAGAAAATCTTTTTCAGCGTCTGGCGGCTATGTAATAATTTTTCTTTCATAGAAACCAATTTTTCACAAGCTAACTATATGGGAAATGTAAAACCTTGATGAGCGACCTCTACATATGTTTCTGCAGCATTGTCCTTGAACACCAACATTGACTGGGCTATAATTTATGATTTTCAGTGGTGGGAGCCAAAAAATGAAAAATGGGGTTTTTTAGACACACCCTAATAAAGATATTGCAGTATTCCAATGAAAATAATAGTATAAGATATGATACATACATGAATCGGTCATATTCAACTCTTCACGAATTTGATAAATATCGCGAGAGTGGACACTTGAACTCGGATTTTTTATCCTAACTGCAATTGTATACGGTACTTAATATCCTAGATATATCCCGTAAGTGCTTAATATCCTGGGATACGCAATCCGGGAACTTCAGGGAATATTTTAGAATATTGGCTTTGTATGCATCTGATTAATAAATACGTATACTATTGGTTAATAGCGCTGCCGTTGCGACTTTCTCATAACAGCGCATAAGTTTAAAACTCATGACATTTAATACAACTTATGTCATGTAAAGTGCCAATAACGACACCCCCGTTTTTCGCGTCGAATGTTTGCATTTCGAAATTTCGAACGTAGAAACTTTTACATTTCATAATTCTAACCCAGCGAAACTTTCTCATTTCGGAATTGTAACCCGTGAACAATCTGACATTTCGAAATTTCGACCTGTCGAAATTTCCACTTTTCAAAATTTTGACCTGTCGAAATTTCCACTTTTCAAAATTTTGACCTGTAGAATTTACCACATTTCAAAATTTTGATCTGCCGACATTTTCATATTTCGAATTTGTCCCGTGGTAATGTTCTCATTTAAATATGTCGACCTTTCGGATCTTGAGTCAGTCGATTTTTGATCTGTAAATGCTCTATACTATCGATTTTTGACCAGTCGATTCTTTCAAGATTGGATCTTTGGACTATCAGTTTCCACCTTGTTAGCAATTAGATCTACCGATATAATAAGCCTTACGCATGTAAAAATTATATATTTTTAGCCATTGGTATACCGATTCTTCAGTTTTTTAATGTTGCACATATTGAGCTTTCACGATCTCCTAGTTTCCTTATACTAAAATTTGGAAATACAAGCTTTAAGATCACCAACAGTAGAAATTTGTCAAGGTTTAGTTTTGTTACGATTACGCGGGCGTTCGGCCTGGCAACCTTTTAGTAACTATATTTGTCGAAATTTCACAATTCTGGAACATATACAATTCTGTGCATTTTTTTTTCGGTAAACGTTTTTTGCATAGAATTCGTGTATACAAGAAATAAAATAATATTTATAGTCTACATAAGTTTTTTAAATTCGGAACTTCACCCCCCCCCCCCCCCCCTCCCCGTTCAAGTTCTCGTCAGTTTTATTTTATTGAATAAGACTAAACGTTCTCGTGCCCAGTGTAGTGCATTAATGCACTTCTGGTTTCCGTACATCCTCTAGGATTACCGCTCTCGCTCCCAAGATTATTGGATACAGCTTTCGGTGAGTTGTTCTCGTAATTTAAATTATTTAATCGAATGTGCTGATCGCGCCGGTTAAAGATCTCGTGCTACGGAATATATGTGCAGTTACCGTTCCGTTTGGGATATGCGTTCGCTGCTCTGCAACTCACTGTTCCCGTTACCGATTTCGATGCGTCCCGCTGGTTCTCGCACATTAATTAATAATAAAATTTATTGTATTTGTTCTCGAACTTTTTCGAGCAAGAAATTCGAGAAGTTTCAAGAAGGAATCGAGCCTGCTCAACTCGACGTCTCGGACATACGGTTCGTTAATACCGGTGAAATAAAAATTAGCTAGCGACCGATTTCGTTGTGATTGTTCCCGATCGTTAGCTTTTGCTCCAGGCTTCCGATTTTGTTTAGTTTATTGGAATCGAGCCTGCTCACCTCGATTCCTAGGACATACCGGTTTGCTTATCCCGGTGAAACAAAAATTAGCTGGCGCCGGGCCAGGTTTGCGGATGCGCGAACGAGGGTGGACGGCCGAAGGTGACGGATCTCGATTCGTGTCCACGATTTAGTTTTCGTCATTTAAGCTCGCTCACGAAAAATACGTCACAATATATATAATAATATAAAAATTAAAGGAAATGATAATCTTATCAACTGTTTATATTCGTACTCATCATACTAATTCTTTATTTCAGATACTCAGCAGAAAAGTGCGGCATCAGACAAATATATTCAATTTGGAAAAAGTACATCTGTCGTTTTTTTCACTCTGATTATTGCACCGACTAATCTCCCATTTACTTGCAGGAAACAACTTTTTTCGATTCAACTAACAAACTAATTAACCTAGCTTTCTCGATTGGTAAAGCCAAGCACTGGAATTGGTTAGAAATCCAATTTAGGTTACCGTGCGACTTACAGCAATGGTTACATTAACAAATATAACTGGTTGATGCACTAAATTAGTGAACGTGACCAACACAGTTTACTGGCTCTGACAACCAACATCTCCCAACCAACGGTGTGAACTAAACATTAAATTCTTCAGTCCATTGGTTGAATCCAACAAAAACATTAGTTGCCCCAACCAACGAGGTGCAACCAAGTGAAGTGATTGAGACAAAAGTATCAATTTTATAATTGGGCGAGCTAACTAATATGTGGGTTAATCCAACCACTGTCGAGTTAAGCAGCTGAAATTGTTTCCTTTAACCATTTTTGTTGGGTGGAGCGTATATAACCACGTAAGTTAGCTGTAGCAACCAATTTTTTCTTTCCATGCGCGATTCCACAGTTCGCAGGTTCCTGTGTCTTGGACAAATCTTTACTATATACTGTAACGAGATAAAATTTATAATCATAAATAAGCTCGAAAAATTACGAGTTTAGTTCCTCGCAGTACGACGAATCCCGACAGATCCATAGGGCCTCTCGACATTCATAATAATATTTCTACTTCCCGTGTATTTTATTTATTTTTATTTACGTATGACCGAGAGATGAGGGCTCGCCCGAGAGTACGTCGGTATTTTCCCCCACCACTCAGAGGATATCTCAGGCGTTCTGGACAACGAACGAACTGCAAAACGACGCTTACCTTCTCTATATCTTCGGGAATTACATCGACGAGGGTAGCAAACATCCCAAATGGCATAAAGAAATGCCACTCTCCATCTGCATTATCGTAGAACAACACCGGCCTATGTCATCGTCTCGTGCACTGTGTTACGAAGTCCTGATATGGACTTCGCGCGCTACAAACACCAACTATTTAGAATAATTGTATAGTCTGCGAAAAATCAGGGTTGGCCGCCTGACCGATCGCCAGCGAAACAATTAGGGTAGGGATGAAACGCTTCGTATACCCGTGAGCGACACATCTCGAGGCATTTTTCCTGGATCCGTGGTACTGGGAGGAACTCAAGTCCCGTCTACTACGGTACTGCGAAAGCTCCCGACATTTTCTATTTGGAGCCGGAAGAGAAGGATTATTCTTGGTATTGACGTTGGGGCCGAGGTAAGCCTTGTCACTTGGCACTCCATATTTGTTAAATATTTTAAAAATTGTTATAACGTGTCCGGCTACGGTATCCCGCGCGTGGTTGAGTTCGCGAGCTCTATTGTTTAGATATTTGGGATTTGAGACTCCCGTGTGGCTTCACGGCGGGCCGTTGTCGACACGATCGAGACTGTGGGAAATATTAGGAACGGGGATTAACGTAGAGTCAAAGGGGTCGTCGGGAGTGATTCCAGGAAAATTCGCCATTATTGTTTTTAGGGAAATTGTGTTGTGCGCGGGAATGTTGAAAGCGTGGCAGTGTGAGAGAGTACGCGAAATACTTCGATACCGGTGAATCGAGTAGCTGGTTACTTTTCCCGTAGGAGAGTTGATTATCGCGTCTGATGTCGGGAATCTCAACAAATCCGTTCGAAGTGTGAAAACATTCCCGTGTGCCGCGGATGGGTGAGAGTGAGAGAGAGTGAGAGAGTGAGAGAGTGAGAGAGAGAGAGAGAGAGGTCACAGAGTTTTTCCCGGCCTGGCGCCCATATAAAATAAGGGGAAGAACTCTTGGGGACTTTAGCTTTGTGGTGTTTTGGGATATTTTTTAGGAAATTACACTACAATACCCATTATCTGCAGGATTCTTGCAATATGCGGCTTGACTTTGTCATGTACTGTGTAAAAACGGTAAAGGCCACGTTGCAAAAAAAATACAAACTTATGCGGATTCTATAGGGAACTGAGCGTTGAATGTGAAAAAACTCTTGAAACAGACATCGAGTGCCTTTATTGGTAAGACGAAGCGGTAGCGCACTTGATCGATGACTACATAAAAGCTGTTAACATCTTTCAGAGTGTTTTCTACTCCGACTATGTTCGGCTCGACTGTCAACCCATAGTCGAACATCTTGCTGACTTTCTGAGCATGAACGTCCGCGATGTCACCTGGTACCTAGCATAAAAATAAAGGCGATATGATTTCAATGATTAGGATAATGCGCTATAGGGATAGGGAATATTTGAATACAAATCTAATGAAAATGCTTTTCCATTTGAATAACCGTCAATAATTCTCCAGCAAGACTAATAATGGGATATTTAACCATTAGTTACGATCAATATCATTCTGTTATTCAAGAAAAACGTTTTTACTCTAAAATGATAACTGTTTATAATTATTTTGAGCGAAAAATATTTTGAACACCATTTTACCCAATTTAACCCTATCCCTAATGAGTTATACATGTAAATATTGGTTCAAATTGATACTTCTTTAAGTAATCAGATACACTTCCTTTTGTTTTAATCAGCACGTTGAGTCGCGTCTTTGCTGTTAATTTCCAGTGCGTCTCGATCTCTGGAAAGTCCCGATTGTGGTTGAGCCAACGAAGACTATGTTCTACACCGTCATCTGCATAAAAAAAAAAGTGAAATTGGTGTACAGAAAAATGTTTCGTATTTTATTACTTGTTCCTTCCGGATGTTCTTCTTCCGACTTCGATAAATAGCCCCACATTTTTCGGTATAACTGCAAGTTATTGTGGAACTTGTCCACGAGTCTTTCACGAGCCCGTTGTGATTTACCGTCAACAGAGTGACGTTTTGTCTTTGGAGGTATAAAATACGTTTCTGCTTTCTCGTTCGGAAAGATACTCAGTATTTCCTTCGTCAAATCGGAACAGTCAGTTACTTTTAAAGAGCTGGTATAATAATAAACATTATTTCTATGATTTACGGGAAATAACAGAGAAAACAAAATTTGATTAAAAATGTATTCGAAATACTTTTCCATTTGAATAACTGTCAATAATTTCGAACTGAAACCAATAATATTATTTCTAATCATTAATTATTTTTAATTTATTACCGATATACATGAAAATGTGATAATTCTAATATTTTATTACAATTGTCAATAAATATTCAAATTGCAAAAAATTTTAAATACAATTTTATTTGAATTTTCTCCATCCCGAATGAATCTCCAATTATATTAGAAGGATACCTCTTACAGCTTGTGGTTAAATCAGAAGTAATTATATTAACGAGAATCAGCGATAATTCTTCTGATAATTTAGATTTGTGTGCGTATTCCTCGAGCAGGGCTTTCCTGAAATTGTCTCATTCCAACAAATCTCTCGGATAATTTGAATGTTCGCTCTTGCTGCGCTTGCGACATTCGGTTTCTGTGAGAAACGAATTCAAACGCTTCTGTGGACGCTCCTGCAGTTCATCCACGTCATTATCAACTTTGTGAATTTCCTGCACAAAATAAATAAACTGGTACAAAATTTAAAAAACGTATTGCAAAGTTAGGCATGTAATTACTTTGTATGCATTGTTGAAATTGAACACTTATAAGATCACTGGCAGAACCCTTTCTCTCTGACGTCGGACCGAATTCTATCTTCCATTTTTCGGTAAATTCAATTGTCGGGCCAACTTTCGCAATCAATTCAGTTATTAATTCCTTGCTGAGTACTTCAAAACGGATGATCGTTATTTCCTCATCTATGCATTCCGGTAAGAATTATTATTCTATATTTATAAGACAGAAATTCTAATATTTACCATGACGATAAAAATATTACCGATACTTTTTATTATTCTTATTCTCATCCAAGATCATTGTTATTATAAAATATATTTTCCAAAAACTCCTACTGGAAAGCAAATATATAGAGATCACGCTATGTCTTAAAAATTGTATTATAACACCAGCATTAATCACTAAGAGTAAATTATGGGAACTCTTTATCACCGCTAGCACATAGTCATATTTTCCTAACACCGAATTTATAAAAGTAGGCTTAATTTTAGAGGGAAATAGTGACATTTAACAGGGGCTCTAGCGGCAAAGCTATTTATAATAACGAACCGGTGTGATGGTCTAGTGGTTACAGTACTGGCTTCTAAACCAGAGCATCGGTAGGTCGCGGGCTCGATTCCCGGTGCCGTTGAAAATTTTCGTCGAAAAATAAAAACATGGACGTGATGAAGCTCCAGATGTATACGTGAGACACACACAGGTAACTGCGGGGGTCACACGTATACAGCTGTAGTCTGTGTTTACATTCTCGACGAAAACCGTGACGTAGCTCCGGTGCCGTGAGGCGAACTCGAGACCGGCTATATCGGCATAAGTTTTTTCCGCAATGTTTTCCTATGCCCTTAGCAGAAATGTTATGGCAAGTGCGATATAGAGGGGGAAGTCGGATGCGGCCGCATGGGGGCCTGGTTACTGATCCGGCCCAGGCTCTCAGGGGGGACTGGCTACTGACCCGGGCCGACCCTGTAATAGGCGTAATGCCTGCAGACGGGGAAAATGTGAAATTAAAAAAAAAAAATTTATAATAACGACTAACCGAATAGCTAGTGAATATCAATATTTTTCCCTCAAATTTGGTCTACTATCCACATTATGGTGTAATCCAAACATCACAGGCTGACAGCCATTAAAAATTTTAAAAATTACATTTTTTAGCAATGAATCATTTATTTGAAAGAATAGTATTAGAAACTTTCAAGCAACTATTAACAATTTATTATCTGAAATTATTAACCTGTTTCAAATTCAAATATAGAAAAACGGACATGAAATGAAGTATGTGGTAAGATTTAAAAAAAAAAACATTTTTTTTAGCGATTAATGAGTATTTTGAAGGGGATCTCAGAATTTTTTTATGTGGCTGGAATAAACAATTCACAGCATTCTTGGTTGATAATACCAAAAATGTAAGAGTTTGGATTGAAAATATTGTACCGTAATAATTACCTCTAAAACGTTCAACAAGGTTGTGGAAATTCCACTGAGTCAGATAGCTTTCAGTTTCTTCATCAGCCATTGTATCAAAATGACGTTTATTCGTGAAGCCAGCGTCTCTCTCGTCCTCTCGCTCTCTCTTACGACATGTGTCCGTGATAAATCTCATTATCTAAATAGATAATTTCAAGGAAATATACATATTAATCTGGTCACTGGAGAGTGACTTTTTTGGATATAATACCATAAGCTTATAAATTGAATAATGGAACGACCGCGTTGCACGGAACTCCGCGCAAAAAAATGCTCGAGTACATGCTAATAAAATGTGTTCCCTTCTACCTAATTTAATGCTGCTTGATTGCATCACGCTTCTAAACATCGCGAAAAGTTTCATTTTTATAACCATCACTTTATAAAGAAACCCTATAATGATGATAGATACATGACGGTTAAAATAACGTGACAGAGTTCTTCTTCGACGACCGCCATTAGAGCGCGATGTTATTGTTCTTTCTGGTAAGGTCGAAACTACATCCATTCGCAGAAGTATTTTCCTCTTTCAGTATTTTCAGAAAATCATTGTAACTAAATATTAGATTATAACAAAGCATACATACGATCATGAAAAACTTGTACGGAACACTTATTTGCAAGGAAATGCAATACGAGTTCAATTAGGTTGGGTAGGCGGCCGATGACGAATAATATAACCACAGCGTGCGGCTACAATCTGGCCAACTCCGCCGATGTTCGGGAGAAGTAAACAAGGAGGACGTATAAAGTAAATCCTCAATAGTTTAACGTTTCGGTCCGCGATGTGGACCTTCTTCAGAATACATTTATTCACCCTACAATTATAATTTTGGGTGTCAACATAACAACAATTTTATAATGTCTATTCTAACAGTTATTCTTATAATAGCTATACTATTTTTTATTCTCAAATATAAACTATTTTTAAATAAATTTGAGTAGACATAAAGAATTTATACGCAATAATGCAATCTCTACGTTCTATGCTGAAAGACTCACCCGTCATAATCTCAATCTATGCTATGCAATCATCTGTGTTGGTTATATCCCGTCAGAGGAAAAGGGGAGGCAAGTATTCCAAGGCACTTGTTAATTCTAAGGTCAATAATAAAATGAGGATCCTTTAAAGTCATTAATAATTATAAACCATTAAAATTTGCATAGTTAAATGTCGAATGATGCCATTGTCAATTGACAAACCAAATAAAACTAAGATGCTATTGTCAATTAATAAAACCAAGTCAATTTTAGAAATTTCGAAAAACGTTAAAAACAAAATTACAGCTAAAGGTGTCAATTGTTAAAATTTGAGAAGCTTAAAACTGAACAGTCAAGTCTATAAACAAAAACAAATCTAAATATTGAAAGTCGAAAGTTAAAAATTCTTGGAAATAACCTTTTACTTAGAAAAAACCGCATCAATCAATAAAATTCGATTAATTAACAAGTGTACCTATAACATTGTCAATACCTCCATACAACGTAGTCAAACAACAATAATATCTGAAAGGATCAACTCTAATAAGTAATAAAATTTGTCCAAAGATTAAATTTAAAAACATACCCCTTCCTCTTTCGTAATACACCTAGACCCGACACCTTATAGATAATCGGATCTATCAAGTGGAAAACACAGAATATACGAGAACGAAAAAACTAAGAACGGCCTCGAATACCGCACACTGGAGACGCCGAACGAAGGACAAAACACCGAACGCAACGACTGCTACAACGCGACTGTGGCGCGGCGTTCTCCTTCTCCCACAAACCTTGTTAGACGTGCGCGCGATGACCTTGTTTTTTCTGGAAAGGTCAAAGCTACGTTTATTTGCGAAACCATTTTTTCGCTCTCGGTATATGTCTCTACGAAATCTTGATATCTAAATATTCAATTATTAAGAAACGTACATACTAACCTGGAAAACTTGAACAAGAGACTCTTTAATGCAATTCGATACACTTGTTACATAAACAGAGTCGAACGTGTAGAAAAAAACAGCTCGACTGAGCGTAAATGTTTCCCTACCGCCGAAACCTACGTTAGGCGATACACAAAATAGATCGAAAACTGAAAATATACATTGTACGCAACGACTGCTCCGATAAAAGTGAGGCACCGCGTTTGCGAAAACAAAATTTCTTATGGATATATACCCAGAAAAATATCGAGATCTAAATATTTGGCGACATTCGCATCTGATAAACTTGAATATACGCTTACAAATCTAACAAAGAAAGGAACGCATTGTACGAATGTTTTCAATTCATCAAAATCAATGTTGAATAGTGTTCTTATGCAACCAGCTCAGTATGAGTCTCGAAAATGATGAAATTTGTGAAATTGAGAATTTTTTTAAGGACCCGACTCTGACGATATATACAGTGTTTGCAATGGTGGCAATGGAATGAAATACTAGTGCGTAATAAAAATTAGAGAAGTATTATTATGATACAAAAGAGAAACGGAATTGGACTTACAAATTTGATTCGAATAATGAATCGCAGTCGTCGATCGATACATGACACCGGATGACACAACGATTTACACTGAATTAAAAAATTGCAGCTCGTCGTCCACATATTGATGCTTTACGGTGATGAAATGTACAGATGCTTAAAATTCCATGTCCTAAGATATTAGACGTTCAAAATGCAAAGAAATGTGCGGTGTCGGAATTTTCGCATGGGCCACATATTATGTACCATAACAATAATTTATGCTCAACCTGAGTAGTCTTTTTTCTACACATCCGAATAATAATAAATGCAGATATCAATTAGATTTGAATATTCGAAAATCGCAATTATTTACAATATTCTTCTGACGCAGATACTTAATGTCTGAGAACCTATCGGTGACACTTTTTAGGAAACTCATCCCGAGTCCCTCGCCCAACCATACAATCGATTGAACGTGCCTACACTTAACAACCGATTCAATTATGGTCGACCATTGCTTGAAATATATTGATGTTTTCAGTACAATTAACTGAAGAAATTAATCCAACGTCATCCGTTCTTGCAGCAAAAAAATACGAAATTGAATCTGTATCCCGTTGCGTTTGAGTAGGCTTGTTAAGGAGGTTGGGTCAATCTCCTGGTTTACATAGTTTGACTACACCGCAGTTGTCTTATGAGCAATTGATCGTTTTTTCTATAATTCCTATGCGGTTGATTAATGAAAATCATTTCATTCGTTGAATTAGACTGTGCAATTCACACAACCATTTAAAACATTCCCATTAAGTACTAGTCATGCTTTGTTTTAACCCTACATTTTATCACTACAGCATACACTATGGTTGGCTTACCTGTGCTTAGGGCTCGCCGAAGAAAATATTTAATTTACTACAACGTCCTGAAATAGATGACGCAAAAAACTGATTTTATTAGTTCAAAATTCATGTGCTTATTTCAACCTATATTCCTTTGAGCCAGCAAAGAATTTCCCAACCTCCTGGTGATGTTGGCAGCATTTCCTTTTTTTTTCAGTGCACGAAATAAGCCAATTTGGTGATAGAGCTAATGGAACACACGATTTCTTAAATATTACGAGATGGTATGAGAATTGTTAAGTCATTTTATTATTGTCGATGATTTCTTAACAAATTGAGAAATTATTAACAATATATTTTATTCGAATGATAATTATCACTTATCTGTTTTCAGTCTATTAACTGGAAAAACACTGAAACTTTCAACTGATGTACTCAAATGGTCCTGCGAAGAAAGAATTACAAATAGTATTTATAGATCGACGTATATCGACGACCCTAAATAAAGGTTTGAGGGTGGGGAGAGGTCCTGCAAGGAAAGCAACACAGCCTCTTAAGATTTTGTTTTCTTTCATGAACGCGAAATGAGTTTAGAGTTTAGAGAAAAAACGATTTTTATATTGACTTTAATCTATTTTAACTAATGATTAACATAAACATTAGTTAATTAAGAACGAGGAGTAAGAATTGCCAAGATTGTTGCATCAAAATATGTCGGGAAATTTATAACGTCTCGAATGCGATCGAGTCGCAAGAGCGACCATAAAGTAAAACATGAACAGATGTGCGCATACGCACAGTATTTTCGACACGTCTTCTTGGAAACTACTACTTTGTGTGAAGAGAGTGGCACAGACTGCCTCGGGGACGAGACAATCAACGGCAGAATAAAAATACTACTTTGTGTCACGCCGGGTCCGCATAAAGGTGACACTTTTCATAAATGCGTTACATTAATATAATCATAACTTGTTTTCTCCGACACTCACTTCAATGGACTATGTACGGGAGCCAGTCGCTGGCACGCCAACTTTTTTAGAGAGAATTTTACTTGGCTATTAGTTTTAATTTGTAATGTTTTTGGAGAAAATTTTTGTATGCAAGCGATTTTTTTTTGCTGTGGGATTGCTACATCTCTTCTTTGCTTGGCGTCCGATTTTTGTTTAAAAACAAAACATTATTGGAGGATATGAATATATGACCAGATGAATACGTAGATATATTCCCTGTACATCTTAAAGTATACAAAAGATGCGTATAAGCAGGGAATAATTATTGAATAATCAATTAGTCTATTAATTAGTATTTGATAAGTACATATTTATCGCTGAAAACATTTTTTGACGTGGAGAGGAATCGAACTTGAATCGTTTGTTCTAGGTGCCTGTTGAGTGTCTTAGCCCACTCGGTGATTGACATCCCGGAAGATTGATACTTTCATTGGCCATTTTGACTTTAATAGAAATGAGAAGACGTTAAGAATACATTTATTTATGTGAATAGACCAAAATATCTAGAATGGAAACACTGTTAGCTGCTCATGTTGAAGGATCATAATGTGATGACTTTGGAAAGATATTGGAAAATTTGGTTGACAGGCAGTCAACCTGCCAAGTGCTAACCTTGTGCCCTTGAAAAAGTAAAGTATGTAGCGGGCACCCATCCAAGTACTGACCCTCCAGGTACCTAAAAAATATGGATATGGCCGGTCACGTTTCTATGTCGTCGCTCTGTTTATATAAAACTGTTGTTTTAAATATACTTTGGAGTCAAGCTAGATATATAGGAAATACATACATCATAAATTCGATATACAATGCATAATATACATCAGGGTGTGTCGACATTTTTTAATTTTTTTTATTATTTTGCATCGTTTTAAACTATAATTTGTACCGTTAAGCAACTCTTTTCAAAATTTTAGGGCGATAAAAAATGTTTCAGCGGTGGCCCAAGCGATGTATAAATTTCCTTATTGTTGTGCCGAGAATTTGTGTTAAATTCTTGTAATTGTAACCATTGCACAACGGTCGCACGATTTACGCTGGTTTGTCAACACAGAACGGTCGACCGACCTGATTTCATTGCGGCCAGCCGATGGCAAATCAGAACGAATGAAAAGAGCTAAATCAGCAATTTTCGTGTATTGCAGCCAGCCGCTGCAATTCAACAACAGTCTTCAATCGAACATCAAGGTGACCAGTCGGTCTTGGACCAGACTAGCCTACAAGTAATATAATCGAGCAGAGCTCGATATTGTACAACACTAAATTGTATATTGTTTAAATACATCTTCCAACGTTACGAATTCACTTGAGAGTTTCTATTAATTGGCAAACGATCCCAATTAATATAATATATATTAAATCGACCCCCCTGCGGGTATAACATACTTAATTGACACGTACATGAATGCAGCTCTCGATAAATTCATGTCCCTGAATTACAGATACGATATATTAACTTTCGCGTATCTTTTTTCGTTGTCTTCAGATCATTCGGAAGAGAAAAAGTGCTTACAAATTTTTCGTTTAGATCGATAGTTTTCTAGTTATAAACTTTCGCAGCTCAGAATATCACCCTCTCCGCCCTGTAAGATCAGTTTCAGGTGAAATTTTAAGTTTGAGGTTAATTCTGGAGCCATTATCTGTCGTGAAGTTTAAGTATAAGTGAAATTTCAGTCAACTGTTGAACGGATGTTTCAAATTTGCTTGTAAATACGAATCAATGATGAATTAGATCGAATATTTAAAAGAAAAAAAGAAAATTCATCAGCTTTGTTCAAAAACGTTTGAGAAAAAACTGTTAAATTTTACCGAAAATCGGGAAAAATTCAACAAACCATCGAGAAATTGAAAAATAAATAAATTCATAATTACAAATTAAGAAGCGCCTGAAAAATATTTTAGACTCTGTCACAAATTCTACAAATTATGTAAAAAATCGAGAACAAATTAAAAAAACAATGAAAAATCGCCCGACACTGTTGATTGTGTGGTCGGTGTGCGGCTCTGGCGATCCCCCGAGTTAAGCTGCATTTCGTGCTGCCGATGCTTGGATGGGTGACCGCTCAGTCATGCACCGGCTGGTTCATCAACCAGTGAGGGGGAGATCAGTTTTTCTGAGACCTTGGTGTATATGGGGCAATCCACCCCGTTTTGACCAGGTTTTGACCTCAACCCCTCCGATTTAATTCATAATTTTTTTAGGCTTAGTTGGACGCTGAACTACACAAAAACAATGTAAACGAAATTGTTTAATGGACTTTTTTTTAAATTTATTCTTAACGTGACATTTAATACAATAACTTCAAAACCTGAAATAATTCTGAAAAATACTTTGTTCAATAACAAAATCTTCTAGCTTATAGTCAAAGTGGAAAAGATTTTTCTTCTTACAGTTTTTAAGCTTTTTTAATTTAAAAAATTATTGAAAAATATAAAAAATAATAAATTTACTACAGGCGATTGATCAAATGTTTATTTATGTAAAACCGGATTTGCAGATTTTTTTCAGAATTTTTCGAATTATTCAAATTTCTTAAAAATAATTCTTTATAGTGCGATATCGAATGCCATAATTAAAAAATCTGCAAAGATTCGGAAAAATACTGTAGTAAATATCAATTTTTTCTAGCTTATTGCTAAAGTACGCGAGATTTTTTTTTTTCGCCATGAGGTCTGTTCGATTGGGCTTGTAAGGAGGGAATATTACAACCCATCGCTAAAAGATTCTCAGGCGTTGAGGATTACGAGGCTACCAAAAAGGATCTGCATGAGAGGTTTGCAAGGGAAAAACAATTCCTGATACTCAGAAACAACATCGTCTTACACCTCAGCTGGAAGGTATGAAAACAAAGTTGTTTTCTTTATCGTCTGAATTTAGGGTGCACAATCTTATCAAAAGGCAAACCATTGTAAACAAATAAAATGTTTGCGTATCGAAACAAACTGTGATCTGTGAGAATACATAATTTTTGTATTGTAACGGTCCGAATGAACAAATATCACGATACAAAGTATCTATGAGGCATTACACATGACTTCAGCCACCCAAAAAATAATAAAAATTCGAAAAATCAGGTTCAGTGAAGTTCTGGCGAAATATGCCATATTTTCTATTTTTCATTTATCCTATGATATATATGGAGGATGGTAACGGATTAGATAGAAGTCGGACGTGTCTTCTTTGTGCCCCTACGATTCGCTGCTATTTCACTGTTCAGTGGGCATTTCTTTCGGAATTTGTTATTCCAAAGTGCAAGGCAAGTGTTTATGTTCCAGTCAGCGCATCTTCTGGCTGCAAGTGCGTGTTTTGGAGTGCTTGAAAGTCTTTTTCGCTGCGTATGCGAGCTGTCACCGCGATCTGCTGTCACAGTGTGTGTGTGCTATCGGTTCTCGACCGAACGCTGTGCATTTCAGGGCGGCAGGTAAGAACAGTGGCTGCGGTTCGGCCCGTTGGCCCCCCGTACCCCACCGTACTGCACTCGCGCTGAACCGAGCGCAGTGATCTCGTCAGCTGCATCTGCAAGTAATACTCCTGTATACATGTATGCGTGTTCACATATACAGTGCGTTTTGCTTTTAACAGTCTCGTCGGTGCTGCCATCTGTCCCCTGCGGTGAGTATTGCTAGCTCAATTGCCTTCTGTGGCTCCTTCGTGGCGAAGCGACATCGCAGCGACATCTCTTGGGTAAATCGAGTACCTCAATGGTAACTTACCCTTGCAGCGGGTAATTTAACCTTACTAGTGGTCACTTGCTTTGCATCCTCTGCTTGTAACGCCTTTGCTTGTAACGCCCTTGCTTGTTTCTTGTCTGCACCTGTCCTCTCAGCTGGTAAATAAACCTTGCTACCGGTGATTTACCTAGCCTACGGTGATTTACGGTAAGAATCGTTACTTCTTCAGCACACCTCTGCCTTTATTACGCTCTAACCCGCGAGTATCACTCGTTTACTCTTGAGCTGCTTCACACGTCTCTGCTCGGCCGCCAACCCTTTCTTTGCTCCCTCTTGCTTCATTATGACAGGTCGTGGGCCTACTACTAAGTACTGTAACCTGTGCGGTGTCGCCATTAATGTGTCGCTCGGCTCCTCCCATTGCCCGGTGTGTGGTAAATACTACCACCATGATTGTGCTAACACATATAAAATGCTCGACAGCTCCAATTTGCCGACTTGCTGCGCTGGCAAGGATGCCCCCACCATTATGGCCATACTAGCCGAACTGCAAGCACTGAGAAAGGATAACGCTAAATACGTAGAGGCGGTAAACTCAAGGCTTGATCATGTAATCTCTGATGTGGCAGCTCTTCGGGAGAAGTGTGACGTCACGGGCACGGGATCCTTGCTTGACACTGTAACGCCCACCCGACGTAGTGAACTTTTCGCCGAATTTAACTGTCGGCATCAGCGGAGCCAACAAGTCCTGCTCATTGGTCTGCCTGAAACTCCGCTGAATGGTTCCGCTAACAGCGATGCTGAAAAAGGTAATTGTCTCTTCGAATTCCTCCTCCCCGGGCAAGGTATAGTTGCCATGCGTTGCTTTAGGGTCAGAGCCATGACGAGCTCGGCCCGTGGCTCGTCTGCGATGCGCCCGCGCCCGACAGTCGTCACCCTCGCCTCGACTTCCATCGCCCAAGCTGTCATACGTCGCTCGCCTGCACTCCGTGGTCACGCAATATATGGTAACATCTTCCTTCGGCAGAATCGCACACTGCAAGAGAAGGAGGAATATCAACTGCTGCGTACAGAAATGATGCGAAGATCGGCGGCTGGAGAATCTGGCCTCCGAATTGCCTATCGCAACCGGGTACCGTACATTGCCGTAGACGGCGACGGGCCCTCTCGAGCGGGACCCTCGAACTCAGCGCTGCCTCGTCAGCAAACTCGGCGGCAGGTCTCGTTCTCAGCGCAACCACAGCTCAGTCCATGGCTACTAGGCGTCGCAACCTCTATACCGCAGCCGATTTAATCAGACACCATCGCCGTGACCTCATACTTAGCTCCACTTCATAGCCTGTCATCACCTGCTACTGCGGCACCACGCGTCAGCAGCGAAGCGATACCCGTCGGGAAAGGGGCGCTACGGCGTACCGCGAACAGAAGTACCGACTACAACGGCAACAGCAACAAACAGAAGCCGGCCAAGCGCGGTAGGCCAAAGTAAACAAGTGAAGCAAATCTCACATCTGCACCCGAACTCGGCGCTGAATGCGCTCGTGCGTTACGCACAACTGAGGCCTTTGATTTGCACGCGTTGGACCTCCCGCTGCCACCACTACCTTTGCCACGCCAAGCACATGGCACTGCTCTGGATTTTGCGGGCTCAACACTTCATCTATCGGATCGTGCATTTTATTCTCCGTCGTTGCCTACCACATCACCAGATCATTATGCTTGCTCCACTCTTCTACACTCTACCGCGGACTACGTGAATCATGCCCCTTTAAACGTGCACTCCCATCAGTCACCCCACAATAACTTTCGCCGATTGTGAATCTAATAAGACTACCAGGGCCACTCGCAACTTCGCGCGTTCCAGACCGATAAAATTATGCCATCTCAATGCGCAATCGGTCATTTGCCACATTGATGAATTTCGGCAGCGCTTCCACGATGACACCTCATTCGACGTTGTATGCGTTTCTGAGACCTGGCTACATGACGTCATCCCTGATGCAATGGTTTCGCTGACTGGGTACAAGCTTCACAGGAATGATCGGCGGCTCAAGCGTGGGGGTGGTGTTGCTATCTATGTACCCGACTCTTTCTGCCTTTCTCTGTGCGGCACCTCCTCTAACGATGAGCCTGGGAAACCAGAATATCTAGCTGTCTCCATAAAGAGCCTCGATGACAGCAGTTCACTCCTCGTCTGCTGTGTTTACCGTCCTCCGGATGCCGATCCGATTGCTTCCGCTGGTCCTCAGCTGCTTGCCCTTCTCGGACAACAGCACAACTTCGTATTGATAGGTGATCTTAATATTGATCTTCTTGTTGATGATCCCCCTGGCGCGGGGTCTGCGAGACTTTGTTTACTCCGCCGGCTTGACGCTTGTCGGTTTCTCAGCAACTCACCATACTCGGACTGCCGCTACCTGGATTGACGTTTGTGCTATTGACAACTCCGCCAAGCTGTTGGAATCGCTCGTATGCGCGAGAGAAATGCTTGTCTCCGCAGAGCTATTCGGGCACGCGATCGTGGCGTCCGTTTACGGCTCTTCAACGTACACCGGAACTTGCGCAATGCCGTGCAACTAGAAATATGCAACGCCAAATCAGCTTACTACATTTCCCGGCTCACTACTCTGAAGGATTCGTCGGCGGTGTGGAAGGTCTAGGAATGGTCAAAGCGCGCTCTAGTAGCATCCCCGACTCGGTATCTCCTGACTCTCTCAACGCCGAATTCGTCAGGCACTCCGGCATTAGTTCTCTCTCACTTCTGGCGAGTGTTAAGGGCTTCTCTGAGGAACGATTTTACTTCTCATATGTGCTTCCTAAACAGTTCATGAAACGCCTTCAACGCTGCACCTCGAATGCCATGGGGGTTGATGAGATCCCGGTCAGCCATCTCAAGATCATCGCCGAGAACATCCTTCCAGTTCTAATTGACCTGGTTAACGAATCTCTCCTCACTGGAATATTTCCCAGTCTCTGGAAACTTGCCCTCATTCGCCTGATCGGAAAAAATCGCTTTGCACGCAATGTCGACGACTTTAGGCCAATTGCACTGCTATGTGGGCTCTCGAAGGTACTCGAGGGGCTAGTCTATGACCAAGTCTCCGCATATATTGCGGCAAAAGGACTTCTCGTTCCACTGCAGACTGGTTTCAGAGCAGGGCACGGAACACAAACAGCGATACTCAAGCTATGTGAGGATGTGCCTGCTGGCATGGACATTGGGTGTATCACCATTGCTGTATTCTTCGACTTTTCGAAGGCATTTGATCTGGTGAATCATAGTCTCTTGCTAGGGAAGCTTAGCCTCCTTGGTTTCTCGTAGTCCACGCTTCGATGGTTCCAGTCCTATCTGGATGGTCGCTCACAATCGGTGCTCGGAAACGATGATCAGCGCTCGGCTTGGCTCCGTGTACACTCAGCGGTTCCGCAGGGCAGTGTACTCGGACCACTTCTCTTCAGTCTTTTTGTCAATGATCTGCCTTCCTGCCTACGGCACTGCAGCCATCTTTTCTATGCCGATGACCTTACCATATACCTCAGAGGTCGCGCTGATGAGGTTGATAGTGCAGTTAGACTGGTCAACGATGATATCACTCGCATCATCTCCTGGGTCCACGTCAACCGACTTATTCTTAATGCGAAAAAAACCAAGGCTATGGTGTTAGGGACTGGTCAGTGGATTAGGTCGCTGCATGCCAGAGGACTGCACTTCATCCACGTTATGAGCGAATCTTTAGAGTACATCTGTTCGGTACGCTACCTCGGCGTTATCATTGGCGATACGCTATCATGGTCAGCTAACACCGACAGAACCTGCAGCACTGCGTCGAACGTTCTTCGTCTGCTGCGCCTGAAGGGGCATTTTTCAGTCAATCCATCAGAAAGTGGCTCGTCAACGCGCTGTTTGTGCCGCACTTCGACTACTGTGCTGCTGCATACATCGACATTGATGAAGTGCATTCGGCTCGTTTACAGAGGTCGTTCAATGCATGTGTTCGTTTCTTCGCTCGGCTATATTCACGCGATCTCATTTCGGGAGCTCGGCGTGCACTTCACTGGTTAACGGTTGCGAACAGAAGGAAATATCTTCTGGCCTGCACAATTTACTCTCTGATGCAGCACAACGAGCCTGGTTATCTACGCGGACTGTTGGTGGCTTTCGACTCGGGCTCAAGGCACCGTTAGACCAGATACTCTTCTCGCCTGGCAGTTCCATTTGCGCACACAACAGCCTATCAGAGATCTTTTGCTGTTGCGGGAGCTGTTCTTTGAAACTCTTTGCCACCATCGATCACTGATTCTACTTCGCTGGCACTCTTCAAGGCGAGACTTTTCACGTACCTACTGGCCCTCGACTACGCAGCCTAATTATATCCGCTGCAACATCCTTGTCTCGCAATCTAAATTAAATATTATATCGAATCACTAAAAATTACGTCATATTCTGTATTTCGCTTTCTTATATGTTCGTAGGGGACGTAGTCCCGTGAACATCAATAAACATACATACATACATACATAGTTTATAGTGAAATCCACAGAATGCGATTTTTTAATTATGACATTCGATATTCAATTTTAAGAAAATATTGTTTTCTTAAATTGCATAATTTGGATAAATCTCTTGTAACGATATTTTCGCTTACATTAAATTTAATCATTCTGAAAGTCCAGAATTCGAGACTCGAATAGAGAGGAAATTAATTTAGGCTTCAAATGTTAGTTCAAAGTAGGTTTTATTTATAAAAATACACGCAATATCCGTATTTTCAAACAAATCATAGAAATTTCTCAATTCCGGTAACTAGTGGCGACATCTGTCAGAAAATAATTATTTTAAGGTATTGATTTTATCCTTAAATCGATCCTATTTGCTTGTCCTTAATCGGTGAGCTCGTACATCCAATCAGCGTCACGGTGTCTTTACGTGCTATCCTAGTATAGCGCTGTTTCTCTCACTTTCGTGGATCCTCGGACCTCTCACTCCTATAGTAGATTGCTCGACTTCCCGCGAGTTGGCGCGATTACGAGTGATGATCCTAGTCGATGCTGGAAGTTGTCAGTCGGGCCAAGATGGCCGTCGCCACGCGACAGGTGAAATGTCTTCGGATTTTTCAGTTTTCGGTATCTCTAGTTAGAGATTACCGAATTTCTTTATGTATGTCTCTTTTGCTACGTTTTAGTGCTTGTTATCGTTGTGTTGACTTGAAATGGCTTCATGGTTTTCGTGGCTTGTGGAAAAAGTATTAAATGCCCCTCGGATAATTCTTGACTCATTCCTTCCGTCATGTGACCAACTTCCGTCTGTTCCTCGGTTAACTTCTCCGAAAATGGTTACGTCCTAAAATCTCTAACTGATAGTTTCTCACCACCGGTTAATTATGGATTCAGGCATATGTTTCTAGCAGTGACCGTTTTAATGGTTTGCTATAATGTATTCCCGTGAACCGAATAAATCAAACATCGGCATCTAGCAGTGACCGTTTTGATGGTTTGTTATTTTCTATTCCTGTGAGCAGAATAAATCAAACATCTATCAGTGACCGTTTTAATGGTTTGTTATTTTATAAGTCAAATCCGTCCGAGATTCCGTGGTTTCCTTCCATCTCTCTGGGCTCCTGATATTTTTCGATGGCCTCCTGGAGTCCCTCGGCGTTGTTGCTCTGGTGGCTGCGATTCTGAAACTCCTCTTTTGTCGGCTCGCACTCTGCTTAAATACTGGTGCCGCGCTATTGTTGTCTCTCTTGCTCTCATGGCTTTATTCCCCCCTTCGGTCCTGTAGCCCATGGGGTGGTTAACCCATTGATTTTCGTGGAATTCTCGATCTTTGTTTGTAATATAGCGTAGCGTTCGAGTATACCAAGTATATCATGATCTTTCGGTAATACGGGAGATGGCACCACACGTAGCCCTACTTAGTATCTACGGTCGGTGGGGTTGGACGTTACACTCTAATAAATATTTTGAACTCCAAAAAAATGTGGTTTGACACAAATAAACATTTAAACAATCGCCTGTAGTAAATTAATTTTTTTAAATAATTCTTAATAATTATTTTGATAAGAAAAGCTTAAAAACTGTTAGAAGAAAAATCTTCCCCACTTTGGCTATGAGCTAGATAATTTTGTTATTAAACAAAGTATTTTTCAGAATTTTTTCAGATTTTTGAATTATGGCATTCGATATGTCACTATAAAAAAATATTTTAAGAAAATTGCGATAAAATAGAATAGAGAATTTTTTTTTCGTAGTTGAGGGTCCAGTTGGACGCCTAGATAAAATTATGAGCTTAGACAGAGGGGTCGAGGTGACACCCTGGTCGAGACGGGGTGGATTGCCCCATTAACTGAGTTACTTTCGTGTATACACCGGCAAGTCAGAAGAATATATGGCTTTCGGTACCGGTATACGGGTTTTACGCAGTTACCCCGTGTCCATGGCAAATGCAGTATTAATTTCGTGATAATTTGGACTACGATCTGCATTCGCTATACAACATCATCCTGATATTTTTGGTGAAATTCGTCTTGAAATTTGTGTTTGATAGAAGTTTACTCCGAGTTCATTTGATTTCCCGCTAAAAATGTGATTCGCAAAATAGAGCCTTGGAATTTATCAAGAAGATGCGCAAATTATCTAGACTGAGAAGTGCAAAAAATATAGAAAATACTAGGATTAGCCGAAACGGGCGCTTAAGCGCTCGATTTCACATACTGCTAAATCTGCGAACCGATCTGACATTTTGTTTGGAATCTTTATGATTTTCTTCTTCTGCAATTTTTTCATGATTCATTGATTTTTTCCCCTCTCGATTTTTCTTTATTTCGGGAAATGTTTTCCCGATTATTCTACATTTTTAACTTTCTTGTCAAATTTTCGAATCAATTTAGAATTTTCGTCGAACTCTTCATGATATTATTCTTTCTGTCACCATTTTTTTTTAATTTATGAAATTTTTTCCCGATTATCGTTCAAATTTGGCATGTTTATAAACAATGTTGAACAAAGCTAATGTATTTTTAGGCACTCTCGTTTTGAAAAAACGCACAGAAGTGCCTATTAAACGCGCGTTCCCCTGGACCTCATTCACTTTTTGTACGTTAATGTGAATTTAAATTTAATAAATCCATTTTTTTTCACTGCACATCTCTCAAACACAATGAAATACATATTTTTGGTGCGAAAGAATATAGATTTTCTATTATAAAATAATTTTTGTTATGAACAACTGATTTATTGTTACCCGGACGTCCGTATAACGTAGCAACTTTGGTCCAAATGGACAGAGCGAGCGAAAATTCTTCACATATCTTATTTCCATATTGGGAAGTATGCACAAATACTATAGTAATTTTCCTTTTTATTTATATTGGCATTTACCTTGAAGAATTGCCCTTTTCAGGTACGCATATGTGTACGGCTCACAAACTTTCCACCAAGTTGATAAATTTGAACAAGATTCACAGCGTTCATATTTTACCTTAGTGCAAATACATTTTTCCATTCAAGTAGTGATTACCTACTATGATAAAAGCATACATTTTATCTTATTCATTTAATGCTCATGACAATAAGAATTCTGTTTGTCTTCAAAAAATCAAATCACACTACATATTATACAGGACATGAAATGAAAACACTCGATTCCACGGCTTTTTTCTTTATTGTTTCATATCTTGAATGAATTTATACACTTTAAGAAAATTATAATTCATAAATAATATGTCATATAGGAAATCAATCGACATAACCTAAACTCAACACTCATAACCATATTTATCACTGACATTTGTCTAATTTACACAGTTATGTTCAACATGTATATTTTCATACAATTATTTTGTTTAATAATTTAAACTTGCACTCGCATTTGTTATTTTTTGTCTGTGATCGTTAATGAATCGTCACTTGTCAAAAAAGACTCTGCCGCATCTCGAGAAATCTGCAATTAGGATTCTTACCGACGACGACCGATCTTGCCGACAACGACGATGAAACAGAAAAATTTGAAAAAAAAAGTTTGATTCGGATAAAAAGTATACCGAACTACCGATTTACATCATAGTCCTACTTAAACCTTGCTCCATGATATACGTGAACTAAATTGTACTGCGTATCTCACAATTTGCACAATTTGATATTTAAAAATGCACAAGCGATTTAGAAAGAAAATATCTTCCTCAAAATCTCTCTGGTGAAAATTTGACGTTATTAAAGATCGCAAGCATTGTCTTCGTTTTATTTCTCGGCTCGCTCTCCATGACGTTCGATCGAGGAAGCTTCGAAAAGAGCAAAATATAATGAGAATACGATGTGCACGGTTGCACTTTGCATTCTCATTCAGAGTAAATTTCATAAATTCGATTTTTTAGGCACTCACGTTTTGAAAAAACGCACAAAAGTGCCTATTAAACCCGCGTTTAACCGGACCTAATTACTTTTTTATAGGTTAATGTTAATTTAATTTTAAAAAATCTGTTTTTTTACAGCACATTTCTCAAACACAGTAAAATACATATTCTTGGTGTATCAGAATATAGATTTCCCCATTATTAAATAATTTTTCTCATGAAAATTACATTTTTTGTTACCCAGACGTCCGTATTACATGGTAACTTTGGTCTGAATGGACCGAAGGAGCTAAAATTTGGAACATTCTTTATTTTTACAATGAGAAGCATGCACAAATATTATAGAAAATTTTCTATTTGTTTATATTGGTATTTACCTTAAAAAATTACCCAATCCAGGTACGCATATGTGTTAAGCCTTGCTAAGTTTTCACCAAATTAATAAATTTTAGCAACATTCGCAGCGTACTCATATTTTACCGAAATGCAAATACATTTTTCTTTATATTGCTTTTAGAGGATTTTAAAGTAGTGATTACCTAACAAGGTGAAAATCAGATATTTTATTTTTATTGATTTAGTACCTATGACAATAAAAATATTGTTTGTCTTGAAAAAATCATATCACACTACATATTGTACATTTTATTAAACAAAAACAATTGATTCCTTAGCTTTTTTCTTTATTGTTTCATTCATTAAATGAATTTGTATACTTCAATTGAAATAACAATTTATAAATATTATACAAACTTTAAGAATAAGTTACTATAACCTAAACACCACATTCGTACAGCATAATTATCACTGAGATTTATATAATTCACAAAATTTTATTCGACACGTATATTTCCATCGCTTATTTTGTTTGGTAATTTACGCTGGCACTTGTATTCGTTATTTTTTGTCTATTATCGTTTCTAAATGGTCACCTGTTAAAAAGTGACACAGCAGCATCCCGAAACAACTACATTTACGTCCCGATGAAGGGCAAAAATTTAAAAAAAAAACTTTAATTCTCATGAAAGAATCCGTTCCACTAATAACCGCGTAGCAAACTTAATAATAGAATATTTCACAGTTCGTATTTTCGAAAAAATACATAGTATCGAAAACTATGCTATATTTGAATAATGTGAAACAATAAGAATTACAAGTAAAAATAAAGAAGTTACACATTAAATGATTAGAATATGCATAAATTATTTTAAATATTGGATACTCTTGATCTTGAATATCAAAAGGAAACGCAAATGCCTTAATGGCAGCAAGTTCGCGCTTATTCAACGTCACTTCATGATGTACTTAGGGCTGCTCAGCGACAGAGGCAGCAATTTGCGCCAGTAATATAAGTTCATTAGGCCTACTGGGGACACGACTTTACTTCGATTTATCATATATCGAATGATAAAACAAAAACGCGGTATATTATCTACTTCAAACTGGTTTGAAAATGATAATACTTATACTCTCAATACTTACTCTAATACTTACTTTTCATGAAAACTCTATTGATGATTATTGAAAAAACGATGTTAACATGGTAACCCAAAGCGCGACATGTAAATCTTACAAGGTATAAAAAGCGTCGTTCAAACCATATAGAACGCGAAGCGCCCATTAAGCCCGTTAATGGAACGCGAAATGAGACGTCCAAACCATACGGAGACCGTAACACGACAGTCAAACTATTCAGAACGTGAAGCGCGGTGTCCGGAGCTATACGGAGCGTGAAAGCCACGGCCGGACCGTACGGCGCGCGACGGTCAGAATGGGTGCCGTAAAAATGACCCAAGGGGCCATTTTGGGGGTTCGGTTGGATCTCAAACTTGAAATTTCAATTGAACTGATCGTACAAGCGGAGACGGCAATATCCTGAGCTTCAGAAATTCATAACTAGAAAACTATCGATCTAAACGAAAAATTTGTAAGCACTTTTTCTCTTCCAAATGATCTGACGATAACGAAAAAAGATACGCGAACGTCAATATATCGTATCTGTAATTTAGGGACATGAATATATTGAGAGCCACATTCATGTACGTGTTAATCAAATGGGAAATCTCTACAGCCTTTGAGCCACTTCTACAAAGTTTTGTATCGCGCTAAAATTTTGAGAAGAGTTGTTTAAAGGTACGAACTATAGTTTAAAACGATGCAACATGAAAAAAAAAAAAAAATTCGACGCACCCTATTATACATCAATTATATAATTCTGATTTATTGAATATAATTTGTAGCCCAGCAGTATATATTTCAGATGTAAATACTCATGATATATCCATGACATATATGCGAGATATATAATAACTATACAACATTTTAGCTATATATATGCTACCCATATAAAATCTATGTTGCATGTATTCTTGGCATATATTCAACATACATCTATTTCAAAACAGGAATCAAGCTATGCCTAGAAAATCACCATTTCCACATTACATAGCTATAATATAACTACATTATTTTCATGCTTTTCTTGTACCACGGCAAAAAGTTTTACAGGGAAAATGTAAAAAGAAATACATTGATCGGAAGAGCAGCTCAAAAGGTTATCTACGTTGTCAACTCACGGACGAGCGATATATTAGCAACAAGTAGAAGAATATAACTGGAGGTGATGAGCCATGCGGTGTGATGAAGCCTGTTCACAATATCTTTCTTTATAGGTATACTTATTTGAAGTCAGAAGCAGATGCGTCAGAACGCCGCTACTCTGCCAGTTGTCAAATGCAGTGTGTTGTATTGAATGAAGCGTCTTTGATGACGACGAATAAGTCATTTTCCGGAAACCCAATTATTGTATACTAAAACTTTTACGTCCACACAAATAGACCGCAAGTCTCTCGCCCGTAATCAATGTTTGAGAATCATAATAGGACTACTTAAGGTTGATACAACGAATTAACCCCTTAAAGCGAGCGAGAAACTGACGTGAGTAGTACATTGGACATTCATTAGGTTAACGCTGAACTCTATTTATGTCCAGTTTGATTAATTATAGCTCAAGGTCGAAGAAGATAACAGTATAATTGATACAGAAACGGATTGGGATTTAACAGACGTTTGAATAACGATGGCAAGCAGACTTCAGTGAGAAATTTTTGATAACGTTACACTGATTGAGGTAGTCTTTTGCTGTATGCTTGAAAAATCCAGATGAGGATTCCTTCAATCAATTTTCAATAATATTGGTAATAAATCATCGGTTGTCAATCGTAGTTTGCCAACTACGTGAGTTCTTAATATATAAATATAGCCACGGATGAGACCTTAAATGAAGATAAATTGATGTATCTACGTGTTCGATGAATGGTTTTTGGTATCTGGTTTTATGCTAGAAATAAGATAATAATATCAGTCTGACGATGAAGAGCTCACTTTTTCTTATCTCAAGGTGTTTCGTTGAGTGCTTGGAGATATTTTTTAATAATACAAGAAAATCCACGCGCACTGCGCGCGCAACTTGGAATCGTATAGAGCCGGGGCACTATCATATATATAGTGCGGATATATATCGCACTATATATACGAAGACATAGGAATCTGTGCGAGCAGATAAAAGCGATTCAAGAAGCCACGAGTGGTATTTGTAACAAGTTAGTAAGTGAGAGTAAGCTAAATGATCATGATCGCTATCGCTGCGCGCAGTTGATCTCTAATACTGAAGGAAGCATTGGATTCATTTGAAATTAAACAAATGTCTTCCAAAAAATTAACTCCATAAGTGGCAGCTGCATAAGGAATTAATGATAAATTTAAATTAATATTAAATCTTATATTATGGAGCTAGTTCATTGAGCGTATCAGTTAAGAACCGAGTCTTAAATATCCATTATTTCATTGGCTCAATATGCACCTCATTGATTATTCTTAAGAAATAATTTGTAGTTTCTATAAAATTACGTTCAAACGTTTCAAAAACTGCGATAAAAGGATTATCATAATAAACCATCAAAAGCTGTGTGTTGTGTGTGCGGCTACCATTATTATTATCATTATAAACCATCAAAATTTTGACTGAAAAATAGACCATACACTTGAAGCATTTAAGAATGAATAAAACGCTGCAGTTCTCTGTTTCAGCAAAAGCCTCATGGACCAAAATTAATCGTGGATTCGTTTGTACCCCCAAAAAGTACCCTGCGGGTACAAGAACTAAGGCTAGTACATTTACGTGAGTGGCATTCTGCCCCGAAATTCAGCGTAATTTGAATAAAAATTCAGCAGTATACTTTTTATATATGTATCCGCAAAACGTTGTGAAATTATCTGAAAACATCTATAGCATGTCATGTCAAGTACATGTATGTAAGCTTAACCTGTTCTGAACACCAGGACCGACACTAAGATAGAGTTGTATACCCCCATACGCGGGCTATTCTTAAAAGTAACGGTAAAAATTATGCAAACAATAACCGAGGCGATTTTTAATTTGAACGTGGAAACGTTTTTACATAAAGAGGACTTATGTTATTTAGTGAAATGTATTAATGATAGTAATAAAATAATAATAAAATAATGATAACAACAATTTTAACAAATAACAAAATTCCTGCATTTGGAGAAAACGGAATATTGACAAATAGAAACAAACAAAATTGAAACTAATTTCATAATTTAATTGCAAAAAATAATTTCCCCCGAGTACTTAGCGAGTTTTTGAAATATACTAACTTGTTCCATTATTTTATATGAATGGTATGATATTAATTTGCCAAGTGCTGAGAGCAAATTGTTTTTTGCAATCCAATTATCAAATTAATTTTAATTTTGTTTGTTTCCATTTTTTAATATTTCGTTTTCTACCAATACAAGAATTTTCTATTTTTTCAATTTGTTATTATTATCTTTATTTTATTATTATTCCATTATTATTTTAATACATTTGACTAAATAACATAAATCCTGTTTATGTGAAAACGTTTCCACGTTCAAATAAACGAACCCCTCGCTTATTGTTTGCATAATTTTTACCGATAGTTTCAAGAATAGCCCGCGTTGCACATACATATATAGAAAGTATACTGCTGGATTTTTATTTACATTACGGTGCATTTCGGGGCAGAATGCCACTCATGTAAATGTCCTTGTCTCACTATTTTACCCGCAGGGTACTTTTTGGGAGATTTCACTACTTCTTGCACAGTTTTTCAAACCTCATGCATCTCATCAAGTCAAAATGAGGGAAATCCTACTTTTACCTTCTTATCTCTTACAAATATTAAAAAAAAAAACAAAGTATTGAAATCCATGAAAAAACTCCTGGGTTACTTTGGTTATAGTTATAATGTAGAAAATTTCAAAATTGAACAAAGTATTTTTCGAAATATTTCCAGGTCACTTAATTATGGTATTCGATATGTCACTTGAAAAATATATATAATGGTGATTTCCTTTTATTCTTCTTGGAGGTTAGAATCGACGACGATAAACAAACACTTGTGTTGCTCTGTAATAAAGTTTCAATTTTCCTTTATAATTATACCAATTACATTATTTTTTCCTATAATCTTACCTGTAATAAAGAAACGACAATCAATGTTCATTTTCTGGTCGATCCATTGTTTACAGGTGAGAATATGGCCTTTTCTCTTCACACGTGTTTTCCCCTTTTTTCCGTATCTCCCGTTCAGTGGGCTACTGCCAAAGTCTGCAATAACCAATTTCTGCAAAAACTGAAATACCGACCGAACTTTTACTTGATCAAAGCCCCACAAAAGGTCGTTGGCGGCAAAAACCGAATTCGCGAATTCCGGTAACAGTGGTACCAACCAGAGTTGTGAAATTTTTAATGTGAAAATAATGCATTATTTTGTTTAAAAAAAATGCATAATGGAATTCAGAACCACAAGCTATTCCTTTTTTAATGAGATGGAAGACACATCCATTACCCATTACTTGTTTAATGAGTGATGGAACTCACATTCATGACCGATTTTTAAAGTATTGGGTAATGGATGTGGTAATGCATATATGATAAGTGTATTACTCTAGCTAAATTTGCTTAATAAATAATAATAAAATAAATGTATAATCGAATAAATCGGAAATTTGTTCCAAATCTCAACAAATAAGAAGATGAATGGCAATTCGTTTGAAAAATTGATAAATAAATGAATGAGTCTAATAAAATTGGAAATCTGCAATTAAGGAGGTCAACCCGTGGAGAATTCAATTCGCATAAATTCGAGAAAAGGGCGCGAAAGTTGCAACCACTTCTCGACCAGGTTGATTTTTTCATGGTTTTTTATGTCCAGCATAATTTCTTTATGTCTTTTGGTATCTAGGTTGATTTCTCCATGGTTTTTGGTGTCTTATTTGATTTCTCCATAGCTTTTCGTATCCAGGTTGATTTATCGGTAGCTTTTGGTGTCCAGGTTGACTTTTTTATAGCTTTTGGTGTCCAGGTTGATTTCTCCATAGCATTTGGTATCCTGCTTGATTTCTTTATTCGTTTATTTTGCATCTAATTTTATTGACAATTGTTTCATTTAATCTTTCATTTAATCCGTTTGAGAACGGCGCGTTTACTGCCGTAAAAATTATTGGCTTATTTTTTTCTTCTAGAAATTCTTTGAACTCTCTCGAATTAATTCCTGGGTATTGATCTGTGAGGATCGTACCAATGTCGTTAGTTCCTGTAGTGTATTTTACTAATTTTATAAAGTCCATTGCGTTTTGCGTTTTTGATGTGAGAATGACTGCATACCTTTTATAATGGTCCACTAGGAGGTGAAGGTATTTTTTGTTGTTGTCCGTGTGCCTCTAAAACCTCGAATTGTGTCGATGGAGACGATTTCGAAAGGCTTCGACGCCGGACCTAATTGCGACATCAGTCCGATTTTGTTATGTCCTCTTGATTTATTCTTTTTGCATGTTGCACAAGACTCACATATTTTTATTACGTTTTTTGTTAAATTCTTTGCGGTGTAGAACGTTCCTATTTTTTCATGCATTTGTTTGATTCCTATATGGCATATGTATTCGTGGATATTTTTTATAAATCCTATGCGGAATTTTTCTGATAGGATTATTTTTCCTTTTTTATTAACTTGCTTGTAGTAAACGTCTTGTTTTTGTATTAATTTCGCTTTTTTGTTTTGTACGTCTTCGTTTCCCTCTTAGTCCGTTACGATATCCTTTAGGTTTATGAAGTTTATAATTTTCAATCGTTCTTCCGTATTTTCGTATGGTTCCAACACTGGGTTTCTGCTTGAGCAGTCCGCTTCTATGTTGCTTGTCCCTGGTGCGTATTTTATTTTAAGATTATATTGCGAGAGGTAGTACGTTAATTCTCCTAGGTCTTCATCTGTTCTGGCCTTGATATTAATGTTTTCCAACGGTTTGTGGTCCGAAAATACTGTAAATGATTTATTCATAAGCCAGTATTGCCAGTACTTGACTGCTTCTTTTATCGTCAAGCACTCCAGGTACACGGCTTTTTTCTTTTTTCGCGCTTCGTTTAATTTTTTTGAAAAATACGCTACTGGTTTCTCTTTTCTGTCTGGTTGCGTCTGTTTTAGGACTGCTCCAATTCTTTGTAGTGATGCATCTGTGCAGATATTCATTGGTAGATCTTGATCGAATATTGCCAAGATCGGCTGCGAGCAAAACAGGTCCTTAATTTCGTCCGACGATTTTTGACATTCTTCTGACGAAATGAAGTTTACGCTTTTTCGTAATAGGTTATGTAATGGTTCTAGTATTGTTGCACTTCTTGGAATGTACTCGTGGTAAAAGTTTATTTTCCCTGAAAATGGCCTTATATTTTTTTGTGTTTTTGGCACCGGGAAATTTCTAACCGATATCAGGTTATCTTTACCCGGTCTTATGGTGTACTCCTGTATAATGTGTTCCAAGTATTTTACTGAGCTTGCCGTGAAGGTGTATTTTGTAAATTTTAGTCTAAAACCTTCCTTTACTATTGCTCTCAATAATTTTTCTAGATGATTTATGTGTTCCGAGAAGGATTTCGAGAATATTGAAACCGTCGTCTATATAGTTAACTGCAAAGCTCGTAAGTTCATACTTTCCCAAAATATTGCTTAGAAACCTTTGGAATATTGCTGGTGCAGTCTTCAGTCCGAATGGTAGGCACGTCCATTGGTAATGTCCTTCCTGCGTTACGGAACCTGTTTTCTTCCTATCTTCGATTCGTATTGGAATCGACCAGAAGGCCGAGTTTATGTCCAATGTTAAAAAATACTTGCAGTTCCTTGTTTTTATCATTAAGTCCTCTATCAGTGCGAATGGTTGAGCTCGAGGCACCACGATTTTATTCAGTTTTCTGAAGTCTACGCATAATCTTGTTTTTTTCTTCTCTTCTTTCTTGAATGCCAGTGTTACTGGTGCAGCGAACGGGCTATATGATTCTTCTATAGGATAATTCTCCAATAGTTGTGCGATTCGTCCCTCAATTTCTTCTCTGTCTCCTACGGTACATTTGTAAGGCCTCTTGCTACAATATCTGTCGATTATCAAGTCGTTGTGGGCCTCATATTCTCTCACTTTTCCGATGTCGTACGTTTCTTGGATGTTTATTCGCGTACGTTTCTTGGAAATTTGCTTTCCAGGTTTCTCACGCCGAATCTAATGTGAGCTTTATGAGCGTGAAGCTGTACCAGTCCAAGCGCGATCCTTCCAAGAATAGTCTCAGGATTTTAATTTTTTCTTCACCTTCTTGTGCACCCAATATATCGCACTCTCTTTTGAACAGTTCCATCCATTAGGTTCCGCTGGAGCTTTTGCTTGTGAATTTTTCCAAGACAAATTTTTCTGACAGTTTTTTCATGTTTTTACTGTGATGATCTTCAGTCTTCTTATTAGAGAATTCTTCTAATATTTTTGTCAGCATTCCTTCTGTAAGACCTCCTGTAGCCGAAGCTTGTTGTACCTCTGGTGTCGCATCTTCCAACAGATATTCCTTGAATTGCAGATTTCCATCCTCGTCCATGAAGTTTCACGATAATTCTTCGGTTAGGGTTACCCAGACTTTTCTCATTCGGTGTCTCTTTTGTAGTGTGGTTTTTACTTTTTTGAAGGCGTTGGTCGTATTAGTTCTGTGTGTTGTGCCACTGCTTGGTATTGCTCCGGGATATAATAGGTTTTCTTTTCAGTCGTAGTAATTGAGTTTACGGTCAACCAATTTGATTTTCCATCCGCACTCCCCTTTACTACATATTCGAACTTCAGTTTTTCCATCTTCATTGTAGACAAAATTGTCGTTTTATAATGGTGATTTCCTTTTATTCTTCTTGGAGGTTGGGATCGACGACGATAAACAAACACTGGTGTTGCTCTGTAATAAAGTTTTAATTTTCCTTTATAATTATACCAATTACATTATTTTTTGCAATAATCTTACCTGTAATAAAGAAACGACAATCAATGTTCATTTTCTGGTCGATCCATTGTTTACAGGTGAGAATATCGCCTTTTCTCTTCACACGTGTTTTTCCCCTTTTTTCCGTATCACCCGTTCAGTCTACTCCCTACATTACCGACGCTACATTACCATGAGATGTAGAGCGGCAGAATTAAACTAAATGAAATACCTTTTCTTTATATATATTTGAAAAAAATTGTCTTAGCCAAATAAACGATGACCAACATGTTCTTTTTATGATAAGGATTGTACAAAATAAAGCAAATTGAGACAGCGATGAAAAGAAATCCTAAAAATTCTGATTAGATAAAAAATGGTTTAAGTTACAAGCGAATGTTATAGGACCTTCTTAATGATGAGTAATGAGCTGAACGAAAAAGGTCTTATTAAGAAACAACATTCGATGTGTTGATTTCATGTCAGAGCTCTTACATAATTTACACTGCGATACCATATTCCTAGAAATTCTATGAAACGTAAAAACCATGACACAAAAATATGATGTCCAGAAAAAAAAACTGCAACACAGTAAAAAATGTGTATTGATTACTTATGTTTTCTCCTTTATTAGTGTTATTTCGTACTATAATAGAGTGAACTATTCAATAGATAACTTTAGGAAATTGCAGACCACAAAAATTTTTTTTGAAAGAAACTACTATCCAATTTGTGTCAATTCTCGGATTCACATTGTATAAACATGGTGCATGTCGAACTAGAGGTGGCCAGCTTATAACAAACTTTACAATACAAATTACCTCTTTTTTCATATGGTACTCTTTGCCGATTGAATAAATTTACAGTATATAAAGATCCAAATTAATTTTACGGGAGAACCAAGTTCCATGGATTGATAAAAAAAACTCCTTAGTATACATGAAAGTAAAAGAAACTTGTTACGCATTGAAAATTAATGCAACCTTTATTATTCCTCTAGAAATTGAGATAATAATTTATCACATCAAGCAACACAGCATCATACCGGATGATTTTGGAAAACTGAGCACATTGAATCGTTCTTGAACAAAAACTACTAAAAATCAGTCACTTTTACCGTATAACATTGAAACTAAGAAGTAAATAATTAAGCAACAAACACAAAATTACCGATTTTAGTATATATATAATGACAATCCTTCGGGAAGGGTAGAACCAAAGGTTTCTCTGTAAACCAAAGTTTATAATTTTTTTTTCTTATTTTCCTGTTACAAACGTAATTATAATGATACTAGCTCGCAATAACTCTTATTCTCACCTGTAAACCAAAGAAAAGACAATTAGGTCCACTTATTCCTCTGTTTACACCTTTCTTACTAATTTGATAATAACTTGTTCTTGTGCTCGGTTATATAATCCGTTTTCCCCATTCCACACGATCGTCGCCCGAGCTATCGGTGGTTACCGCAACGGCGCGCGGGACCTGGAAAGCGCCGCACATTCAATTTAAAATAAAGAACGTGCACTGCACTTTCTTTACATCTCCCCCACCCAGGGTGAAAATTCCTACAATTTTCAGTCTCCGTCGCCAGGTGTTGGAAGTAACTTTGTCACGTGGTAGAGTCCAGTTTCTTGGTTACGTTTCACTGTTTTTATTTTGTACAGTTAGTCGGATATCTTTTCTATTATTTCGAAAGGTCCAATTCTTAATTCGTCTAATTTTTTCCTGTTTAATCTGTTGCCATTTTCGACATACACTAAATCTCCAGTATTAAACTGGTGATTCTTTCTGTTTTTGTTAAATATATTTTTGTTGTATTCATCCCGAGTCGAAATTTTAACCCTCGGTTAGCCCTCCGGGAATCCCAAATTCTTTGGCGAGGCAAACGCCGACGCCGGTTTCACCCTCCGTACAATCAACAGTGACCCTGTTTGGAGGTTCAATCGTTATTTGACACCCTCCGTAGAGTCTTCCTCACTCCGTGTAGAGCCTCCTCCGGCCTACACGCCCTAGCCATAGACCTCCCTACGACCTACTCACCCTAAATGAGACATATAATCCCCGTTGAACCTATGTAACCTATTAAAATCCCGATAACCCTATTTAAGCAATATAAATATAGAAAAAAAAGGCGTCTTAATAAAAACTCATAAAGCGTTTAACACCTTATTGCTGTAAGTAATATAATTTAAGTTATGGTAAATCCAGAAGGCATTGGTACATACGTATGTATAGGATAGGGCTAGAAAGCATAAAAAAGATCTAGTGAATCGAGGTATGTAAACATTTTATCATCATAGATTTTATCACTGAAAATGAATCTTCTCTCCTACAAAAAGTCATATATCACATTGTCATATATTACGTTAGTTGGGTGCATTTTAAGTTATGGAAAGAAAAGTTTATTTAAAAATGTTGTTTGCATTAAATATATTACATCTATAAGATAAAGTTGAATAAACGGTTTTGGTTCCTGAATTTGTTTTTTATATTCATAATATAAGTAATTGAACTTTCATTGATGTGTAGGTGAATGGAAGGTGTAATAGTGTATGTGGGAGGAACTTTCGCAGGGTCAACGGAGGGTATGAAAGGTTCTGTGGTAGGCTTAACGGAGGACCTGGTAGGTTCTGTAGTAGGCTTAACGGAGGGTCTGGGAGGCTCTGCGATAGACTAAACGGAGGGTCAGGAGGCTCTGCGATAGACTAAACGGAGGGTCAGGAGGCTCTGCGATAGACTAAACGGAGGGTCGGGAGGTCCTATGATCGGTTCTACGGAGGTTTTCTAGGGTCTGCATTACTCTCCGTGACCCTCCGTTAAGTCGAGATGTCTACTTTCTGCCATTTCAGGAGTCTGGTAGGGTAAAATTCAAATGTAAATTTATTCGCGACGCCCTTCCTGTGCCCTACAGACTGCCATCTTGTACACTCGAAACTACACTCGTTGATCTCCACTATTTTAGGTTACAAGAAGGGTTAAAATTTCGACTCGGGATGGGATTTCCTTGTTCTTTCTAAGGCTAGCTCTTTATCCCGTATCCAATTTTCCCTATCGGTTTTGATTTCATTTCTTCAGGTAAAATATTAGTGTTTGTGCCTTCCAATAAGTATTTGGGCGTAAAGCCGGTTACCGTATGTTCCGTTTCGTTGTACCTATCGACACAGTCTCTAGCGATCGTTGTCCAAGCTCTTTTTCCGCCTTTCTCATTTATCCTACATCTTATTTTATTGACTAGAGTCTGATTCAGTCTCTCGTTCAGGCCATTTGAGAAGAGAGCATTGACAGCCGTGAAAATTAATCTAACGTCATTTTCTACCAAAAAATCTTTAAATTCCCTTGAGTTTATTCCCGGATATTGATCTGTAAGTATTGTTCCAATTTTTTCCGTTTCTAATACTGAGTTTACCAGCTTGATAAAATCAGTCGCATTCTAATTTTTTGATGTTAAAATTAACGCGTATCTTGTGAAGTGGTCCACAAGCTGATGGAGATACTTTTTTGTCGATCTTTGTCCTCCGAAGCCTCCAATGGTGTCTATTGACATTATTTCGAACGGTTTTGTTGCTGGCCCTAATTGTGACATCAGCCCATGATTTTCTTGCCCTCTGGATTTGTTCTTAATACATACTTCGCAGTTTTTACATATTTCCCTTATGTTCGCAGTTATATGCTTAGCTGTGTAATAAAGGCATATCCTATTCATCATTTGTTTAACCCCTAAATGACACCATTTCGAGTGTATTTCCTTAATTAATTCCACGCTTAGCTTCTCCGATAAAAGTATTTTTTTCCTTTTTTTTAACTGTTTTATAAAAGACCCAACTTTTTTCAACCATTTTTGTTTTTGTTTTCCGCAGTGTTTTATTCTCTTTTTGGTCCGTTTTTATCTCCTTTGTTTTTATTAGATTAACTATTTCTAGCATTTCCTCCGTATTTTCGATCGGCTCTAATACTGGGTTTCTACTTAAAACTATCGGCTTCGGCGATATCTTTTCCCGGAATATATTTGATCTCAAAATCGTACTGTGATAGATAATAAGTCATATCACCAAGCTCTTCGTCTGTCCTCGCTTTTATATTCATGTTTTCTAATGGCTTATGATCCGAAAATACCGTAAATTTTCTTCCAATTAGCCAGTGTTGCCAATACTTCACCGCTTCTTTAATTGCGAGACATTCTGAATGAATTGCTTTTTTTCTCTTTTGTGAATCGTTTAGTTTTTTTGAAAAATATGCTACCGGCTTTTCTTTACCATTATCTTGTACCTGTTTAAATATTGCACCAATGCCTTCTAGTGATGCGTCTGTGTAAATCCTTATTGGTAAATTGTTATCGAAAATTGCCAACACTGGTTGAGAACTTAGCAACTTTTTAATATCCGTAAACGCTTTTTCGCAGTCTTCAGACCATATGAATCTCTCGTTTTTCCGTAATAGTTTGTGCAAGGGGTCTAGTAGTATTGAGCTTCTCGGGATGTACTCATTATAAAAATTAGTTTTCCCAAGAAATTGTCTAATGTTCTTTTGCGTCCTCGGCGTGGGAAAATTTTGCATCGAAATATAATTATCCTTCACTGGTCTTACTGTATTGTGCTCTATTATTTGTCCGAGGTATTTCGCCGATTCCGTGGCAAATGTACATTTTTTAAATTTTAATCTGAAGCCCTCATTTACTATTGCCTTTATGACTTTTTCAATGTGTTCTATATGGTCTTCGAACGATTCCGAAAAAATTGAAATGTCGTCTATGTAATTTTTTGAGAATGTTTTTAGATTGTGCTTTCTTAAAATATTGGACAAGATTCTCTGGAAGATAGCCGGTGCCGTTTTCAGTCCGAATGGTAGACACGTCCATTGGAAGTGTCCTTCTTGTGTGACAAATCCCGTTTTCTGCCTATCCTGAACGCGTAGAGGAATTGACCAAAAAGCGGAATTCACGTCTAGCGTGGTGTAGTACCTACAGTTTCTTGTCTTTATTATTAAGTCGTTTATTAGCGGGAACGGTTGAGCCTGTGGTATAATTATCTTGTTCAATTCGCGAAAGTCTATGCACAATCTCGATCGTCTGTTTTCCCCTCTTTTATATGCTAGCGTTACTGGTGCCGCAAACGGGCTGTAAGATTCTTCAATCAATTTATTTTCCAGTAGTTTTGCTACCTGATTTTCGATTTCCTTTTTGTCTTCTATAGTGCATCTATATGGCCTCTTACTACAATATTTATCGACAAGTAAGTCTATCCGAGCCTCGTAGTCTGTCACTGTGCCTACATCATATTTATTTCTCGCAAATACTGTGTTATATTTTTCTATAATTTTCTCAATCTCTCTTTTTTTGATACCGTCCCAGTGATCTAGATTCGTTGTAAACTCGTCTTCGTTCACATGTTCGTTAAAATTTATTTTTACTTCTATTTTTTTATTATTATTCACTGTATTTATCGTCTCCCCTATCCGTGCCTCTGTTCTCTCTGTCTGTATTTCTTTCTTTTGCCATATTTGTAAATTTTCATCCTGAATTAGTCCAAATTTTTTTATCATGTCTAATTTTCATGTGTCATGTCATGTTTAAATTTTTACTTTTATGGTTACCAAACCTTTTGTTTGCGTCACACCATTGACTGTTTTAAAAAATATTTTATTTACGTCTTCCGTCTTTTGTTTAATCTCAACCAATTTTGAGTTTATTAGGGAGACTTGAGAACCTGGGTCATATGTCCCGTTAATTTCTAATTTTCCCTCTAGTAATATTCTTACTTTAATCAATGGTGTGATTATTCGTTTTTTTGTTTTGTATTTAAGTCTACCTCTATCACCGAGTTGCTTCCGATCACCCTAGATTCGTCTCCGTTTTTCTTTTTGAACCAGCACAACTCTTCCGGGTGATATCTACTGCCCTTGTTCAATTTTTCGCAGTTTTTGCACGGTTTCTTCTCCTCGGGTCTTCTCCTATTATCCTGTCGTTCCTCTTTCTTTTTTATAAAACTATTTTTACCCACTAGATTCTCGCATTTCCTAACCTCGTGCAGTAATCCCGTCGAATCTTCGCAGTTTTCTTCCCTGTCGATCTTGTTTCTGACGAATTCGGGTAATCCTGCCGCTATAAGCATCACGAGTGTCCTTGTGCTGATGCCCTCGTCCATGTCTAGCAGCAGTTTTTCTTTTCTCATAGCGTACTGCATCAGCGAGCCGTCCCTGTACTTGTAGGCTATCGCTTAGATTCCCGTGCTCCATCCTTTGTCCGCAAATGACTCCAGAAATTTCTCTTTCCATCTAGACCATTCAGCTTCCACTCCCAGTGTTGTCAGTGTCGCTGCGTGCCAATCCAAACATGACTTGTCCAGGAATAGTCTCAGTATCTCGATCTTCGTATTATCTTCACCGATTTCAAATCTTCTACATTCTTTCTCAAACGTTTCCAGCCACTGCTTCGCATTTGCATGTTTACACACAAATTTTTCGATCATGAATCTCTCAGCTACGTTCCTTAGATTCAGTTGATTTTCTTTCTTCTGTATAAATTCTGTTTGCTCCGTTTCTGTTATCTGCTCGAGGTACAGATCGTTGAATAATACGTTGCCATTTCCGTCGAAGTAAACATCTTCCATCTCCTCTGTGCATTTTATCCATATCATCCTTTCTTGGCCTCTTTGATTGAAGCTTTTTTTCACCCTTTTATAATGCTCCGTTTTCATCAGCTCACTGTGGTTACTCGCAAGCCTTTCGGCCTCTGGCAATACATAGCTCCTGTTGTCCTCCGTTGTAATAGAGGTTATGGCTACCACACTCGTCTTTCTGTCCTCGATCTATCGGTGGTTACCGCAACGGCGCGCGGGGCCTGGGAAGCGCGGCACATTCAATTAAAAATAAAGAACGTGCACTGTACTTTCTTTACATATAAATTCAGAATATGGCTGGATGATGTTGAAAGCCAGCAGTAAGAAATAAGACGCTGTATTAAAAAATTGGATTATGCGAATCTTAGTTAATCAGTGAATAACCATCAATTTTATCATATTTATTTAAAAATGAAGTGCATATACATTGAAGAACACACTATTATTATTTTTGTTATAGTCCTCAAATTCAATTTCTTCATGAGTATATTCCACTGGACATTAGAAGTCTCACAGAAGAAATCGATTGGAGTCGCCAATCAAGAGACGCGGCAGCGTCTCGAGACAAGTACATTTACACTGCCGCAGATCATTTACTCACGCCAACTCGTTTTAGCCACTTTTTTTCGAGCTTGATGTGTTATATTGATAAAATGATAGCGTTTTCAACTTTTTTTCAGATATAATCAGATATTACAGGCCAAAATAATTCGTCTTAAGACCAAAACGAGCGTTCTACGTTCAGTCGTTTTGGTGATATGGTCATTTATATTTTAAAACTTCCCTGAAATATTACACTTTTTCAGTGGTCGACTCTGTAATTTCACACACTCATCTTTCGCAACCTGCTAACCACTATGTTTCGCAACCTACTAATCATTATAAAAAAATCGAAAACGTCATCCAGTGATGAGCCAGTTTATGAAATACACGGCGAAGCAATAGTATATACATTGTTAATGGTAATAAACGAACGACTGTTCTACAGCTTTGGTGTCTAGGTCAATTCGTCCATATTTTCCGATGTCCAGGTCGACCTCTCCATACTTTTCCGTATCCAGGTCAAGGTCTCCATAGTATTCGTTGTCAACGTTGACCGCTCCGTAGTTTTTCGTGTCCAGGTCGACGGCTCTGCAGTTTTTGTTGTCCAGGTCGACCTGTCCATAGTTTTTGTTGTCCAGGTCGATCTCTCCATAGTTTTAAGTGTCCAAGTTGATTCCTCCATAGGTTTTGATGTCCAGGTCGACCTCTCCGCAGTTTTCGGTGTTCAGGTCGATCTCTCCATGGTTTCAGATGTCCAGATCGACCTCTCCGCAGTTTTCGGTGTTCAGGTCGATCTCTCCATGGTTTCAGATGTCCAGGTCGACCTCTCCATCGTTTTCGGTATCCAGGTCAACCTCTCCGTAGTTTGCCGTATCGAGGTACAAGTCTCTATAGTATTCGTTGTCCAGGTCAATATCTCTATAGTTTTGGATGTCCGGATCGATCTCTGCATAATTTTTCCTATCCTGGTCGACCGCTCCGTAGTTTTTGCTGTCCAGGTCGAAGTCTCTATAGTTTTCGGTTTACAGTTATTAGAACTGGCAGAGAACCGTAAGTCTTGAGAATCCTATTCTTAGTTCAATTTGCAGACGTCTTACGACTTGTTTGAAAACATATATTGCAATCAAAAGCAAGTTTTTTTTTAAATTTAATGAGACAGTCGCAGCTTAGCTGCACAGCATAATAGAATGGTACGCATAGGATTTAACGATCGACATTCTGTTTAAAAAAAGTTAAGTGTTGTATTTTTATCAGATGCCTGTAAATATGTGAGCTCCAGTATTTATATTTTGAGTAAAATAACCGTAATAATACCGTAATTTACCGTAAGTCTTTTTTCAAATTTCGCATTGCGAAAATACGATTACGAGAATTGCTAATAAAATGACTGTACATATGGTAAGAATCAACTATACAAGTTTAAAATTACTGGTTATAAAATTCATTTAATTTTTAAAAAATATAAAATCCACATATTGAAACGTTTCGTGATGTCCTATCTGGCTATGAGCTGCGATGTACGATGAGAAACGGCTCGTACATAAATGCTCTGCCTGTAGGAGGCTTCAAAACTTCGAAAACCGGTGAAATCCGGAATTTAATTTTGTTTTTCGCTCACCGTTAATCCTTTTAGAGTGGAATGGGTAACGGGAAGAAAGGTGAAAGACTCGAGGGAATTTCGGATTGAGCTGAATAATGAGAGATGTTGACTTTTAGGATTAAATTTGTTTTTCAAGATTGCCTCAGGCGTTATTGTTCTCATCTACACGTGCCACGCGTATTGATGATTTGACCCTTCATCATTGGCAATAATTATGGATCGAAATAAATTGTCTCTCGTGAAGCGAGAGACGAAAATAAGAATTGAACGGAGAGTTTATGGAATTGCGGTAAAGGCAGAGCGGGTCAAGGAAAGGAAGGATTTTGTCTAGAGCTTTAAATTCTTCCCTTTTTCTTTTACTGCCAATAAGTAAAGATTTTCTGCAAGTGACGATAATTTGTAACCTCGGAAGCCAAATGCTTCCGAGTATTGAAATGACTATTTTGAAGGGGCAGGAGGGAGAATTATTGTAAAGTTCAAAATAGAAACTTTATTTGTCGGAATTAATTTTTACAATATTTTGAGTAGAGAGAATAAATTTTTGAATGAAGAAGTATTATTTGTGATGATATTACTGTTTGCTGAAGGTGAATTACAAAGATTTTATGTTATCTCTGTTCTGGAGGAACCTTGTTGATCGATATTCCATGATTCGCGAGATATCGTAGAATATCGATGTTTCTCGTCGTATATCGCAGAGAATTACAGACAGGAGACGAAATACCGCGAGGTGGAACGTTCCTACTATGCTTCTATACAATTTTAATGTTTCTTTTGATGTTGTAAATTATGTTTGTCACGAGGCGAATCGAATTGCCCTACCTAAGTGCACGCACGACTACGAGAGAATCGCTTTATTCGTGCGGCGAATTAGTTAAACATTCGATGCTTCGTGGTACGCTCGCTTGTTTCTTTTCTTCCGCTTTAGCGTGAAACGAGGGAGATAATGAAAACCTTCGACATGGTTTATTAAATTGATTTTATGATAGTAAAATATTCGCTTTACCTACGAGATGTAAGCACAACGGAGCCTTACACTCAATTTATTTGTTTGATTATGGGTTGCTCTCGCGTGGAGCAAGAGACAATGTTGAAGTCGTTTGTTCACGAAGTTTAAATCGACTCTAATTTACAAAATATTCGTTTCACTCACAAGACGTGAGTGCAAACGGAGCTCTACACTCAATTTATTCTTTTGATAATAAGGGCTCTCGCGTGGAGCAAGAGAGAATGTTTCAAATCGTATGATGACGAATTAAATTGATTTTATTAAAGAAAATATTCGCTTGGCTTACGAAATGTAAGCGCAAGTGGAGCTTTACACTCAATTTGATAATATAATTTTTTTTTTTATAACCTGAGCGTTGCGAATTGGTACAATAATATCGATGAGATTCTACACTGCTTTAAGCAAAAGGAGCTGATGATGGAATTTTGCTGTCACTATCCTTTTTCCGCTAATGGTCTCGAGTTGCTAGTAAATCGAATAAAGATTATTTTACCTCGACGCAATTAGAACGATTGCCACGAGGGCGTGAAAGCTCAGCAGCTTGAATCGTTTTAATTTTAGGATATTTCACAAAACGCGATATTACTGAGATTTTATGTTCACCGATTTTTACAACGTTCCACCGTTTATAGAATTCTTTAATCGAGTCTCAACCGTATTCTTATCTAGCCTCAAGCACAGATCAACGTCCACGTTCAATACGGGGGTGACGATGTACTTGAGGACCCTGAGCTTTGCTAAGAATCTAACTTAACAAATAAGCCTTGGCTCCTGCTCTAATCGTAGATATTGAAGAGTATTGGATGATCCACGATGATAATGACCACGAGTCGAGCTCCGTTGACCTTTTTATATCTTCGCACCTCTCTGGTGCGCGTAAGGGGAAATTAAGTCGCGCGCCGACTTTGGTTTTCGGGTAGAGAGGGCCAGTGCGTAAGGTGCGTGGGGTTCTTCTTACTCGGTGGGAGGAACATTTCGAATCCGCCTCTCTTCGTGACGAAATTTGTTTGTCACTTATCGGGATGATAAGTGGGAGATCCCTTATCGTCGCTCGGTATTAGGCGACTATCATGCGTCCTTGTCTTGCGTGTGCGTGAGAGAGCTCCTTTAACACATTTCACGACATCGGACAGGTGTGCTTGCCGATGTGCGTGGATCTTTAAGAAATTCGCGAGGACTTGGAGCGAGCTCCTCTCTATGCCGCTTTCCTAATAGAGGTGCGCGGAGAGCGTCCCGTTACAATATATATATGCAGTTGCTTAACCGTACATAGTGATACCACTGTAGGATGAAAAGCACCGGTAAAATGTTATGGCAAAAACTTTGAAAAAACTGGTGGACTTTCCCAAAAAAACCCTCACGGGTGAAGAAATGGAGACAAGTACATTTACGTGAAGTGGTATCTGATACCCCCAAAAACACAGTGTGTCAAAAACTTGAGCCATAAACTATGTATAAGTACAAAAAGTTGTGAAAAGAACTAAAAATATATTTAGCATGTCAAGTACATGTTGTACAACATATATATACATTATATACGTGTATATAAATATTAGTTTTAATATTAACTAAAAAGAATTTCTCGCATTTGTTGCGCCCCGAAAATTAGATAGTAATTTTTTGATTGTTAAATTATACGTAGTGATAATTTAACAATGCACGACTTAAGGAATGTCATATAGATATTAATGAGGCCATTTGCGCAACGGTCAGAAGACGTACTCGCGAGCCGTAGTCGCGCGGTAAGAAGTCCCTATAGCGTTGTCTCTTTCGCGCTCACGGCGACCCTGGTAGCGTTAAATCAGGGCATTGCAAGACTCCTCGCGTGGAATGTGCTTCGCGAGATTATCGTAACTAAATTATTCAGTAAACATAAGTTTATTGTTTATAAATTCACTCATTTTTGGTGATATAAAATGACTCGTTCACTGTGAACGGGGCAGTCTTTTAACAACTTCGACCACGATCGGGCATATCCGACGTGAGGACTCGTCATTAAAAATTAAAGTTAATTCAAGTAATTGTTAACAATAATTAACCAGCAAACTCGATTCATCTAAGACAAATAAATGCTTTTTACTGTTTATCACGTGAGTTCCAACTCTTTATTGACAACGATCCCCAAAATAATAAAATAAATGTTGTAACCCGCTTGCAATACATAAGTACGCAACGGGCGGCATAACATTTTGGTGGCAGCGGTGGGATCTGTCAACGTGATCAGTGAAAGAAATTTTGGTGAACACGAGGAAAAAAAATCCAGCGCTAACAACCTGACACGCAGACGTCGGGACAAATAGTGACTGGTACGAAATCAACAAGCAGTCGTTGATTTGGACTAAAGTTACATCTGACCATACCGCTGGACAAGAAGCAAACCGGCCGTTCACGAAGGAAGGAAGGAAGGAAGGAAAGGAACCTCCAAAAAATCCAATCGAAAGTGTCCAGTCCATCAACTCCGAGACCTCGCGACGAGACAACCTCCGGAGAGAAGATACTGCACTTCAACCTTCCGTAGGCGGCGGAAACCGATAATTTGCGTAATTTTAAGCCAGTGCGTTTCGCGTTAGAATAAGGGTTACACATCAAGGCGGGAGGCAAGGCTAACTCCAACCACCGTCCAACATAACCAACAACATTACACATCAAGGCGGGAGGCAAAGCTAACTCCAACCACCGTCCAACATAACCAACAACATTACACATCAAGGCGGGAGGCAAGGCTAACTCCAACCACCGTCCAACATAACCCACAAAACTTTTTGTAAACCTTTGTTGCAATTAAGAAAGAGATTAATACAGAATATTACCTTTCCTTTGCGAATCGCATACAAGAGGCTTAATGAAATAGAGTAGCACGCGACATTCCATGCCGAACGATAACGCTAATCAGCCGTTACGTCGGGGTAACTCGTTAGAGTCAGTTTTGCCAGGCGAAAGTGTAAGTCCCACAACAGGGTTACAAGCAGCTCTAGGTGACATTGTTGCAAGATCTAGGCGAGGTTTGGGAGAATTATCACCAGCTGGCAGAATACCACTCCGGAGGCAAGCAGAAATTACGGAGAGCCTTACTCACCAATTTGGGGTAAATACCTGTAGAGGAACGGAGTTTGGAGCAGACGACTTTGAGATAGACTACTCTATTATGGCGGAGGGGCCTCTCACGATGGCCGATCGTAGTTCCCAGGGAATGATCGACGCTGAGATCGAGAGGATAAGGCAGGATGCTTTGGATGACACTTATGCGCTGAAAAGTCCCAAGGGCTTTTCTCGAGGGCCATCAGAAAATGCAGCTGCCTTGCCCAAAAGACCGCCCCGGCATTCGAATCGAAAATATGAATCCGGAACTCCTCACCGTACCATAGAAGACTACGAGAAGGAATGGCAACGGAGAGACGCCTTACGAGATGATAAGGAACGTAGTAATTCCGAGGACCCAAGGAAACTACTATCACGCACATTACGAGATGTGAGCGGTGATGAACTTGAATATATATTGGTACTCGAGCGAAGAATGGAAGAATTGTCTCGAGAGCTGGAGCTAACTCGAATAGCAAACAGGAATTCAGGTACACAGGCTATACGAGCTAATCAACAGAACGAATCATCGGCTGCAGGGCCAGTATTGGATCTCGGCCTGGCCATAAAAATGATTCGGCATTTCGATGGAAACAATGCCAGTGAGTTGGATTGTTTTGTGCGTTCATGTGAAACCGTATTCAGAAGGGTGCGTATGGATCACCGAGAATTGCTGTTGGAATTGATAATCAGCAATAAGCTTGGAGATCGAACCAGGGAATTGAAACATAAGACGATCTTGTCATTGGATCAACTTAAGGAGGAATTGGATGCATTATATGGGAAGCGAAAATCATTAGCTGCCCTACAATTGGAATTCAATTCTCTACGCCAAGGGCCCGGAGAAGATATCAGCGTGTATGCTTCAAGGGTTGAAAAAATCACTATAGAAGTGACAGAAAAGCTGTGTGAAGGGCTTGCTACGGAAGCTGAGGCTCGAACGGTGGAAATGGTAACCCGCCGTTGTGCTCAGGCTAATTTCGAGCAGGGATTGCATGGCCAAGTGCAAGTGCTCGTGCGTTCGCGTAATTATGCAACATTGCACGAGTCAATAACCGGAGCTATAGAACTGACCCACATGGTACAGCCGAAAACGAATTTTGGATCGAATAATGTTCGACGATCAACCAATGGACAGGAATCTCCCGGGAAAACTTGTTATAATTGCGGAAAAACTGGTCATGTCTCGAGAGATTGTCGGAAATCAGGTCGAGTAATTTTACCTACGGCTGATCAGAATAAACCTTTGCATCAAGTTAATATTGTATGCACTTTTTGCAAATACAGGGGTCACTCGTGGAAAGAGTGTCAGAAAAGATTAAGAAAGGAAGAAGAAGAGCAGCAGCAAAATGCGCCTCAGCCGCGTTGGCAGAAAGATATTAAGCCACCCGGCACAAAAAGCCCTAATCTGGGTACGACAAATTCTGCAAAATTTAGCGGAAATACGAATCGACGCGAGTTGGGAACATTGGGTATATGTACACTCGCTACTTCAAACCTAGACAAGGATGCAGAGATAGCAGAGAAGGCCGCGAAGCAAGGCCGCAACACGAGCCGGCGCAAGCCCAGGTCTCGGAACGAATGCGCGTTTGCCGTCGACCGAAAAGAAGACGCAGCAATGATGAAATGGGCCGCAAAGAAGCAGGCGTTGCAACTGTGTCAGGTCACTTTACCGGCAGCTTGTGACACGGCCAGCGATTTTCATATCAAGGCACCTGCTGCCAAAAAGGGCCTGCTTACCCTAAAAGCTGATACGGGTGCCCAATGCTGTGTGGTGAAAAGAGGATGTTTACAGCCAAGCACTATGGTAGAAGATAGCGACATAGAGCTGCAGGGTGTTAATGGCGAAAAATTTGTACCGTTGTGTAAAACGGAATTGGTGTTGATTACCCCCACAGCGACCTTAAGACATTGGTTTCAAGTGGTACCCGACGATGTACTGCTGAAAGTCGATGGGTTATTGGGCATGGATTTCATCAAACATCATGAAGCAGATATTCTACGCGGAAGAAATTTAAAATTATATGGTCATATAATGCCATTAATTAATGGAAATGATCGAATCATACTTCCTCCACGCAGTGAAACTATCGCGCACGCGAAAACAAACAGTAAATTCGTTGGTATAGTAGCAAGGAAAGAAATCGCACGTGGTGTGATACTCGGTGCCTGTATTACTCCACCTCAAGACAGCAGTTGCGTAATCAGCCTTGTCAACACTACCGAACACGTGGTCGAGGTGCAGCGGCCGGCGGTGTCACTCGAGCCGCTCGAGATAGCAAAAATCGAGCACAACAGCATGGCCGACTCTCCGCATGTAAACACGATGACCGCGGAGAGGGGCGCGCAGCGACTTGAACGACTCAAGGAAGAAATCGACGTAGCTCATCTGAATAAGGGAGAGAGAGAGACACTGCTGGAAATATTAAGTGAATATGAGGATGTGTTTCACTTAAAGGGAGATAAACTTCCGTGTACCCATATGGTTGAACACCATATTCCACTGAAAGAAGGAGTACTTCCGATTAAATCACGCCCTTATCGATTACCTGAAATGCATAAAAGGGAAATTGATAAGCAGATGGAAGAGATGCTGGAGGACGGGATTATTCAAGCCAGTAGGAGTCAGTGGAATGCTCCATTATTGGTAGTCGCCAAGAAACCTGATGCTAATGGAGTGCAAAAAATGCGAGTAGTGGTGGATTTTCGGAAAATTAATGAGGTCACCATAGGAGACTCGTTTCCTTTACCAAATATTACGGAAATATTGGATCAATTGGGAAAGGCACAGTACTTTTCCACTCTCGATCTCGCTTCGGGTTTTCATCAAATACCAATGGCGGAAGAAGATAAGGAAAAGACGGCATTCTCAACGCCAAAAGGGCACTTTGAGTATAATCGGATGCCCTTCGGTTTGAAAAACGCACCGCCAACTTTTCAAAGATTAATGAACGCTGTATTGGCTGGTCTACAGGGAATAAAATGTTACGTATATCTGGATGACATCGTAATTTATGGAAAAAACCTAAACGACCACAACGAACGACTGCGAGAAGTATTTCAACGACTCCGAGAAGCTAACCTCTCGATACAGCCAAGTAAATGTCAATTTCTACGCAAAGAAACACATTTTTTGGGCCATGTTATTTCAGAGGAGGGAGTTCGTGCGGACCCTCAAAAGCTTGTTGCAGTAAAGGAATTTCCGGTACCGAAAAACGTGACTGGCGTGCAATCTTTTCTTGGATTGGCCGGTTACTATCGGAAATTTATCAAGGATTTCTCCAAAATAGCAAAACCCCTCACCGAACTTATTCGAAAAGACATAAAATTCGAGTGGACCGCTGTGCGGGATGCTGCCTTCGAGCAATTGAAAACAGCGCTTACAACTGCGCCGGTATTACAGTATCCGGACTTTGGAAAACCGTTTTTAATAACAACGGATGCATCGGATAAGGCTATTGGTGCTATACTATCGCAGGGTAAAATAGGTGAAGATTTGCCTATCTGTTACGCGAGCCGTACCTTATCTAAAGCTGAGTGCAATTACACGACAACGGAAAAAGAATTACTTGCTATCGTGTGGGCTATTTCTCAATTTCGGCCATATGTATATGGCACACGCTTCAAGGTCATCACTGATCATCAACCTCTCACATGGTTGTTCGGAGTAAAGGATCCGGGATCACGATTGATGCGTTGGAGACTAAAATTATCTGAATATGAATTTGATGTAGAGTATAAAGCGGGGAAACGCAATACGAACGCAGACGCTCTCAGTCGTATTTTTGTAACCACCCGTGCTCAGGAGAGAGAGAAAAAATGCACGAAAGAGAAGGACAGTCATGGATTAAACACCGATTGCGAAGGAAATGCAGCATGTAGTGATAGTAAGGAGAGCGACTACGAGGCAGACAAGCATAATCACTGTAGCTCTAGCGAGTTGGCGCGCGGAAAGGGGCCTGCGGGGCCTAAGGCGAACGCGAAACTTGATAAAAGTGAGAACGCGCCTGCACGGGAGCGCGACAGAGACTCACTTATGGACACACATACATTACGCTCGCAGTCAACAGAAGAAGAGGACAGGCGTACAATAGAGGAGCGTGACTGCAGCAATAATGTGGTAACACCTGAAGTTGAAGAGAGACGGAAGATACTATATGAGTATCACGATGCTCCGTTAGGGGGGCATCAGGGTGTGAAGCGGACACTACAGAGGATCCGAGCCAAGTATGAGTGGCCAGGCATGAGGAAAGAGATAGAAGAATACATAGCCGCATGTGAATCATGTCAGAAAAATAAATTGAGGATAATGGATCGGGTACCAATGGTCATTACTGACACACCACATCAAGCATTTGAAAAGGCAGCGGTTGACATTGTGGGCCCTTTACCTGAAACATCAACTGGCAATAAATGTATACTTACCTTCCAGGATGCCCTTACTAAATATAGTGCAGCCATACCACTTCCAAATCAGGAAGCAAGCACTATAGCAAAAGCTCTGGTCGAGGAGGTTATATGTCGGTATGGTACGCCGGAAACATTACTCTCTGACCAAGGGACCAATTTTTTGAGCTCTATCTTCAAGGAGGTATGTAAGCTGCTTCGAATAAAGAAAATTCAGACAACAGCGTACCATCCGGAAAGCAATGGAGCCCTCGAACGCTCTCATCGAACTTTAGCTGAGTATCTAAAGAATTATATCGATGAGGATCAAGGTAATTGGGACGAGTGGTTACCGTATGCCATGTTTGTGTACAACACTACGCCGCACACGGCTACGGGATTGTCTCCGTGTGCATTGGTGTTTGGACGCGACGCAGTGTTACCAACGGCCGTGAAACAGGAGCCACGGGCTGTGTATACACATGACGATTATGCTGAAGAGCTACGAGAGCGGCTACGGGCAGCATGGGCCGTAGCGCGCCATAATTTGCAGTCCTCAAAATTGAAATCGAAACTGCAATTTGACAAAGCCGCCAAGGAACAGGAGTACCGCGTCGGCGACCGAGTGCTGCTGCACGATGAGACTATACGGCGGGGCCGTTCCGCAAAAGTAACCCCTAAGTGGACAGGGCCACATAAAGTAACCGAGATAAAATCTCCAGTTACCCTTGTTATTAAAAAAGGCAGAAAAGCGAGCACGGTCCATGTCAACCGGCTCAAGCACTTTATTGACTATTAACCAGCATAATACTATAAGTATATATATATCCGCTGTGTATATATGTATACACATCTATTGTGGAACTTACAACTAATCGTACGACTAAAACTAAAACTATGAGAAAAGTCAAGGAAGTGAAAAGTTGTAATGATTTGATTGTGCTTCGTGGTGCTATTTGTAGCAAAGAATTAATAGGAAACAGGAAATGATTTCGCTAGGTTATAATACTTATTTGAATGTCTGGGATGGAATTAAGAAATTGTGAAAATTTCGCGAAAACTTATGTGCATGTCGCTTTGCTATTCGTACTGTACCACATGTAACACTAAACAAATACGAGAATTTTTACCTCCATTTAACTTAACTTTGTCAAGTTTGGACAAGTCTGTATACGCTCAAGCGGGAAAAAAGGTATGAGAATTTCAAGTTGTCAAATGTAATCTGAAACCCGTCAGGATTTGGAAGAAATTTTCTTGGACCGAGAGTGCAAGAAATCGAAATTTTATTAAAATTTGTGGGAGGCAAATAGTACGAATGAGCAGCTATATCATAATATTCAATTGTATTCATTAACCACCTTAGTATTAGTGGCGTAAATCTGTGCGATAGTATACAAGTTCATCGAACGTTCCCGTAACTCGACGCTCACTTTGACGGCCTTGCCAGGCATGCGAGCGATTGCAAGCAAAAATGATGACGCCGCGCCGGGAGTCACTGCTAAAGGGGTATTCACTCTGCTTCACGAAAACTTGCGCGTGGAGACGCATATAAGGCCTGTTCGATGAGGTGTCAGATAAATTTCACTCTGTAAGATGAGATTCCGCGTTAAACGATTTTTTTAATTTAATGTAATGGAAAATCGGAGCTGTTGTTATAACCTATCTGTACAGTATGCCTGTGTGAATGCACCTTATTGCTGTGGATGGATGGAACTCACCACGCTATTGTGAGCGAGTGTGGATTGATGTTCATTTGAAAAAAAAATTCTTCTTCAAGAATTTTTTCTTTAAGGGGGAAGGGATGTTGCGCCCCGAAAATTAGATAGTAATTTTTTGATTGTTAAATTATACGTAGTGATAATTTAACAATGCACGACTTAAGGAATGTCATATAGATATTAATGAGGCCATTTGCGCAACGGTCAGAAGACGTACTCGCGAGCCGTAGTCGCGCGGTAAGAAGTCCCTATAGCGTTGTCTCTTTCGCGCTCACGGCGACCCTGGTAGCGTTAAATCAGGGCATTGCAAGACTCCTCGCGTGGAATGTGCTTCGCGAGATTATCGTAACTAAATTATTCAGTAAACATAAGTTTATTGTTTATAAATTCACTCATTTTTGGTGATATAAAATGACTCGTTCACTGTGAACGGGGCAGTCTTTTAACAACTTCGACCACGATCGGGCATATCCGACGTGAGGACTCGTCATTAAAAATTAAAGTTAATTCAAGTAATTGTTAACAATAATTAACCAGCAAACTCGATTCATCTAAGACAAATAAATGCTTTTTACTGTTTATCACGTGAGTTCCAACTCTTTATTGACAACGATCCCCAAAATAATAAAATAAATGTTGTAACCCGCTTGCAATACATAAGTACGCAACGGGCGGCATAACACATTCAATGGAAAAAAAATCCGTAACAAAGAAAAATCATAAATTGGGAACGAAATTTAATGAATAAATACATTTCAACGTCTCAAAAAATCACACGGAAGTACTTGGCGAGTTTGCTAAATATCCTATATGGTTCACCATTATTCAATAGTCATATTAGCATAGAAACTCGCCAAGTACTTCCGCATAATTTTTTAAGATGTTGGAATTTATTTATTCATTAATTTTTATTCTCAATTTATGATTTTTTCTTTGTTACGGATTTTTTTTTTCTTTAAATGCGAGAAATTCTTTTCAGTTGATATCAAAACTACGATTTATATATACGTATATAATGTATATATCTGTTGTAAACATGTACTTGACATGCTGAATATATTTTTTGTTTATTTCACAACTTTTTGTACTTATACATAGCTTATGGCTCAAGTTTTTGACATACTGTGTTTTTGAGGGTATTTGATACCACTCACGTAAATGTGCTTGCCTCAATTTTTTTACCCGTGAGGGTTTTTTTGGGGGATTTCACAACTTTTTGCACATACATATATAAAGAGTACTAATGCTGAATTTTTTTGAAAATTGCGGTGCATTTCGGGGCAGAATGCCATTCACGTAAATGTACTCGTCTGAGTTTTTTTATCCGCAGGGTACTTTTTGGGGGATTTCACTACTTTTTGCACAGATTTTCAAACCTCATGCATCCCATGAAGGCAAAATAGAGCAACTCCTACTTTTACCTTATTATCTTATACAAACTTAAAAAAAAAAACAAAGTATCGCAATACATAAAAAAACAGTCCTGGGGTACTTTGATTACAGTTATAAGGTAAAAAATTTCGATATTGAACAAAGTGTTTTTCAAAATATTTTTTGATTGTTTAATTGAAGCATTCGATATGTCACTTCAAAAATATATTTAAAAAAAATTGTCATAGCCAAAAAAATAATAACCGGCATGTTTTCTTTCTTGATAAGGATATAAAATAAGGGACATTGAAACAGCAATGAAAAGGAATCCTAAAAATTCCGATGAAATCAAAAATGGTTTGAGTTACAAGCGAATGTGATAGGACCTCCTTAATGCTGATTCATGTATTCAACAATGACGGTCTTATCAAGTCACAACATCTGATGTGCTGAATGAATGTCAAATCTCTTACAAAATAGACACTGCGATTCCATATATTTCTAGAAATTCTATGACACATATAAACCATGACATTCTCAATATGATGTCTAGAAAAAAACTGCAACACAGTAGAAAATGTGTATAGATTACATTTTTCCCTTCACTACTGTCATTGTGCGCTAGAATAGACTAAACTATTTAATAGATAACTTTTAGGAAATTGCAGGTAGAGAAAGTATTCGGAAGAAACTATTATCGAATTTGAGTCAATTCTTGAATTCACATTGTGTAAACATGGTGCATAGAGAACTGGAGGTGGCCAGCTCAGAACAAACTTTAGAATAAAAATGAACTCTCTTCTCATATGGTATTTCTGGCCGATTCAATAAATTGAAAGTCTATAGAGATCTAACCCCCATGGAAATGGAAATATATAGCGGCAAAAAGTTCTATATCTTGTATGTATATTGTATGTATATTGTATGTATCTTTTATATATCCACCATATATATAACAAGATATAGTACTATGATACATATTCGATATAGATGCATTGTATAATGCGTATATCATCGGATATATATCCACGTATTTTTAATAATGTATCTATTATATATTTTTATTTCTATAAAATATACATGTGTCATGCATGTATGATGTATTATTGGATATATCGTCATATGTATATGTAATATATATGGTATTGTATGTATTATATATAACCAAATATATATTGAATATAGATACAAATATAAATTACATCTAATTTTATCTCCATAAAATATACATACTGCATGTACGAATTATATATATATATATATATGTCATGTATATATATATATATATATATATATATATATATATATATATACATGACATATTATATAATATTGACAGGTATATATATTATATATATCTGTCTATATAATATAACAGTTTCGCCGCCGCCATCGCCGCCGTGTCAAGAATCGAGGAACTTAGAAAAATTCGAGCTTGGTGCCCGGGGGGGGGGGGGGGGGGCAGTTTCACCAAACCGTACGGTAAAGCGTTACGGTTACGTTACGGTTATCGTGTTTAAGCTGTATTTGCGCACCTATTTGGCCAATTGTCCGGAAACTTCTGGAAAGTAATAAATGGTTTGGTGAGAAAAATATGGTTTTGTGCTCCTTGTTTTGAAGAATTAACATGTCTTTATTATGACATAGGAAATACTAGTAGAATTATTATTATGAAAAATTGATCTTTCCAGCACTTCCCATGTTCGATTTTATTTTATCTTAATATGGTTGAAATTCACTCTGAGTTTTCACTCTTGAGATTGTTGATCATCGCTGTGTGCAAGGACTACCTTAAAGAGCCGAAGCTGTTCGCGAATAATATATATTATTGAAATTGCGATGGTATCAAGAAACTTTTCCATCGATAGCTATCGAAATAACATAGCATTCAAAAGTTTTCGAAGAAGTCATAGTCTCCGCACTGTGGGAAAGGATAAAAGATATTTATTTACGTGTATCTTATATTCATTGTTATATAATTAGTATATATGTTATATATCTTGGATATATTCGATGTATATAAGTTATATATCCGAAAATATATCTTCGTATATACTTCATTTCCATAGGGGCATCTATAGCAGATATACTAAACATATAAAAACAATATATGTCACTTATATCGAGTAAATATGACACATATATAAACTATATACACAGGGTATATATTTTATATATATTTTTTACATGTATCTTATATTTATTGTTAAATAATTAGAATATATGTTATATATATTTCTATATACTCTCGAGATATATAACGCGGCGAAAAGTTTGATATCCCAAAATATATAATGGATATATATGTGATATATAAAATATATCTTGGATATATTCGATGTATATAAGTTATATATCCGAACATATATTTTCGCATATACTTCATTTCCGTGGGGGAAGTTAATTATACCGGAGAACCAAGTCCCATGAATTTATGAAAAAACAACTTATTAACTAATAAGGATTAAAGAAACTGGTTACGCATTGAATATTAATGCACACTTTATTATTCCTGTGGAAGTTGTGATGATAATTCATTTAATTAAACCACACAACATCATACTGGATGATTTTCGAATATTGAGTACCATTGAATCGTGCTTGAACAAAAAAAACTAAAAATCCGTCAATTTTACCATATAAAATTGAAGCTAAGAAGTGAATAATCAAGGAACAAACAGAAAATTATCGATCTTAGTATATCACTTCACAATGTAGCTGGATGATGTTGAGAGCGTGCAGTAAGAAATAAGATGCTATATTACAAAACTGGATTGTGCAAATTTGATTTAATCAGTAAATGACCATCAATTTTATAGAATTTATTGCAAAATAGAGAGCATGTACATTGAAGAACACACTATTATTATTTTCGTTATAGTCCTCAAGATCAACTTCTTTGAATTACAGTATATTCGTCTGGATGACATTCAAACTCTTACCAAAAAAAATTGCTACTGGCGTGACGCAACACGTGACTTTCTCATCTCGATTGCTGCTGGCGTCATGTTACTGTCGTGAAGATAGTTTGTGAAATTAGGTTGTAATGTTCGTTTGTTTATTTTTGTAATTGCATGAATTTGTGACAATAGATTGTTTCTTTACCTAAAAATGTTTAACGTTTAATTTAATTGTCTTTTAATTTTAATTTAATTGTTTTTTATTTTTATTTAATTGTTTTTTTATTTTTATTTTTATTTTTATTGTTTTCCAATTTTTATTTTTATTTGTATTTTTATCGTTCTTATTAGATTACTTCATAAATACCATTTAGATACCATTTAGAAACATTTCTTACTGGCGTGAAATTTTTAATGTGGATTTATTGGGGCATAAACTACACAAATAGAACTTTAAGAACTTCGCTCGTTAATTGTAATCTACAAAGGTTTCTCATATTATGGCGTATATGAGGCTGCCACAGGATTTACAATTCATATGAAATGCTATGCGAGTGATAAAAACTATGGATGTATCTGTGTTTATAGTCTAACATCATGAGTGTTAACTTAACCTTGAATCTTTTCTGTCCGTGCACTTTTCTGTATATAATATTTTACGTGAATATTTATAGTGTATTTCTAACTGAAAACTACTCAAGATCATTGATAGCAGCCTTTTTTTAGTAGACCTGTAAGGCAATCCATGTTTCACAATAGAAATTTCTGATTGAGGATGGTTTCAGAAATGTCATGTGAGTAACTAAAAAGACTAAAGTCTTCACTATATTGAATTACTTGTTGTTTGCTGCTTATTTGTTGGTATGTCTTGTGACGAGGCGCTGGTATGCGCTCGCATCAACGCGCTGGGCCTAAGGTGCTCGAGCACCCGAGCTGCCCAAAACACTTGCGTAGCAACCGAATCGCTCCCCGCCGTCAAAGCTCATACAGTCCCGAGAACATTTGACTGCCGTGTTTATCGCTTACAGGATTCTCGGAATTGGAGCGAGGCGCGGGGAGAAGCAAACAGCGACGTTAGATCGATGGAAGGAGGGCACGAAACAAAGCGACGATCGACGAACTCGATCGATGACAGGCCGTGACCCCCACCCCGGACGTCCGAAGCCCTTGCGACCCGGCTAAGCGTGCGAGAATTGAGAGAAGAAGGAGTCTACTTTGAGTCTTGATAGAGTCCTGATTGGGATTAAGTTGGAGGAAGCAGAGAGAAGAGCGCTCGAGCAGTCCTCGCGCCACTCTCCGCAGAATCTAAAAACCGCGTGTGTCGAACCGTTGCGACGAGCGTCTCGCGAGTTAAGAAGCGATTGACCTGTGCACGAGAATACCGCCGTGGTCCATAAAAGTTGTATTGAGTAGAACATTGTAGCGAAGGAATATCGTTGGAGGATCCAGCGAAGATACTCGAGGAGCCCGTGAGCCGTCGTCGTACCGCAGAGTAGCCGGCAACGAAAAGGTAGGCGCACGTGGTGCACCATAAAAGTTGTATTGTCCGCGTGCGGCAGATCAGCCTCTCGTCGCGAACGGCCTCTCCGTTAATCGTTCAAATATTGTTGTTGATTAATATCGGGCGTGCGGAACCGCGGTTATTGTCGGACTCGAGTCATCCCTTTTGTATAATAATTTGTAGATTTGTCTCCTAAATTCTCTTTCAATAAATAATTGTCGTTTTACTTGATTGTTTTTGGAAAATTAGAAAAGAGGTGTCCGAGTTAATTAATTTTTGCATGCGCCCCGAACTGCACCCCATTTCAGCTAGCAAGGTAATAAGAAAAATAAAGTGAAAAGTGCATCAACCTCCCTGGCTTTCGAGAGACAATAGAGAGCCTGGCGCCCAGCAACCACATTAGTGGTAAGAAGCAGCAGGAATAAGTGAATCTTTGGGCGTCGTTATATTTGGTCGGCGCTCCTCGTCAAGTCACCGAAATACTTGTACGAGGGGCCCGTCACAATCTATCTGTATGTATGAGACCGAAGGAGAATAAATTTTATATCAGCCTGCAGACCAAAAATGCGTAAAATATTTAATTTATTATTTTTCACATTTCAGGTAAAGTGTCAGAAATAGTAAGGATTTTGAATTGTATTTCAATACCAAAACTAGGATTCGGATGCAGAAAGTCCACACCAACTTTCTTTGCGGTCCACAGCTGTTTTCAAAAGTTATTGTGTTTCCGGACGGCACATACAGACGCCAGACAGACAGACAGACAGACAGACGGACAGACAGAAATGAGTTAATGTGTTTTTTGGAATCTAGAACACTCAAAACATGTATTCCCATCAAAATCTCAGAGTCGAATTTTTTTTGGATTGCAATACTTTCTCTCTTACATGCTTTGTATGTGATGAGAAAGTAAAAATCTACCGAAATCGCCTATATTATATTCTTTACACTAAATAATAACTATTAGTATTTAATAGGTCTCACTATTAAATATCAATAGTAACTCAACTCAGTTGAGGGGACCAAATCACTCAAAAGAATTCTGTGCTGTGTTTTAGTACACCATAAAATTATGGTGTAAATTGTAATTTTTTTGTGTGCCGTAGCTATTAGCTTAAACCAAAAAGTAGAAATTGATTTATGTAGAATTATTTTGAATGCAAAAAAAGGGCCTTCTAGATTGAATGTGAAGGCATTTCCATTTTTCGAAAACTTACCATGTATTGGACTGTAATCAATCCAATTTTCACTACATCTTAAATCTTAAATTAAGGGAAAGCCTTTTTTCGCAAACAATATAATCCTACAGCAACCAATATTTGCTTTCTAGATAGATTTCAATGCTTGAACAGAAAAAATAAGTTACATTCTACCTTATAATCTTATGGTGCATAACATTTAGATCAGTTATTTTAAAACTAATTTCAAAAATAAGACTTCATAATTGAGTTTTCTGAGGGCTTAGGAAAACAAGTCAGAAAAAAATAAATTTTAGAAAGCTATATTGTTTACTCCTGTCAACCGATAAATATGAAACTCATATATCGCTTAAAGACTGATTCAAAGAATTTTTTCACAGTATTGAAACCAATTTAGTTAACCGGTCCCATTCTAAACCAGATTCAGGTTTTTTCACCGATGTCTGACTTTGCACCTGTGTTCACTAATGCATTATAGCTTTTAAAATCTGTTAATAAAAAAGAGGTGCTTGTGTATGAAACTCTCTAAAATAATTTCTTATATTATCCAAAGCTGCAATAACAATGCACAATGACGACCACAAAGATGATGAAACAACAAGAGTGAACATACCTAAAAAAAATTCTCTTTAATGTGAATTTTTCATTTGACTGACACTAAATTAAATATTAAACAATGAAAAATTCTTTCAACTATTTATGCCAAACGCTGGATCAATTGCATGAACTGTTCTTTGGATTATAGTGCCTTATTAAGAATAAAATTTAAATTTCTATATAAATCTCAACAAGTTCTTTATCAATTTTACCTATATTTAGTGTGAAACATTGATAGACTCTATTTGAGTTTTTCTTGAAAATTTAAGATTAGCTATTTCAAAACAAATTCAGAAAATAAGACTTTACAATTGAATTTTTCATATATAGGCGAGTCAGAAAAAAAAAGAATTTTAGCAAGTTACATTTTTCATTCCTGTCAACCGATGAGTATGAAATTTATATATCACTCAAGGACTGAAACAACGAATTGTTCTGGCAGTATTAAAACCAATTTAGTTGACCGGTTCCATTGTAAGCCAGATTAGAGTTTTTTCAACTCTGTGCATGATTCACAATTGAGCACCGGAAGGATTTTGCTTGATGTCTTATTTTCTTCATAACAACATTTCACAACAAGCAACAGAAAGATTCTTCTATTAAGCTCCTGTAACGGCCCCTTAATCTCACACACACACACACACACACGCACACACGCACGCACGCGCGCGCACACACACACACACAAACACGCTACTTCGTTTCATCCGCGTCAGCGATCCCACGCTCAGGTGCGACCGCCGCGCAGCATCCTAGCGCGCGACGGCCGTCTTATCTCTGGCGCATTATTACATCAAAGGCCCAAGACAATAGACCAAGGGGCCCCTCGAGTATTTTATCACTAGTTCTAGCTCTAGCAAGGAAGAACAAATATTTAATAGAAGGAAGGAAGGAAGTGCCGTATTTTTAAACGTTTATTCTTCCATGATTACACCTCTCATCCTTCTCGTGGCACTGTAAGTACAAATTATATAGCGAAACTAATGCTTATTTGCTTGTAAAGCTTACAAATCGTCCGCAAGACGTGTTTTGATCGATGAACTGACGGCCGAAAGTACAAAATTTGTTGAGCTTCAAAAATTACAAGGAATAGTTATTGAAAAAAAAGACTGCCCAGAAAACAAAAATAAAATTTTCTCCTCTTCAAAATAAATAAAAAAAGTTTTTATGAATTTTCTAGAAAACTTCGGAAACAATTAGTTTATCAAAAAACTTACACTCTTAAAAAAAAAAAAAAAAAAAAAAAAAAAAAAAAAAAAAAAAAAAAAAAAATGAATTAAAAAAAAAATTTCTTTCGATTTTTAGAAGGTTTTTTTTAAAAATTCTCATGTAGATTTTTGAGGGAATCTCAACAGAAATAAAATTACAAAAAAAAAAAATAGTACCGTTTTCAAAAATAATTTTTTTTTCTTCTCCCCTTTTCTCGTTTTTCCAGTTTTTACAGATTTTTTTGCGAAGGGTCAAGGATAATAAATTTGTCGAAAATTTAAGACTCGGAAAAAAAAAAAAAATTTCCCATTTTATAGACTTTATAACAATTTGAGCGAAAATAGATGCTTATCTAGTTTACGGATTCTTTTCTTTATATATATATAACAATTGTCTCCTCCAAATCAAATTTTTTCGAATTAAGTTTCGAATTAAGATTTTCATTGCAATACTCCCTTTTTCTATCCTTTCTCGGTCTTTTACAGGTTTTCATACAAATTTTTTTTTTCCTAAATAAAATTATTTCTTTTCTCTTTAAATTTTCACAGATTCTCATAAATTTTTTTAAAATTTTCACGATTTGCAAGTTTTTGCTAATTTTTAAAGATTTTTATAAGCACCAACCAGAAATAAATTTTTTAATTTTTACAATTTATTTAAAAAAAAAAGAGATTCTCATAACAATTACTTTAAATAGTCAAAATAATAAATAAAGAACCAATATCTTTTGCCGAAAATAGAATTTTTTGCTTTTGAAAAAAAAGACAATCGTAAATTTCTATAAAGGCCAGAAATTATAACCTTTAGGATATGTCAGACATATTTCTATTGTCCTTGGTAGCTTGACACATTTCCCCAGGAGAAAAAGGAAAAGGGTATGTCCCTCCAATGCGTTGGAGTGTATATTTCCTTTATTTTTCCGATTTTGAAACGAAATTTTTTGTTTCAATATATACCTTCTTGTGTATTTTGTTTGAAAAATGTTTGCAAACAACACAAACACGCGCCATTTTAGACAGAATGACATAGCGGGTTTTATACCGATAGAGTTACAACCTCCCACTATAATAATGGCGGAAAATGCTAACAACGGTCGCAACGGCTTGTCCATTCACGGCGTACATAAACTTTTACCCGAATTTGATGAAAAAAACCCTTCGATCGACCATTTCGCGAGTATGTGTAGAGACGCAGCACCGTTCGCAACTTGCGATAACATGATATTAATAGCGGTTAAATTTAAATTAAGAGGAGCTGCTAGGGAGTATGTAGACACCAAAGACTACGCGAACTTGGAAGAGCTTTTAACAGATCTCAGAAATGACTTTGAAAAGCCGGTAGAATTGTCTGACCTCGTGGCAGAGTTGCACAAAATTTCGCAAAAATATAATGAGCCGGTTGCAGATTACGGAACGCGAACGCGTAAAATTAAAAAGAGAATTTTGAGAAGACTCGAGGAGGTCTATCACGCTGCCGCGCAACAACAGTACTTAGCTAATCGTAGAGATGAGTTGAAGCAAGAAACCATAAAATCGTTTATCCGCGGTCTCTTTGGAAAAATTGCAAATATGCTAGTTTAAAGGAATATTGTAACATGATGAGATATAAAGGTTGTGGCCGCAGTTAATAATATTGGATGAAGGTTTTGGCTATTGGCGACCAAATAAAAAAGAAGATAGCTGCTCTTCTGTTAAAAGGTTTCGACCTTATTGTAGGTCCTCTTCAGTTATTATCCCTCATCTTACTTTGATGCAACATGTCTGGAACAATGTTACTATTTTGGCCGGATTGTCTGGCCATGTTGTCAGTGGGAGGTTGGTTAATTCAATAATAATAGTAAAACAAAACTATTTTGTTTATGTCTTGCATTGTAAAACTTATAAAACGATCTATGTGGCCAGGCAATCCGGCCGGTTCAAAGTAAGATGAGGAATAATAACTGAAGAGGACCTACAATAAGGTCGAAACGTTTTAACAGAAGAGCAGCTATCTTCTTTTTTATTTGGTCGCCAATAGCCAAAACCTTCATCCAATAGGAATATTGTAACTTTAGATCGGGCAATCTTGGAAGCAATAGATATCGAGCGCGAACAAGAAAAGAGGAGGGCAATCGAATTGGACAGAGGGCGTGACGAGCCAGAAACTAGAAGTAAAACACCGGAACCAGCAAGAGTTCAATTCGCGTAAACAAGCGTTGGGCCGACACAGAAATTTTGCAAATACCATAAAAGTAACAGTCACAACTCATCGTATAGTACCACTTTGCAGAGGCTAAGTGAAAACAGATTCAATAACGCAAACAGGGACGCTTCTCGTGAAAGGTACCACCATAATAGAGATTCACAAAACACGAATTTTCCTCAGAACAATTCGCGACAATTTGCTAATAACGCGCAATTCTTTCCAAACAACCCGCACACCAATTATCAAAGCTATCAAAATTTCAGATCGGGCGTATTAAATTATCAAAACAACGACCAAAACTTCAGACCAAACTGTGGCTATCAAAACAATCACCAGAATTTTAAACAAAACGCGCCAAATTTTCCAAATAACAACCAGAATTTCGGGCTTGTTGCACAAAACTATCAGAACTACTCAAATCACCGAAACGCGAATCCCAACAACTTTCGGGGATATGTGCAAAATCACAATACTTCTCCAATAATCCACAAAATTTCTCAAACAACTCACAAAACTTCTCAAACAGCTCACAAAACTATTCGAACAATTCGCGGAATTTTCCAAACAGCTATACAGATCAACAAAATCATCCGAAATCGGGAAATAACGGGCAAGGTAACCGACACAGTTCACGGGGAAACAGTAGAAGCAATTCGCGAGACCGAAACTCCTCTGGAAGCAACGCCGGGAATAGCTCACAAAGCGAACACAATTCTAAAAAAATTGGAACTGCAAAGGGCACGGATGACTCAAGCTTTAGAGCAAATGCGTGCAAAACTGGGTTCGGGAAACCAGGAGGGTGCTCCACGGGATTGTGCGACGGGGAGCCAAATACAAGAGCGCACCATTCGAAGTTAGAAGCAAAAATAAACGTCACAATTAAACAGGATAAAATTCATCTAGGCCTCTCGGAAAGACACAAGCCTCCAACAGTAGCTATCAGTTCCCCGGATTTGTATTTCAAGCGAACAATGTTTCTCACAGACACTGCAGGTGAAATAAATTTGGTAAAATTAACAAAAATTGCGAAGAATTCGAAAGTAGATCCATCACTTATTTACGAATTGTCGGCAATTTCAGAAGGAATCGTACGCACTTTCGGAATGTATTACATACAAATAAAGAAGTTTGAAGTCGAATTTCATCTAGTCGAGGATAGTCTCCCAATCAAACAAGATGCTGTTCTGGGTGACAATTTTTCCAGGGAAATCCCGGCAGATATTTTATACAGCGAACTCTGCATATCTTTTGCGGGATACAAAATTCCCTTTGAAACGTCCGAAAAAACATTCATCCCAGCTAGATCGAAAGTGATGATGCACGTGAGATTAAACGCAACCAGCCTTACACAGGGATATATATTCCCCGTCTCGACGCAGGCGACAAACTGTATATCGGAGACGCCTTGGTGTCTAATAACAACAGAGTTGCTTATCTCGCAGCTATCAATGCTAACGACTTCGACATTAATCTCGCGGTGCCGACACTTGAGTTGCAGCCAGTCGAGAGCATCCTAGAACTTGCTGACACACCAGGAAATGAATCGTATGTCACTGACTCGGAGCGTAGGGCGACTTTTTATACCACAGCGGTCGGTACCGTAGATAGAGCAAAAACGATCGAATCACTTCTTAGTTTGGAGCAATTAAATGAGGAAGAAAAGAACCATGTTTTGCGATTGGTCTCTAAACACCAGCACTTGTTTTGTATACCCGAGGAACAGCTAGGTTACACTAATGTTCTCAAGCACGAAATCCTCACAACAGACGATCGACCAATCCACACGAGACAGTATATGAGGTATTCTTTGTCAACCGGGCCACTTTTTTCGGTGGACCACTCCAATATTTTTTAGAATTTGCCAGATTGTAGTACTACCATAAAGGGTCTTCTGTGATTTTTTTCAGATATTTAAAGGGCTCCGTTCAGGATTTACTGTTTATTGTTAAATATCCGTATATCTCAAAAAATATGGGGCGCTCAAAAAATTCTTAACAACATTAACTTTTTTATTTTTCATGAACTTTCTAATGATGATAGAGGCATAATTTTCGGATGTATTGCTCTCGTTTGACCTCTGGTGGGTACATCGCTTATGTTTGTATACACATTCTTATGTTTTGTATATATACAGGGAGGACACGGTGAAACTAGACAGCGCAAATGCGCTTGCGCGTCAAACCGACGGTTCTCACTCTATGCGTGTGTCACGAACGGAGCGGTCACGTTCGCGACTATATTAATCTCCTACGAGAAGCGCAGGAGTTTATATTTATTTTTTTTAGCGAGGATTCTCTGACGCGTCCCATACGGGATGTTCCCCTGGATTTAGGAAAAAGGATTTTTAAATAATCAGGAGGCAATTTAGTAGGCAAAAGTTGGTCAATGTATTTGAACACATGAAAAGGCGGTAGCGATTCAGATAATTAACAGGGAAAGCATAATTTTCCAATTAAAATTAAACGCTTAAAACTAATCACGCCAACTCACGCATTCGGTTACTCCGATCCGCAGGCGAACACACACGCACTTAAACCTACACGACGATTGTTCGTGGCACAAAGTTAATTGTTCCTATACTTGGTTTCTTAATTTAACACTTGACAGTCCGACCGCCGCGACGCGTGCAACTTTTACGGTTAATTTGATACCAACTAACTTGGATCGAGATTCGATAAAAGAATTATTGCCACTATGCAGCTGCTGTAAGTAGAGTCACGATTGCTTCTTACTTCTCAGTTGGAAAGTTAGCAAAAGACTGCCGCTAATATACCTGCTCGGCTGTCCGATGGCTCGCTTGCCACCGGGCAACGAGCAGGGCGATTTTTTAATAAAAATCAGCAAAATTCGCCCAGCAACTATATTCGAGCAGCCACGGTCAGACTGTCAGGAGTACATTTCATCACGTCCGCCGCATCCTGGTGTGCGATTACACTCAGGATTTTAGCGGACGCTTGCGAAAACAACCACGAACAATCGCGTCTAAGGAATACTACTAAAGGAAAAATATTGTTGAAGAAACTAAAAAGAAATTTTATATGACTAACGCGGGACGTGACACGTGCAGACCGAGTAGTCGGGTCAGCAAGAGAGAACTGAGAGGGGGAATGTTTTGTTCTAAATAAATCTTGGTTCCTGGCGTCTGCCCTACCAGCTCAGGTAGCGTCCCTTGCCCCTACCACTACCCTTACTGGCCCATTCTGATGGCGCGTGGGGACACAGTCGCCGCTCGGATGAGACGCACTGGCGGCCGTAGGCAGTAGCCAACCAGGCTTCCTAAATTCTCACGCTGCCGCATTGGACTGTCTAATTTCACCGTGTCCTCCCTGTATGTATATATATACAAAACATGCTGCTTCGAAAGTTCTCGAAGCAGAATTCGTACATTGAACGTATAACCCGCAACAGCTCTTGGGCTCCGCGACTTATAAATCGCGCAAGAGCCGTGAGCTCGACGATTTTTCAATCACACAAGAGCCATGGTCTCGGCGATTCGAGAACTTCCAGTTCTCGAATCAGCATTTGTAGATTGAAAATATGTCGCGCGAGAGCTGTGGGCTCGACAATTTTTTATCGCACAAGAGTCGCAGGCTCGGCGACTTATGAATCGCACAAGAGCGACAAGCTCAACGATTTCAAAATCGTGCAAGAGCCGCGGGCTCGGCGACTTTTCATTCGCGCAAGAGCTGCGAGGTCGGCGATGCGATTTCAGTCTAAAAATGCTGCTTCAAGAAGTTCAAGTTCTCGAGAACGTGAAGTTCTCGAAGCAGCATTCGTGTAAATATGTCGCGCAAGAGCAGCGGACTCGGCGATTGTTTTATCGCACAAGAGTCGCAGGCTCGGCGACTTATTAATCGCACAAGAGCGACAAGCTCGACGATTTCAAAATCGCGGCAGAGCGCGCGGGCTCGTCGATTTCAAAATCGTGCAAGAGCCGCGGGCTCGGCGATTTTTTAATCGCACTAGAGCCACGGGCTCGGCGACAAAAATCGCACAAGAGCCGCGTGCTCGGCGATTTTTCAATCGCACTAGAGCCACGGGCTCGGCGATTTGATTTGTAGATATAAAACATATCGCTCAAGAACCGCGGTTTCGGCGATTTGAATTAAAGAATTAATAAAAAAATACGACTGCTGATGTTGCTGCTGTTGTTGCCTCTGCTGCTGCTGCTGTCCTCACCGCCATCGTTGCTGTCGCTGCTCTTGGCTCTGCTGCGGCTTCTGCTGCTGCTGGTGCCGCCGCTGTTACCGCTTCTGCTGCTGCTGGTGCCACCGCTGTTACCGCTTCTGCTGCTGCTGTCGTCGCCACCGCTGCTACTCCTCATCGGCAGGTCACCTGTTGAAAAAAAAAATTGTTTACAAGATTCAATGTATGTCGCGCAAGAGCTCTTCGTCTCGGCGACTTACAAATCGCGCAAGAGCCGCGTGCTCGGCGATTCGATTTAAAAAAATATATATATATATATATATTTGTTGTAACGCTCATTTTTAGTAGCGTTACAGTCAGGCTCGTATATGCCGCCTTCGCCCGCGGGAATTGCCACCTCTCTCGACGCAGAACTTCCCTCGGGTGATTTCACAGGGCACTAAATAGTATTATATTTCCGTTATATTAATTCCAGGATTTTTCTTTATTTTTTTTTATATAACGACACTGCGAGTGGGAGATTCTGCGGCATCTTTCGCTCTCGATGCATGTGCTACGCTTCCGCTTTTTAACGCTTCCCAGGAACCCTAAAAGGAAGGCTGAACACCGAACGCGAGCCGAAAGCCGAGCGAGAGCAGAGCAGCTGATCATCGACATCGGCTTCATACAGCAAATACATCGAGCTGCAGCGACCGTTTTCTTTCGCGCTTTCTCTACCCGTTGCATGTCATAATTCACTAGTAACTAAGCTTTAATATTCTTTTGCTTTTTCCCCGCAAAATTTTAAGCCATCAAGCGGCGAGATCCGAGGTCTAGGACGCTTTCTGTAAGAGAAAGAGTACCAAAATGTATTTCAAAATCGAGCGCTAATATATGCGAGGCCGCGTGAGAACTCGGTTCTCACGCTACGCGTTACTAGTGGCGATCGCTTGAGGAATTTGCCTGGAAGGGGGAAAGTAGGGGAAATAGCCGGCCGGTGTCGCGAATAATTTTTGGTGAGCCCGGCATTGTTCGTCGTGCGTCCAGGCAGGTGAGACTTGTTGCGGGGACTCGAGGCCACGTGACATACCCGGCAGTATCGGGAGAGTTATCTGAAGGATGCAAGGTAGGATTCTCTCATCTCGTTAGTGTCGCGTTATTGTCCGGGGATCGATTGTGTTTCGTTGCCGTTGTAGTAAAAGTGTCCGTGTCGGTAGCCCCGCGATAGAAAAGAGGATTGTCGGAAGCCGCGAGACAGAAGCGTTTACAGATCGCGGCCATGTGCCTCTGTAGTTCGTGTTGGAAAGTGCCGCCGGTTCGCGATTACTACTGATCCCAGGGATCGCCGAGTATCACCCGAGGGAAAGTGACGTGACGAATTAATCATAGAGTAGGATAGTAGATAGGCTTGCGCGGGTGAGATCCCGGTTATTAGTAAATTAGTTCGTGTGCGCGGTTAAAGTTTTTTTTTTTTATTATTTTTGCGTCGTTCGTATAGGAAATCCCGGGCAGTGAATTGAGTAGCTGTCTGTGATTTTAGTAGGCTGACGATTGTGAAATTAGAATTAGACACAGCTGATTACCGGTTTTTTTTATACGTGATTTTGAAGATAATAAATACCGGTTTTGTTATTGTTGACATAGTAGATTTGTGGTGAGCGTTCTTTATTTCAAAACGAGCAAGTGAGCTCGAAATTCCGTAATTCCCGGACCACCCCTCTACCAGAAGCCAGGACTGCAGCTACCCGGACAATATCTCGCTTCTCTCAAACCTTACATCTTTTACCCGGCAGTGTCGCGTTATAAGCGTGGCTGGCGCCCAGGTTTTGTTTTGTATAAATAAACTGCCGAGGAGGAGTTTTGTGGCGACAATATCAAGCTCGTGAGAATTTTGGCGTTACATTGTATAAATAAATACATACGGATTACCGCTGCTAGTGCTGCTGCTTTTCCTGTTGTCCTCGTTTTGTCCCAGTTGTTGTTGATATAAACATATTTCACTTTTCTACAATTTCCTCTTCGAATTTTCGATTTTCCGGGAAAACACCCGTGACTTTTGGAATCACCTGGAAATTTTTCCGAGTGATTACACTCTATATAATATAATATATAATATCTATATAACAATAAAATATAATATCTATATAACACATAAAATATATAAAATCGACTCGAAGTCGCAGCGTGGTGGAGACAGCAATATAAAAGGTTGCCGCGCCTATGGACGCTCTGCGCGGGCTCGTGACAAAATTGGAATGCGCCATCAGCGCCATCTAGCAAGACAGGAGAGACGCAAAAAACTCGTGAAGTTATCGACAATTCTTTCGGATATGGTTTTTCCTTATAAAATGTGACTAAATCGAAATCGAAATGCACGTTTCATGCGTGATTTTGAATTATCTCGGGAATGAATAAGTCACTTTTTTCATTTTTGGTCCAAAAATGAGAAAAAAATCGAATTTTTGATTACAGGAATCTGCCAGTAATCGATCTGTAATTTTTTTTTCGAAAATCAAAATTCGGCCTAATTCATTCCTGAGATGCACATTTTTGGCGTCTGTATTCCAAATTTCGCTTCAATCCGCCCATAATTCGCGAAAAAAAGCATATCCGAAATTTCGAGGTGCGCGTCCGTGTGTTTCACATGGCCTTAAGTTCGCTACCTTTCGACCGCAATGTTCCCCGTACGACGGAGTCTCACCTCGCCAATCAACACCCACCGAGGGTGCCCCTCTATCTAGGAACCATAAATCGTCATCGTGAAGTGCCCTCACCACCTGAAGTGCTCCGCTCGATATGCTACCGTTTCGCTACCTTTTGTCATCAAAGGAGACTGAGTTATTCAAGATGTGTTATTGTTACGTTTGGACGCTCAGAAATCGCAGTTCTTGGATTTTCTGACTGATATACAGTGCTGCAGACGGACACCAAACATCTGTGTCCGTGGAGCTTGGATGCCTTGGAAGTGCGCCGGAAAATGGGCCGAAATATTACTGAGCCACCCGCCTTCCTCAAGACTTACCAGCCTGGAGCTGGACCATCCCACTGTAACTTGAAAAGTCGTGGACCGGACAACCCAGCGCCCCAATAAAAAAGGGTCTAGGATCGTTGAAGAAGGGGTTTAATTGCAGTGTTGCACCATAGTTGTGGGTTCAAACGCCGACGCATCGCTGGCCACGATTTCCCGCGTGAGGAGCCCCGCACTATTTCGACAATGACACCGGATCCGAGGGGAAGGCATTCAAGAAGCAGAGCAAAATTGCTGCAACAAGAGACTGCGAAGGAAACGCGAGTAAGAGCACGCTACCTCCAACTGCAACCTTATTAAGACCGCATTCACGTTTGAATAGCGCGCCAACTTATTGAGCGAGTCAACAACTACGCCACTAGTGGAGAGGAAGCCAATTCACCTAATTCGCGAGAGCGAATAAACTTCGAGCGCCTGCGAAGGCGATCGACGGTGACTAGACGGAGTGGGGGGAACGTCATCGATCGAGAGTACGCGAAGATTTCGTGACTCTTCCGTGTTACCGCTGCCGAGCCGGACGCACGCTGCTTCGCCCCGGATACCATCTTTTACGAGGACTACGGAATACCGGTGAGACTCAGCCCTCCCTTCATTTTGTTAGATGGGAAATTCTTTAATTGGCTAGCTTGTTAATTAATTATCGATTTTGAGGATTTGTTAAGTTAAAATTTTGAGAATTTGTTAAGTTAAAATTTTGAGAATTTGTTGAGTTAGAATTATGAAGTAATGAGAGATGCCACTCAGTTGACCGAGATTAAAGAATTCCCCATTAGCTTTGGTCGATTTAATATTATTATAGCTCTCTTAACGGACGGTATTATTCGCTTAATTTTGTAAAAATATTGGTATGTTGAGACTTCGAAATTCGAAATGTAAACGGTGAATAAGACCGACTAGGATATTGGACCTTACGTAGGAATTTATTACGATGAGAATTATAAGCTCCTTTTGTATGCGATGTTTACGTTCACGCTCCTCTGCCGGAGCGTCTTAGGCCAGCGGTCACCGCGAGTCCGCCGAGATGTATACATCTCGGTCGTTACCAAGCTACCTTTCTTTTGTATTTGCTTCCTTTCCATCTCGTTAAGAAATTGAAAATATTATTATGAAGGAATTTAAGTTTGGCTACCTCGAGTATATTACGCTCTCTCTGGTTACCTGTTCAGCACTTACTACGAACAATTGTGGATCCCGAAAATTTGTTAGGTGATATTATTTAAGTTTGGCTACCTGTTTGGAACTTGTTCTGCTCTCTCCTCTGATAACTTGCGGTCTCATTATTATTATTGTATTTAATTACTTTTCATGCTTTAACATTTTTTACCCTTATTATTTCGATTGTGTTATTTAGTTTAGCTACCTGCAATCCATTGTGCTACCTGATTTACCTTACGGACTTAGTATTGCGTTTCGCTACCTTATTTAATTGAAGGCTACCTTCCATTAATATTTTATATCTTAACTATCTTTAAGTAACCTTTTGGGAACTTTATCTGTCTCTCCCCACTGATAACTTTCCGACTACGCTTTAGAACACTTTAGTATTTCTTTCGCGAATTCGTATTCTAACGTTGTATTATTTTTGTTATATTGCTTTGTCTCACGTATTATAACCACAGTTCGATCCATATAGCGCCTCGAGTCACATTCGAGTGCTGCCCAGGAATTAGTCATAAATACCCAAGATTCCTGAAGCTTCGCGTTGTTGTCACTTATTTCATTGAACCAGCCCCTCTACCATAGCCCTGCTCAATGAGCAAGTGTTAGCCGCGGTCTTTCGTTGTTTTATCTTGTTCTCTTATTATCCAGCATTAGGTAACTCACTATACTCGGGGAAAATTTAAGTCGGCCATGAGCCGGCGGTACTTTGTACGTGGCGCCCAACTCCTTTAGTTAATGATTTACGAACGTCTCTATTTTATTCAGCTACCTGATCTCAGCTCTCTTGCAGTTATTTGGCTACCTGATCTTAGCTCTCTTGCGGTTATTTAGCTACCTGATCTTAGCTCTCTTGCGGTTATTTAGCTACCGGATCTTAACTCTCTTGCGGTTATTTAGCTACCTGATCTGAGCTTCCTTGCGATTATTCAGCTACCTGATCTTAACTCTCTTGCGGTTATTTAGCTACCTGATCTCAGCTCCCTTGCGATTATTTAGCTACCTGATCTCAGCTCCCTTGCGATTATTTAGCTACCTGATCTTAGCTCTCTTGCGGTTATTTAGCTACCTGATCTCAGCTCCCTTGCGATTATTTAGCTACCTGATCTTAGCTCTCTTGCGGTTATTTAGTTAACTGATCTCAGCTCTCTTGCGGTTATTTAGCTACCTGATCTCAGCTCTCTTGTGGTTATTTAGCTACCTGATCTCAGCTCTCTTGTGGTTATTTAGCTACCTGATCTCAGCTCTCTTGTGGTTATTCCGCTACCTGATCTTTCGTTCCCGTCTAAACCATATGCTACCTGATCTCAGCTCCCGAAGGATATTTAGCTACTTGATACCTTGCTCTCTTATGTAGGATGCGCTACCTGATCTTGCCCTCCTCCGCATGACACGTACCCGATCTCACGCAGTTACCTCGCGACCTCGTTAGAGCTATCTTCCGGGATCAAGCTACCTGATATTGGTTAACTGCTTTGTAGGTTTGCTACCTCCCGATCTGCAGTCTCTCGCTAGGCGTGTTACGTGTTGTTCTGGAAGGTTAAGTTCTTTTGTTTTACGCTGGATAGTGACGAGTAACGAGTAGTTTGCGGTGCAGGTTTCTCGGCTTGCGGAAAAATTCCTCACAATATATATATATATATATATATATATATATATATATATATATATATAAAATAGGTATAAAATATATATATATATATATATATATATATATATATATTGTGAGGAATTTTCCCGCAAGACGAGAAACCTGCACCGCAAACTACTCGTTACTATATATATATATATATTGTAACGAGATAAAATTTATAATCATAAATAAGCTCGAAAAATTACGAGTGTAGTTCCTCGCAGTACGACGACTCCCGACAGATCCATAGGGCCTCTCGACATTCATAATATTATTTCTAATTCCCGTGTATATATATTGTAACGAGATAAAATTTATAATCATAAATAAGCTCGAAAAATTACGAGTGTAGTTCCTCGCAGTACGACGACTCCCGACAGATCCATAGGGCCTCTCGACATTCATAATATTATTTCTAATTCCCGTGTATTTTATTTATTTTTATTTATGTATGACCGAGAGATGAGGGCTCGCCCGAATACACTTTGGTATTTTTCCCCACCACTCGGAGAATATCTCGGAAACTATGAATAAGCAACGAGCTGCAAAGCCGCACTTACTTCCTCTTTTTCTTCGGGAATTACAATGACGGAAGTTACGAACATCTCAAATGGCATAAGGAAATGCTACTCTCCATCTGCATTATCGTAGAACAACACCGGCCTATGTCATCGTCTCGCGCACTGTGTTACGAAGTCCTGATTCGGACTTCGCGCGCTACAAACACCAACTATTTAGAATAATTGTATAGTTTGCGAAAAATTAGGGTTGGCCGCCTGACTGATCGCCAGCGAAACAATTAGAGTAGGGATGAGAAGCTTCGTATCCCCGTGAGCGACACATCTCGAGGCATTTTTCCTGGATCCGTGGTACTGGGAGGAGCTCAAGTCCCGTCTACTACGGTACTGCGAAAGCTCCCGACATTTTCTATTTGGAGCCGGAAGAGAAGGATTATTCTTGGTATTGACGTTGGGGCCGAGGTAAGCCTTGTCACTTGGCACTCCATATTTGTTAAATATTTTAAAAATTGTTATAACGTGTCCGGCTACGGTATCCCGCGCGTGGTTGAGTCCGCGAGCTCTATTGTTTGGATATTTGGGATTTGAGAGTCCCGTGTGGCTTTACGGCGGGCCGTTGTCGACACGATCGAGACTGTGGGAAATATTAGGAACGGGGATTAACGTAGAGTCAAAGGGGTCGTCGGGAGTGATTCCAGGAAAATTCGCCATTATTGTTTTTAGAGAAATTGTGTTGTGCGCGGGAATGTTAAAAGCGTGGCAGTGTGAGAGAGTACGCGAAATACTTCGATACCGGTGAATCGAGTAGCTGGTTATTTTTCCCGTAGGAGAGTTGATTGTCCCGTCTGATGTCGGGAATCTCAACAAATCCGTTCGAAGTGTGAAAACATTCCCGTGTGCCGCGGACGGGTGAGAGTGAGAGAGAGAGAAGATTAGACCGCGTCGCCTGGAAACGAGAGGTGTGGAGGTGCGCGATCTATTTATGGGATATTTTCAGGAAAATTCAATTGTTATTGCTCGTCTTAATCTATTCCCGAACTTCCTCTCGTATGAGTGATGGATGTGTATGTGTGTGTGTCAGCCGATCGAACCTTTGGGTTATTCGAATAATAAATTGAAATATTTACGGGAAGTTTAAAATCGTTTCACTGTTGTTAACTGCGAATAAATAGCTATTTTGTGATTCCCGTAATTTGGAATTTGTAATTTATTTTCTTTGATTTCTACACGAGAACCTAGCCTTGAATCCCGCCACTCTACAATTCTTGACGGCTGCGGCTAGTCCGGCAAAAGCAGCTTGGTCCCGAATAGATCGCAGAGTTTTTCCCGGCGCGTCAGCGCCTGGCGCCCATATAAAATAAAGGGAAGAACTCTTGGGGACTTTAGCTTTGTGGTGTATTGGGGTTTTTTTAGGAAATTACACTACAATATATATATATATATATATATATACAAAACATAAGAATGTGTATACAAACATAAGCGATGTACCCACCAGAGGTCAAACGAGAGCAATACATCCGCAAGCTTTATTGAAAGAGCCGTCTATTTCAAAATAAGTTTCACGATCTAAGTCAATATTTACCGACTACGGGCGAATTCTTTCATTTAACTAACTAATAGTCGAGTGTATGCGATTCAACATGAATTACTTTTTTTACTTGTTTATTTTTTTACTACGTAAGAACAGCAGGTACCACTTTGGGAATTTCTTGTCAGAATCTTCGTACAATGCCCAACATCCTCTAAAATTGGGAAGAGAATCGAAGGTGTGTTTTTAAGAGAAAAAAAATAATATATATTTTTTTTGCGAAAAATAAACTTTCCTCTATCGGGAAAATTATGCTTCTATCATCATTAGAAAGTTCATGAAAAATAAAAAAGTTAATGTTTCTAAGAATTTTTTGAGCGCCCCATATTTTTTGAGATATACGGATATTTAAAAAAAAAACAGTAAATCTTGAACGGAGCCCTTTAAATATCTGAAAAAAATCACAGAAGACCCTTTATGGTAGTACTACAATCTGGCAAATTCTAAAAAATATTGGAGAGGTCCACCGAAAAAAGTGGCCCGGTTGACGAAGAATACCTCATATATTTCCTCAGGTCCATAGAGAAGAAATTCAAAAGCAGGTTAATAACTTGCCCAAAAACGATATGATTCAACTATCGCTCTTGCCATACAATTCGCCGGTTTGGATTGTTCCCAAAAAAGAAGATTCCCACGGCAACAAAAAAAGGCGCATGGATATTGATTTTCGGAAATTAAACGCGAAAACTATTCCTGGCGCGTACCCACTGCCGAACATTTCGGACATGCTAGATCAATTGGGCAACGCCTGTTATTTTTCAACATTCGATCTGGCGTCTGGTTTCCACCAGATCCAGATTCACGATAAAGACAAATAAAAGACAGTCTTTTCAACACCCAATGGACATTTTGAATTCAATCGCATGCCGTTTGGGCTCAGTAACGGTCCAGCAACCTTCCAGCGATTGATGGATGTGGTTTTGTCGGGTCTCCAAGGCACAGATCTATTTGTGTACTTGGACGATATTGTTATCTATGCAAACACTCTCGAGGAACATGAGAAAAAATTCCATAGCTTAGCAAAAAGACTCACCACAGCCGAACTGACCTTGCAAACAGATAAATGCTATTTCGTAAATAGGCGAGTGTGTTATCTAGGACATGTGATCTCAGACCAAGGAGTTCAAGCGAACCCGGAAAAAGTGCTAGCAGTGAAAAAGTTTCCGGTACCTACTGATAAGAAAAACATCAAACAGTTTGTTGCACTCGAAGGATACTATCGCAGGTTGATACGTGATTTTGCCGAAATCGCTATACCAACGACACGCCAGCTCAAGAAGGAAGCGAAATTCGATTGGACTAAGGAATGTCAAGCAACTTTCGAACATCTTAAGCGAAGAATCACAGAAGCACCAATCTTGCGGTATCCGAATGAGAAGACAGAGTACATGCTCACGACGGACGCATCAAATTACGCCATAGGTGCTGTACTCTGTCAAAAGCACAACAATTTTGATCATCCAGTGCCTTTCTACTCCAGATTGCTGTCTAAGTCCGAAACATCTTACGACGCCTTGAAAAAAGAGCTACTGGCGGTAGTTAATGCAATTAAACATTTCAGCACGTACCTATACGAACGACACTTTGTCCTTGTAACAGACAACGGAGCGCTCACATATATCACGAGCAAGGATGATCCACCTCAACAACTACAACGATGGCAAGCGATACTGAATGATTACAACTACGAAATACACCATAAGCCCGGAAAATTAAACGTCGTCGCAGATGCTTTGTCAAGGAACCCAGTTTCGATTTTGCCAATTAGACCTCATGAGAGCACATCAAGTGACAACAAAAAACCTGACGAAAAAAGACAGAAGACACATCATCAAGCTCCATCGGTGGTTCGAAGGCGTTCAACATCTGACGAATCATCTGGAAACCCAGCGCCTAGGAAACGAGTATGTGGACCAGAAGAATCTTTCGAAGAATCAGCAAGTGACACAAATATAGAACGCATCGGTACAGAACAACCATCTTCATTGCCAACAATGACAAAAGATTGTACTACACTCAGCGTGGATTCAACTGTCAGTGAGGACGTAGAAATGAGTACACCAACCGAACACGAGAATGAGGACGAGGAAACAGCCCAGACGAAGCGGATGCGATCAGACGAATCAGACGAGCACGAGAACAAACGAAGAAATAGCGAAGAAGAATTACCTAAAGAAGAAAAAGAAGAGAAATTGTGTTAAGAAAAAGTAAAAGAAGATAAATTGTCTAGAGAAAAAGAAGGAAAAGAAGATAAATTGTCTAAAGAAAAAGATAAATTGCCTAGAGAGAAAGAAGGAAAAGAAGATAAATTGTCTAAAGAAGAAGAAAAAGATAAATTGTCTAAAGAAAAAGAAGGAAAAGAAGATAAATTGTCTAAAGAAAAAAAAAGGAAAAGTAGATAAATCGTCTAAGAAAGAAGAGAAAGATAAATCGTCTAAGAAAGAAGAGAAAGATAAATCGTCTGAGGAAGAAGAAAAAGAAGATAAATCGTCTAAAGAAGAAAAATCATTAAACAAAAAAGAAATGAAAAAGTAGAAAATAAGAATCAAGACGAGGTATCGGAAGAAAATAAGAAGCAAGACGAAATATCAAAAAAGAATAAGAGGGAAGACAGTTTATCAAAAGAAATGGAAAAAGGAAACTCGTCAAAGGAAGAAATGAAACCAAGCTCAGTGCAGAGAGCAACAGAAGATTCGTCACAACAACAGAAGGCTGAAAATGCAAAAATCGAAGGAGCAGTGGAAGCAGAAAATGTGGACTCAGATTCGTCAAACTCATCACAAGGGGATAAGCCGGGTTACCTTTCGCCCGAAATGACACCAGAGTACCGGTATTCTCAGGAACCGGGACAACAAGAGACAATTCCAACGTTAACTCGTTAAGCAAATCCTCCAGCTGTACAATCAACATTCAAACCTCCACCAAAATTGGTGCAATCCAAACAACCTAAAAAAAAGAAAAAAGTGAAAACACGCTGGACTGAACGGCGAACAAATCCAGGGTGTACATTGTGACCCGAAGTTCGCTCCTGAAATGGTGGTAGGGGAAAACGGGTGCAATAAATAATTAACGCAGTAGTTTTTATTTAAAAACTAGAAACTACTTTAATTATTCAAAAAAAAATCAACAAATACAAAAACATATGAAAAAGAAAAAAAAAGTAAAAAAAAAATCGCGAAAAAAAAAATCCGATTACTCAGTTCGGAGGGCAGTAAAAAATTATTATAAACAAAATATGGGCGCCAGTTGCAAATTCGGTGCAACACCGTTTCCGAAATTAAACAAAAAAAAACTGGTAAAAATTACAAAACCTCAAACCACGAAGTGGAAGAACAAATACGCAAAATAATTAAAATAGGGGCATTAGCTGTCGGGTAGGGCTGAGACAAAGGTCAGGGCGAGGGGCAAAATGGCCTAACGGTCGGCTCTTACAATTTATACCCGTGTGGTCTCAACTATAATTGGCAATATTCAGGCTGGCACAAAAAAAGGGTTTTGGGGTCGAAAAATAATAAGGGTAATTGGTGAAAAGGGGAAATAAAAAGAAGGGGGGGGGGAAGAATTTATATTGAAAATTCGTAAAAAGTCCGAAGGACGATTCACGAATTTTTAACGGTAAAATAATGACAAAAAAAAAACAAATTATCGAGGGAACAATTAATAGAAAAAAAATCCCAAATTGTCTGAAGGACAATTTGGAATAGGGTGACGAGTATTAATAAATAATTGTGGGGGGGTAGTTTGGGGATTTCGGTGCTTCTTCGCACGAGTATTGACAGGTGGCAAAATGGCTGATAACGAGGGGACACTCGTTATCGGGTTATTTTATTAATTATGGGGAGTTTCTGTGGCGAATGGGGGTAGTGAAGGGTTGCACGGGGGCGTAAAAAATATGGTCTCAAAACTTACGGTATTTTAATCCCAAACAAAATCAATAAAAGCACTCAGCAGTATTTTCCGATTTTCCGTAATAGCACTTTTCACTTTCTGCTTACACAAAGGTAAGGACAAGAAGAATAATAATGGCCAAGAATCCTCTCCGTCTTCTTGCTCAAAATTATCCTAATTTTCTAAATTTCCTATTGGCTGATTAGCATAGTGAGAGACATCAACGCTGTCGCGGGCAGTAATTGTAACGCGGGGTGGTAGTTCGAAAGGTGAGTAATGGATGGCGGCAGGAGTCCCGTAAATCCCCGATCGATATCCTCTCGCTCAACAACGGCTTGCGATCGTCCTTACGTTGAACGGCTCCGCGATGACGTCATCCGCGCTACAATTACTCCGCGACGTTTGTCGCCCCTCTCCCATACTCAGAACTACTTATATTGATATAGGTGGGCCGGGGGGGAAGGCATTGGGGTCTGTTATTGTTTTCGGGAAGGTGTTGTGCGCGTTCGGGCAGTGCCTGTAGCGAGATTTTTCTTTAGCGAAATTTCTCGTTACAACATATGCAAAGGAAACGCGGGAAAGCTCATCTTCAGAGGAAGCTTCAAACGAGACGACTCCGCAAGTACTGGGAGAAAAAATGCATACAACATCTCCACCACCACTAATCCTAGATTTCAAGGGCTTTACACCACCCGAGCAAACAGTAACATCGAGAAAAACGACATCAACCAAAGAAAAAACGCTATGCGAAGGTCTTGCAATTGTTCCGGAGCCGGATAACCGACAAAACATCATAAAAGAACTACACGCTTCAAATTTGGGTGGTCACAAAGGCATTGAAAAAAACTTATCAGCGCATTCTAACTCAATATTAAAGGAGAGGATTGAAAGCAGACATTTACAAATTAATCAAGTATTGCCCGGATTGCCAAACAAATAAGTTGGTCCGAGTCAGAAATAAGACGCCAATGGTGCTTACGGACACTCCAGAAAAACCATTCGACAAAGTAGCCATCGACATCGTTGGACCATTACCTGAACCGAGCAAAGGACATATATATATCCTCACAATTCTCGACTTATTTAGCAAGTTCAGCATAGCTGTACCATTAAGCTGCCAAACCACTAGCGACGTTTCAAGTGCTCTGTGGGACAAGCTGATCACTACATTCAGAGCGCCTCGCGCGATACTGACGGACCAAAGAAGAAGCTTCATGTCGGGAATGTCCAAGGACTTCGCAGAATTTTTTCAGATCCGTCAGTACACAACGACCGCGTATCATCTGCAATCAAATGGAGCTATCAAACGTAGCCACTATACTCTCGTAGAGTATATCAAACATTTCATTAATAATAAAAAAGAATGGGACGAACTTCTAACACTTGCGACTTTTGCACACAACACTAGTGTTCACGAAAGCACGGGTTTTACTCCTTTCGAGTTGGTCTTTGGCAGATTGGCACAGGTACCATCTGCATTTCCGCCACTCGAAAGAATAATTACGTACGACGACTACATGGCAAATTTGAACACAAACTTCAAAGCAGTTTGCCAATTAGTACTAGAAAAAACAATTAGATATAAGGAAAGAACTAAGGAGTACTATGATAAGAAGGTGAAGGAACTGGAGTTTAGAGGAGGGGAACTAGTATGTTTGCAGAAAGAACCGCGGACCGGGAAGTTTGACGCTCATTGGATAGGACCGTACAAAATCTTAAAGACCTTGGACCAGAATAACGTAGTTTTAAGCATCAAAGATGATGCTACAAGAACGGTCCACATAGATAAAATAAATCAGGCATATGTTTCAGATGCCACGCAGGAGTATTAAGGCCCCGAGAGGCACTCAAAATCACTCCACTCGCACGGAACCCCGGCTTATATTCGGAACCGCTGGTTACACTTCGATCCTATCACACCCTTGTGTCATATGTCAACACGCATGGACTCGAGACTAGACGCCTCCATATTCAAGAAAATCTAACCTTTACTAAGAGATATTGTTTTGAAATAGGAGACCTATGTTTGCTAAAGGGGCAGTTAAGAAGTATACAAACGCGACGTGACACTCTTGAGCAAGCGGAGATAATTTTAGGAGAACTAATTCCGCCAGTAAAACGAAAAAAACGCGCTATATTCGGCTTTGCTGGAAAAATCCAAAAATTTCTTTACGGTACTTTGGACATCGACGACGCAGAGAGAATGAGCTCTCAAATACAATGCGTAACAAACACGACAGTAGAATTGGCAAAAATTATTCAAAATCAAACTCACATTTTAAAGTCACAGTTCGACATTTTACAAAAACAAGTAAAATTACTAGCAGAAAAACCTTACAAAGATTCCCTGGAAACAAATCGAGCAATACAAACTCTTACAAACGAGCTGCGAGTAATAGAGTATAAGCAGAAAGCCGAACAATACGCAACACAGATCGATGATGATTTAAATGAGCTCGAAATTAATACAGACATGTTAACAAACGCCATTCTTTTTGCAGAATTAGGACAAATACACCCTAGAATACTAACAGCAGAGAAGGTACTTCTTAGTGCTGCAGCAATCGTCAGAGTGTCACCAAACACAGAATTCCCTATCCCACTAAATTTAGAGCATGCATCCCAGTTAGCGGCAGTAGCAAAATTAACAATTTTTCATGACGGGCAAAAACTAATTTATACACTCAATATCCGACTCTTGAGCATGGTTCGGTAAAAATTATACCAACATCTATCTGTGCCTACGCGCCAATCTCGGAAGACTTCAGTAATTATTTTAACTAAGAAAACGAAAACGACTGTAAATTCTTGGGCAACAAATATATTTGCGAGCAGATTTATCCTATCGAGCAAATCAACTCTGAATCTGAGTGTGAGGTTCAATTGATTGTGAACCCTAAATTTGAAAATCTCGAATTTTGCGTCGTCAGACCAAAAACATTAAGAAAAACTTATTTGTCAAAAATGCCTAACGCAAATGCATGGATATATGCGGTACCAGAGATCGAAACCTTGTACATTCTTCGCAAGAACTACAGATCAGAAATTAGAACAATAGAAAACTCTGGTATTTTACAAATCAAACCTACTTGTCAAGTAAAAACTAGAACAGTCACTTTAACACCATCAATGGAGCTAACGTCATGCATTCAGGTTGATTTCTCATAAGTCCCCGTATTAAACATCACTGGAATCACAGAAAAATCCATCCAAGCCGTCGAATATGTAAATGTCACGGAAATCCTGATTGAGACGGAGGCATTTGCCGAGTTGCTAAACTCGAACTCAATAAATGACGATTTGGACAAGAATAAATTTGCTTTAAAATCTGTTATTGCGAAGGCAATGGGAATTACAAAAGCGCATATCGTACAGAATAGATTATCGAACATCGAAACTGCGTTTAAGTTCGGAGGACTCGGCTTGGGTTCAATCGGGATTTTTGCTGTCATTGCTTGGAAGTTCTCAGTGTTCCGAAAAATATCAAAAATATTTAAAGCCATTTCATGTTTGTCAGGATGTCAGACGCGTCGCAATAATAAAAGAATTGTTAAAACACAAGAGGAGAGTATCGAGCTTCGTAGGCAACCAGTACGAATTAAAGAAGTAACTGCGGTACCAACTTGCGAGTGTAAGGAAATTGTCGTTAGACACGGGCAATCCCGTCAACCAGAACATAAATCAATGTACGGATTAAGATACGATCGTAACGCGTTCCGATGAATTCCATCTGAGAGCCAAAATAAGAAAAAATTAATTAAAAAAATAATTAGATTTACAAGAACTTATACGTATAATTATAAAAACGATTACGCTAAGAAGAGTTAAGTTGCGCTTATAACGCTATACCGATAATTAAATAACCGGAGGGATAACTACGGGACCTTTTGCCGCCGTTATTGCAATAACCGCCTTAAATAAAAAAGGATGTTGCTCCTCTTTTTCCCATTTTGACTAATGAAGAATTATGGAGTTCTGTTATTTTTTTCAAACAACGATCAACACACCTTGCTCGATCATGCGCATAGAATTCATCTGCTTTTTGATTTTTACCTTAAGTACCTGTATGCATGATTAAGTACACAAACAAATACGCATAGACGCACCACAAAAAAAACGCCTTGGTAACCACCGCTGCCTAGAGAGAAGATATGAAGTCTAGGTAGTGGCTTGGATCCGCGTTAGGAATTAGCTGAAAAATGACCCACAGAAGAGGCAAGAGTCGTCTCTCGAGCCGAGAAAAAGCAGCAAAATTGCTTGTTTTTCTTTTGGGCACTAATTATTGTTTCTTTTCCTTTTTTTTTTCACTTCTCAAATATCACACTACACAGATAACAAATCAATGGAAATGGACCAATATCTAGAGGCACCGAAAATTTTCTGTCCGTTTTGTGAGAAAACGAGATCAATACTTCGGGTCTGTTCACACCTGCGGAATTGTCACCGTGTGCTTGCCCGGGTTAGGAAAGCCCTGGACTTCAAGATGCCTTGCCCAATTTGTGCTGTTTTTTTTCGGCTGAGCGACATGATTGGCCACATTGATTTTTGTCAAGACTATTGGTTGCGACGCAACGACCCGAATTTCGTATCGAAAAACATAGCTTGGAAAAGGGCAACAGGGGAAAAAGATAAAACTTCAGACACTCAAGACAACGCAACTAACGAACCTCCGGACACTCAAGATAACGCAACTAACGAACCTTCAGACACTCAAGATAACGCAACTAACGAACCTTCAGACACTCAAGACAACGCAACTAACGAACCTTCAGACACACAAGATAACGCAACTAACGAACCTTCAGACACTCAAGACAAGGCAACTAACGGACCTTCAGACACTTAAGACAAAGCAACTAACGCACCTTTAGACACTCAAGACACTGTTGCGACCCGGATTATCGGCAAGCAACGTTGCGAAACATTTATTGCACTATTCGCTGATCGCGTATATTGCAATCGTATCATGCGACATTTTGTCAATCAATCAATGATGCAATTCAGCATTATTATGTAGAACACTAAGGTGGACTGGAAGCGAGAGCTCCAGTCCATCAGCAGTCTTGAACTAACTTCAAGAGCAAACGGTTGAGCTCGCGATCAAGTATCTATACCAATTTTTTATCGATAATCTCGATTGTGAGATTATCGAACGTTGTACCTTGTAATTTAATAAATATTGTTATCGTTAAAGTCCGCGTGAATTCCAATTCTTCAATTGGTCCGATCCCAACATACCAGTCCCGATACCGTATCGAAAGGACTGATCACCCTTAGGGCATTTCGGGCACAACAATTTGGTGGCAGCGGTGGGATCACCGTAAGCGAACTCAACAAACAAGTGCAACTAAACCCAGAGTCAGACCCGACACGCAGTCGTTGGGGTAAAAGACCTGGTGCGATTCAACACGCAGTCGTTGAATCATCGAGAACGTCAGGAGGTACCACAGACGAGGACGAGCCAACAGCAAGGTCAAGCACGTCAGGAAAGACGTATAACTCGACCGAGGGTGACCAGAACATCGCCAACCGGGGATCAACGTCAAGGTCAACACGACAACGAAGACGACAACCCTGAAGTTTCACAGCGCCATGGGAAGGATCACATATCTGTAAGTGGCGGTTACCCTTTTCAGAGCTTCAAATCTAAAACAAAAATATCAAAAAATTCATAGGACTGGGCCCGTGTGCTCATATCCTTCGTTAATAAAAATCGAAACCTTACCAATAATCGGTGCAAGTTTGTAGCAACTTGCAGGGATTTTAGTATTAAATCGCGAAAGGCAGGGGGCAAGGCTATCTCCAACCACTGACCATCATAATTTAAAATTTAATTAAACATCTGAAAAAAAAAAAAAAAAAATTCAATACAAGCCCTTCCGCGATAAAAAAGAAAAAGGTTAACGAAACAACGATGGAAGACGAGAAGGAGAGACAGCAACGACGAAGGTCCAACTCCGAAAAAACTACACTACCAGGAAAGGACCTCGGAGCTGTGCTGGAGTTGAAGCAGCCATAGGAGACATATCACTGAGGACAGACGACGCCCTCAGACAGCTATCTCCCGCCAAAGGGCTAACAGATAAAGCAAAGGACCCACTCATTAAGGAAACATTAGACTCGTATTTTGGAATCAACACCAAAAGAGGCACATCGTTCACTAAAACGACTGGGAAAACTGAAAAAAGGGAACAATTGACAAACGTCAACAGAAAAAAGGGGGCAAAGGCCCTGACAACACCGGGAGTGGACAGTGAAAAAGATGCGCTGCTCAAGGCCAGTGGATTGGGCGAGCATGAAGGGGCTCTAGTCAGAGCACGAGCGAATGCACCCGGCATTAGTGGCGGGAGTGCTCTGCGGGAAATCATCCCACCTAGTCGATAGGATAAAACTCCAGAAGTCCCGAAAAATAGACGGCCACGATATCCGGAAGGAACTCCGGAAATCGAAGACAGTGACTATGAATTACCTCCGCCGTTGCGGAGAGAAGGAAAAAATGCTTCCGCTGGAGGAAGATTAGAGGAGCGAGGTGGAGATGTTGCTCGTTCGGCTGGAATAACGGATCACAGCGCAACACAAGACCTACTCGTGTCATTGCATGCATCGACGAGGAAGCGAGCTAGACGATCAGATGATGCTGGTACAGCTGTTTCGAGGTCAAGTGGAAAGGCTCGAAAAGGCGCTTTCCGAAAAAAAAATCCACGAACAGGAAGAAATGGCGAAGAAGTAAACAATGGACGAGAGTCAGCAGTAGTTACGCCCAGAAGACGGCCAACGGGGCCACCAGGAGATCCACCTGAAGGGTCACTATCAGGACCGCCAGGAGGGCCGAGAAGAAATGGAAATTGGGGACCACCGGGAGAACTCCCGGGAGAACCTTCAGGAGGAGGACCAGGTGGAGATCCACCAAACGATCCGCCAGCGGGCTTTGTAAAGAATAGGTTCAGTAAAGGGCGAAGGTATCTCGACCTTGGATTGGCGTTAAAACATGTAAAACATTTTGATAGCAGTGACTCAGCTGAATTAGACGGATTTTTGCGGTCATGTGAAACTGTATTTGCCAAAGTACGGGATGATGATTACGAATTATTACTGGCATTGGTACTCAGCAGTAAAATTGGTGGACAAGCGACAAGAGAACTAAAGCATAAATCCATCTACACACTTAAACAACTGAAAACTGAGTTGGAAGCATTGTACGGCCATAGAAAATCACTGTGTGCCTTACAAATGGAATTTAATTCTTTGCGGCAAGGGCCGAGTGAAGATATAGCCGCGTATGCAGCTAGAACTGAAAAAATCACAGTTGAAGTGGTTGAAAAGCTGTGTGAGACTGTGTCTACAGAGAGGGATGCGCGCACTGTGGAAACAATGACCCGAAAATGTGCACAAATGAATTTTGAAAATGGGTTACACGGACATGTGCAGATATTGGCTCGATCGCGTAATTATTCCGCTATCCATAAGACAGTGACCGGTGCGATCGAGATAAGCCACATGGTTCAGCCGAAAGGAAGAGCAGAAGGCGTTCAGAACAACAACAATCGAAAATCCCTATCTGGAAGGGCAGGGGATAAAAATTGTTATACCTGCGGAAATTCAAGGCACTTGGCAAGGAACTGTACTCGCAAATCAGGAAAAGTAAGTCTACCAGCACCGAGCGCACCAAGAAACATGAACCAAGTCGAAATAATCTGCACTTATTGCAAAAATAAAGGTCACACCTGGGTAGAGTGCAGAAAACGATTACGGAAGAAGTATGAAGTAGGCCAAGGACGCGAGTCAAATAGCAACAGTAGTAAGCAGCGAGGAGGCGATAAGAGGAAGGAATCCAGCATGGCCGCTACGAATACTACTCGCACACTCGGGTCTATACAAATAAACACTATCACTGTAAGAGCCTCGGTGAAAGACCTGAGTGAAGGAGTCAGCGATAAGCGGAAGGAATTCAGAATGGCCGCCGCGGGCAGTAGTACTACGTCTCCCACCACTGCCGTTGCACGTACGCTGAGCAGCGTGCGATTCACCGAGGGACGGATGCCAGGTGCGGCGGACGGGCCAAAAGGGGGAACGAGCGATAAGCCATTGCTACGGGTACTGGAGGTATCGGCGCTCACGGCGAGCGCAACGGCCAGCGACATAGATATCGCCAGCACTACAGCGGTAAGGGGGGTTCTGACCCTCAAGGCTGATACGGGAGCACAATGCAGCATAATAAAATATAGCTGCGTGAAGACTGAGACTCCTATAATGGATAATGATGTTGAATTGCAGGGAGCTGAGGGAAGCAAATTTCAGCCCATGTGTAAAGCAGAAGTGACTCTGCAAGTTCCAGGGAAATCCGTAAAACACTGGTTTTATGTTGTAAAAGATGAAATTTCAATAGCTGTAAATGGATTATTGGGAATGTGTTTAGAGTAGTATCTGGTTTTGGTCGCTCGGGAAGGTTTTGATGGATGAAATAATAGCCTGGTTATTTTCTCGTATTCTTGAGTCTTTAATGAGTCACTGTGCGCAAAAGGATATGATCAAATTAGCCGAAGAGGAAACCGAGAATTGAGTGCCGCCGTTGCCAAGATGGCTGAGCACGAGCCGCGTGATTCAGCACAAACCGCGTGAGTCTTTCCCGTGAGAAAAGTACCGAAAACAGAATATTGTCCGAACGCTGAGTGTACCGCACAACTGATTTGACCGATGAGCAAAGATCTAGATATTGATTAATTATCGATTAAGTGATTATATGCCCGATGAGTTATCCGCGATATGCCGAACACCGAGAGATTCTTCGCACTTGAACCGTTGACCGTTGATGAGAGAGTGGGGCGAGAGCCTTTCCTCCCGGATGTTAATATGCATAAAGAAAGGGAGAATAGGAAAGGGCTCTCATAATTGGCTAAGTAATGTGGCGTGAGAATCTCGGTGATCGATTGGCCTATTGACCCGAGTCGCGAGAGGCTGTTTCCGCTGTCCGAGAGGCGCTGCCGCGCCAGCACATGTGAGTCTCGCCGAAACTAACCGAGCTCGGCAACCGTGTGAGTGAGAGAGAGAGAACGCTCGACTCTGTGTTCTCGCCGCCCGAGAGCCACATGAGCTAATTCTCAAACAGAATGAATTTTATCAAGAAACATAAAGCAAATATATTACGGGGGGAAATATTCGAGCTGTATGGTCATAAAATGCCATTGGTGGATGGGAAGTGGAAAATTATTCTTGCTCCTTGAACGGAGAAAATAGCGTACGTCGCGACTACGAGCAATAATGCAGGAATACCCGCACGAATGAAGATTGGTGAAGGAGTGTTAATGGGAGCATGCTATACACCACCACTGGGAAGTAGTTGTGTGGTAAACCTCGTGAATACGAACGAGCGTGAGGTGGTTTTGGAGCACCCGACGGTGACACTCGAGCCGGTCGAGATAACAGAGCTCGACGACAAGTCCAACGCTCTAAGCGTAAATGCCGTGATACGAAAGAGAGGGGTACACCGACTCCAGCGGCTAGAGAGCTCAACATGAATCACCTCAACGGCGAAAAAGAGAAGCCCTTCTCCAACTCGTAAGGAAATATGAAAATAAATTTCATCCGGAGGGCGATAAATTACCCTGTACGCATATGGTGGAGCATAGAATCCCGTTAAAGGATGGCACATTACCGATGAAGGTGCATCCTTATAGATAACCGGAAGCTCACAAACAAGAGGTCGAACGACAAACCTGCGAAACGTTGGAAGACGGAATCATACAACCCAGCAGGAGCCAATGGAATGCACCGTTGTTGGTGGTGGCCAAAAAACCAGATATGTCTGGAAAAGTAAAAATGCGAGTTGTGGTGAATTTTCGGAAAATAAACGAGGCCACCATAGGGGATTTATACCCACTCCCCAATATCACAGAGATATCGGATCAGTTGGGAAAGGCCCAATATTTTTCCATTCTTGACCTTGCCTCTGGATTCCATCAAATTCCGATGGCTAAGGAAGATAAGGAGAAAACAGCATTTTCCACACCTCAAGGTCATTTCGAATGTAATCGAATGCCATTCGGGTTAAAAAATGCGCCGCCAACTTTTCAGAGGTCAATTAATTCCGTACTGGCTGGTTTGCAGGGGATAAAATGTTATGTTTACCTCGATGATATTGTTGCTCACGGGAAAAACCTTCGTGAACACAATGAAAGACTAGAGGAAGTTTTCCAACGGCTAATGGAGGCTAAACTGGCTGTAAAGCCATAAAAATGCCAATTTTTGCGGAAAGAAACGCAATTTTTAGGTCATATTATTTCTGAGGAAGGAGTACGGGCAGATCCGGAAAAACTTGTAGCTGCAAAAAAACACCCTGCGCCCAAAAACGTTAAACAAGTACAGTCATTTTTGGGGTTAGCCGGCTACTACCGAAAATTCATAAAAGATTTTTCGAGGATTGCCAAGCCATTAACTGAACTCATAATAAAGGATAAAAAATTCGAATGGACGGCTGTGCGCGATTCCGCATTCGAGGAATTGAAAAATGCATTAACAACTGCGCCGGTATTACAATACCCGGATTTTCAGCAGCAGTTCCTGGTAACTACTGATGCAACAGATAAGGTCATTGGAGCAATCCTCTCGCAAGGCAAAGTTGAAGAGGACTTGCCTATATGTTACGCAAGCCGCACACTCTTAAGGGCAGAGACAAACTACACTACGACAGAAAAGGAGTTGCTCGACATAGTATGGGCTATAGCACAATTTTGACCGTACATATATGGTACACGGTTTAAAGTTATAACTGACCATCAACCCCTCACCTGGTTATTTGGGGTAAAAGATCCAGGTTCACGATTAATGAGGTGGCGAATAAAATTATCGGAACATGAATTTGATGTGGAATACAAAGCTGGAAAAAGAAATACCAATTCTGATTCCCTAAGTCGTATATTCGTTACTACGCGAGCACGAGCGCGAGAGCGAGAGACTGTAGTAGAGGGCATGCATAAGTAAGAGACGGAGAGAAGCATTGCTCCTAACGTCAGCAGCTCACATACGCCTACAAATACATCCAAGCCATGCGAGTGGGGCTGCCGCGCTACGAATATCGGCACAAAGCGGAGAGCCGAGGAGACAGAGAGCGCAATAGAGGACGGCGTTCTCCCAGTTTGCGAGCGGTGTGTGGCAAAAGGGGCTGCCTCGCGATTACCCACGAGTGGTGGAAGTGAGAGCGAGCTCCCTGTCATACAGCAGAGCCAAAGAGACACCGCTAGGCTATTGCAGCCAACCACAGAGGTACGTGAAGCAGTCCGCGCGGACTGCAATGCTTCTGGGAGACTTGGGGAAGCGGAGATCGGAGGGTATGAGGATAAACCATTGCTCTCTAAGAAGGACAAGGAAACAGCGACAAAAGAGGAGCGTTGCTGCAGCAGTAGCGTAACCTGTCCTTCTCTGGAGGATAGGGAAAAATTACTAAGAGAATATCACGATGCCCCTCTAGGTGGGCACCAGGGTGTTAAAAGGACGTTGGAACGGATTCAAACCAAATATGTATGGCCATGGATAAAAGAGGAAATAGAACGGCACATCGCTGCTTGTGAAAAATGTCAAAAAAACAAGCTTCGATGTAAAAATAAGATGCCAATGGTGATAACAGACACGCCTGAAAGAGCTTTTGAAAAGGTAGCTGTGGACATCGTTGGACCATTGCCTTTGACATGTGCTGGTAATAAGAACATACTTACCTTCCAAGATGCTCTCACTAAATACAGTGCAGCTATGGCTATCCCGAATCAGGAAGCCCATACAGTTGCAAAAGCTCCAGTTACGGAAGTAATTTGTCGATATGGAACCCCTGAAATAATCCTTTCGGATAGGGGAACAAACTTTCTAAGTTCCACATTTAAGGAAGTTTGCAGGTTGTTGCGGATTAAGACAATCCAAACTACGGTTTATCACCCTGAAAGTAATAGTGCATTGGAAAGGTCGCACCGAACCTTGGCTGGATAATTGGAAAACTTTATCGACGAAAGCCAAGCCGATTGGGATGAGTGGCTGCCGTATGCTATGTTCACATACAACACCACCCCACACACGGCTACCGGAATGTCTCCTTATGTGTAAGTGTATGGTAGCGAGGCCGAGTTGCCTACAGCAGTGAAACAAGAGCCGCGCTCCTCATACACACACGCAGACTATGCCAGCGAGCTACGGGAAAGATTACGGGCCTCGTGGACTGTAGCCAAGCGTAATCTAAGCAATGCGAAGGAGAGGGCGAAGCTGAACTACGATGTCAAAGCGAGACAGAATGTATACCGGGTTGGTGACCACGTACTGCTGCACGATGATATAGCACGGCGGGGATGGTCAGCCAAACTAACACCAACATGGACGGGGCCACATACTGTTACGGCGGTGCATAGTCCCGTCACCTATACTATCAAGAAAGGACGTAAAACCGTGACGGTTCACATTAACCGTCTGCGGCATTTCGGAATGCATTAAATGTGTGTATGCGTTTATAAGATCTTACCGCATGCAACGGCCATTAGGCCGTCCCCATGCTTCTTAAGAGGAAGGAGATAGTTAGCACGGATGTGCCAGAGAAAGAAAAAAAGCGCGTCCACGTGCTTGGAAATTAAAATGAAGAGAAAAGAAAAGAGAAAGAAAGCACGGATGCTCAAGGAGGCATCTACGTGTCAGCAAGTGTTTATTCATATATATATAGATATCTTATCGCATGGAATTGACGCACACTGCGTCCTCATGCTTCTAAAAGAATTAAAAATAGGAAGGATGGGGTCATCCGCGATCTATTACGCGGGGGAAATTTTAAAGCTAACAATAAAATAACATAAACGATGTATTTTGGTTGTTATTTTGAAAATTTATTATAGGAAGGGGATAATCCCCTCCCCAACGGAAAATACATTATAGTGTCAAATTAAAATTTCCGCCGGGGCTCCGCAGAACGGGCACGGTGTGGGACGGCCGACGAGGAAGAGGCGACGGAGCCCCAGAAAATCCTCCGTCCCCTCATCTTCCTCGTCGCCACCGTCCCAAATATATTCTGTATGACGCCTCTGTACCTGGCGAAAGCGCCTGATTCTCTGGGCCTTCCATACGAAGTGGTCGAGCCACTCGGGCCGCCTTGGTCCTGCCGTGCCTTTCCGGTGGATGACGTCCAGCTGTAACACAAGAAAATACAATGAAAAATACGAAGAAAATACAATTAAAATTTTTTGAAAGCCCAAAAAATACTTACAATGGCTGCGACGAGACGCCGGTTCACCCGATCTTGTCCGACTATTGAGGCTCCGCTCATGTTAGGATAATTTTCTTTTTTTGTGTGGTTTTCTTTAAGCCTATCTTCACGCTGAGGCGGTTGACGATTTAATGAGTCGGTGGCAGCTACTCTGTTCCAGCCACCGCTTGACAACGGGGGTAATCTGCAAAGTAAGCAGTCCCACGGTCGAAAACTGCTTTAACCGTTGTCTTCTGGTTTCAGGATCGCGCTGTTCCTCGCCTGCTTTACCAATACCAGCATAGCCAACGAGGAATATGCGCTAAAACCATTCACCGACAACCCCGGCATCTTCTACGAGGAGATAGGGAGCCTCACACAAACGAAAGCAACTTGAAGAGTGGCCATATACATGGATTCCTCCCGTATACTCCGTCGAGAAAGGATGGTTAAATTAAATTTGCAACGTGTGCGCGACGCGTGTAAAGTCGAGGATAGAACTGGTCAGGCCGATGAACTATGCCATGCGCTTCTGGAAACCGTCAAACATATGTGATCGAGGGTAGAAGATGACATGGGCACCGTTCATGACCTAATTGAACCCAATTCGTTGCGAAGACGCAGAGGACTTATCGATGGTATGGGATCGATAATCAAATCAATCACCGAAAATATGGATGCTGCAGATGCGGAGTGGATTAATCGCGAGATAATGACCCTACAGGCGGGTGAACGAACCCTAAAAAGGGGCATCAAGAGACAATTGCAGGTCGTTTCCTCCATCCTGCGGATGTTTAATGATACCGTGGATAGGATAGTGGCTAATGAGAACACCCTCCTCGGCCTTGTAAATGCAGCGCGGCGTGATCTAATTGCTAACGAAGACCAGCTCATGAGGCGTGTACGTCTTGACGAGAGCCTAACTGCCGTAAGTGTGGTATTAGAGGAGCTCCTCACCGACGTTCGGGAGTTAGTATTGCTCCTGGCCGAGATATCTACTGGGAAGGTGAGTGCAGCGGTACTACCACCGCGTAAGCTAGTAGAGTACCTCGCGGATGGACTAACACATCTACCGGCTGGCATTCGATTCCCCTCAACGGTGGTAAGGAATGAGGCAAACACCTTGATGCGACTCATCGACGCGCAGGCATACAGCGATCGAACTGTGGCCATACTGCTATTGGATATCCCGCTGATAAGCTCACAGCGTTACACCGTCAACCGGCTATACCCCGTGCCTGTGAAGGGTATCAATGATACCTAATACTACGTTGATGCGACGGAAGACCTCGTAGTAGTGGACCAGGCGAATAGAAATTATTTGCGGATGTCATCGGTAGACTTGCGGAATTGCAAAAATTTTGGAAAAAAATTTATACGCTCTCCCCAGCATTCTTCGGTGCCCATCACAAAAAATACACCATGTGAGGTACTGACCTTGGTAAAAATCGACACTGAGGGCGGTCTCAGGTGTCCTAAGCGAGTTTTAACTCTGACCAGCACGCTTATCATCCCTATAGAGCAACCCGGAAGATGGATGTACATCGCACCTTTAGAAGAAATAATAACGATAACTTGCAATAAATAAACTCGCGTTGCGCGAATCGTTGATAAACTCGGGTATTTTGGCTCTGATAGGTTCGTGTGAGGTAACCGCCCAAGATTTTAGTATTCGGACCCTTAAAAGGGTCACAGACACTCGGAACGAGGGATATCTACCTCCATTTAATCTTACATTATCCGACATCGATGTGAACTATCATTCACAATTACAAAAAGTTAATAAGAAAGTGCAGTTATTAAGTGTATTGCCGAATCCCGAGGAGTTAAGGACCCTTGGTTCACGTGTGAAAGAAATAGCTAGAGACTTGGATAAGGACAGCAAGTACAGTGAGCAGTGCTACCATAATATAGCACTGTATTCTTTAGTAGTTTTTTGTAGCCTTGGCCTACTATGCCGCATGTCGGTTACACCGGCTGAGGCGAGGATGCAACGCCACACCGGCAAGGCCAGAGGAGGCGGTGACCCCTCAAGAAGCACCGTCCGCAGTCGAGATGCGTGCGGTGCCAGTGCCCCTGCGTATCGGTAGTTTACATGTAGATAGGGCTGCTACAATTCAGAGGCACCCATTGCGTTTTTCATATCATGCCAGGGCTACGGCTGATAAGCCATAATTTATAAGAGTATACATATGTTATATAAATAGTCGAAAGTTCAACTAACATGCTCAGTAAGGCTCGGACTTATGCGGGTATTCGGGTACCCGGGTTACCCGGATCTCGCGGATACGACGCTTCGAATCCGTGGATCCGGGTAACCCGAAACTATCCGGATACTGGGATCCGGATACCCGGATTTTTTCGGGTTATCCGGATCCAACTACCCGGGTACCCGAGTAAACCGAAATTATCCGGGTAATAACGGATAATATCGAAAAAAATAAATAAAAAACAGATTATTCTTATTATTATTTCAATTTTTTATTGTAACTATCCGTAACTATCCGGGTATCCGGATATCCGGATATCGGGAGGTATCCGGATATCCGGAAGTATCCAGATATCCGGAAGTATCCGGATATCCGGATACGAAGGGTCATATGCTGTTATCACGTAACCCGGATAGTTTCGGGTACCCGGATAACCCGGATCTAAGTCCGAGCCCTAATGCTCAGAAGAAAATTTTTTTTTTCGAAATTGAAATTTTTCTTTTTAAGGGGGGAGGGATGTTGTGACCTTGATTATCGGCAAGCAACGTTGCGAAACATTTATTGCACTATTCGCTGATCGCGAATATTGCAATCGTATCATGCGACATTTTGTCAATCAATCAATAATGCAATTCAGCATTATTATGTAGAACACTAAGGTGGACTGGAAGCGAGAGCTCCAGTCCATCAGCAGTCTTGAACTAACTTCAAGAGCAAACGGTTGAGCTCGCGATCAAGTATCGAAACCAATTTTTTATCGATAATCTCGTTTGTGAGATTATCGAACGTTGTACCTTGTAATTAAATAAATATTGTTATCGTTAAAGTCCGCGTGAATTCCAATTCTTTAATCGGTCCGATCCCAATATACCAGTCCCGATACCGTATCGAAAGGGCTGATCACTCTTAGGGCATTTCGGGCACAACACAACGCAACTAACGAATCTTTAGACACTCAGGATAACGCAGCTAACGAACCTTCACACACTCGAGGCAACGCAACTAACGAACCTCCGGACACTCAAGATAACGCAACTAACGAACCTTCAGACACTCAAGATAACGCAACTAACGAACCTTCAGACACTCAAGACAACGCAACTAACGAACCTTCAGACACACAAGATAACGCAACTAACGAACCTTCAGACACTCAAGATAACGCAACTAACGAACCTTCAGACACTCAAGATAACGCAACTAACGAACCTTCAGACACTCAAGACAACGCAACTAACGAACCTTCAGACACACAAGATAACGCAACTAACGAACCTTCAGACACTCAAGATAACGCAACTAACGGACCTTCTGACACTCAAGACAACGCATCTAACGATTCGGCAGAAGTTCAGGACAGCGAATCGAAAGACCTAAACGAGACTTACGACAGCGCAACTGACAATCTTACCAATCTCACCATCTCACCAGAAGACCCAAATTACACTCGTGACAACACAATCAACGACCTTGAAGAAATCCACGTGAACCCTGAGAACCTTGATACCAGCTCCGTTGAGCCAGCGATGCAGTGATTAACGTGCCAAGACCTAGAGACAGCCCGATTGCTGTTCCGGGAAGCGTCTGACATACATTCTAGCGCGGACCGCTATACCCTGGCAGCAAAGAAAAATAATTAAACAAAAAAACACGCATACATTCATAACCACACTAAAACTATTCTTATGGCCGTCTTTGCTTTTTGAAGGAATAACAAGTTTCTTTTGTTTAGAAAAAAAAAAAAAAATGTTAGCTCATTTAACATATTGCAGCGAAAATACATAGTCTGCTACAATTTTTTTTTCACTCTCTCTCTCTTTTTTTGTTCATGAAAAAAAAAGGAAAAATGTAAATATATATATATATGCCTACATTTGTTTTTCTATTTGACCGCATTTTTACTGCCAATATACGCTTCTCATTGATCACCTACATTGTGTTTGTCTTTCATTTACACCAACAAATCTCAAACATATAATCGACCAATCCTGGCCCTATCCGAACGAATAACAGGTTTCTTCCCCCCCCCCCCCCCCTAAAAATTAGATCTTTTTTTTTTAGAATGTTTCAGACCTTCTAGGAAAATCAATCTAACGTAGATGAAAAAGCCAAATTATATACTTAGGTCAGAATCCCAAAAGTTCAATATTTCTGTTTCTCTCAATCCTCCTTATGTAAAAACTTTTCGCACGTTAAAATTGAAATAAGCGCTTGCTCTTTGCTTGCATAGTTTTTACCGTTAGTTTTAAGAATGAACCGAGTACGGCGGTAGTCAACCATCTAAGTGGCGGTCCTGGTGGTCAGAACTTGTAACGCTAATATATATGTACTTGATATGACATGCTGTATATATTTTCAGATTATTTTACAACTTTTTGCACATACAAATCTAGACACTGCTGAACTTTTTTTAAAATTACGGTGTACTTTGGGGCAGAATGCTACTCACGTAAATGTACTTGTCTCAAATTTTTTACCCGAGAGGGTTTTTTTTGGGGGATTTTATTACTCTTTGCAAATTTTAATAAATTAATTGACTTCAGGAATAAGGTCTTATTGTCCAGGTGATAAGGTGTAAGGTGTTTTAACTTTTTATAGAATGAAATGTCTTGTACCGTTCGACACTGAATATATAATGACTGAATATTGTTCCATTTCCATTGTGACCCTAAGTTCGCTCCTGATATGGTGGAAGGGGAAAACGGGTGCAATAAATAATTAACGCAGTAAAAAAAGAAAAAAAAGAAAAAAAATTGCGAGAAACAAAATCCGATCACTCGGTTCGGAGGGCAGTAAAAAATTATTATAAACAAAATATGGGCGCCAGTTGCAAATTCGGTGCAACACCGTTTCCGAAATTAAACAAAAAAAAACTGGTAAAAATTACAAAACCTCAAACCACGAAGTGGAAGAACAAATACGCAAAATAATTAAAATAGGGGCATTAGCTGTCGGGTAGGGCTGAGACAAAGGTCAGGGCGAGGGGCAAAATGGCCTAACGGTCGGCTCTTACAATTTATACCCGTGTGGTCTCAACTATAATTGGCAATATTCAGGCTGGCACAAAAAAAGGGTTTTGGGGTCGAAAAATAATAAGGGTAATTGGTGAAAAGGGGAAATAAAAAGAAGGGGGGGGGGGAAGAATTTATATTGAAAATTCGTAAAAAGTCCGAAGGACGACTCACGAATTTTTAACGGTAAAATAATGACAAAAAAAAACAAATTATCGAGGGAACAATTAATAGAAAAAAAAATCCCAAATTATCTGAAGGACAATTTGGAATAGGGTGACGAGTATTAATAAATAATTGTGGGGGGGTAGTTTGGGGATTTCGGTGCTTCTTCGCACGAGTATTGACAGGTGGCAAAATGGCTGATAACGAGGGGACACTCGTTATCGGGTTATTTTATAAATTATAGGGAGTTTCTGTGGCGAATGGGGGTAGTGAAGGGTTGCACGGGGGCGTAAAAAATATGGTCTCAAAACTTACGGTATTTTAATCCCAAACAAAATCAATAAAAGCACTCAGCAGTATTTTCCGATTTTTCGTAATGGCACTTTTCACTTTCTGCTTACACAAAGGCAAGGACAAGAAGAATAATAATGGCCAAGAATCCTCTCCGTCTTCTTGCTCAAAATTATCCTAATTTTCTAAATTTTCTATTGGCTGATTAGCATAGAGAGAGACATCAACGCTGTCGCGGGCAGTAATTGTAACGCGGGGTGGTAGTTCGAAAGGTGAGTAATGGATGGCGGCAGGAGTCCCGTAAATCCCCGATCGATATCCTCTCGCTCAACGACGGCTTGCGATCCTCCTTACGTTGAACGGCTCCGCGATGACGTCATCCGCGCTACAATCCTACTCCGCGACGTTTGTCGTCCCTCTCCCATGCTCAGCACTACTTATTTTGATATAGGTGGGCCGGAGAAGGGGAAGGCATTGTGGTCTGTTATTGTTTTCGGGAATGTGTTGTGCGCGTTCGGGCAGTGCCTGTAGCGAGATTTCGCTTTAGCGAAATTTCTCGTTACACCATACAAGAATTGAACTCGCTATCTCAAGTTTTACAAACGTTACTAGAGATCAATAATGTCAGTGATTTGAAATATTCAAAATTCTATAAAATCCAAACCGCTCTACCACTTTCATCACAATTCAATATCAAGCAACATTGAACGTGTCTTCAGTTATGAAGGCTAGCTAAAAACCATTTAGCTTAAGAGGCAGTGATACGCCCCTCCCCCCGCAGAAATCTCGAAAGCTGTTTTCTCCTAAACGATACGACAGATAGGGTCTGGATTTTTAGAGGATACGAAGGAGTGTCGTAGAATTAGGCTTAGCTTCTAGGTCCTCATTAGACATATCCGTTTCTTTTTAACAATTAAAAGAAAAATAGTGCGAGAGAGACACAGCTATGTTAAAGAGAGACAGACCTATAGGCGTTTAGCATTGCGCGTCGAAATTTCTGGCGGTGCACTACTGCCTCTTAATCTTCGAACTTTTACGAAATTTTGACGAAAGAAAATATCTGAAATGTTTGCACTTACACATATGAAATCTTGACATTAATAGGTGCCTCTTAATAGCAGTGATACACGGCCAGAAATTTCGTCGCCCAATGCTTAACGCCTGTAGGTCTGTGTCTCTCGCACTATTTTTGCACCACTATTAAATCACAGTCACAGATACAAATGTTAAATAAATAAATATTCTTATTTGACTCTAGCTGAGTATATATTTATTAAATTCCCTTAAATAAATAAATTTTCCGTCCACATCAATCAAGTGACGCGGTAGCGTTCTCGAGAGCAGTATTCCATATGTCCATTCATATGGTTTTTATTATCATTATAGCCGCTAGTTAGTTTAGGTCTATACTATATATATATATATATATGTATATAATATTATAACTCGTTGGCTGTTCCATGTACCGCATGAAGTTAGTCTCGTTGGCTGTGTGCCATGTACCGCATGAAGTTAGGAGTGTGCCACTTACCGCATGAAGTTAGGGGTGTGCCATGTACGGTGAGAAGTTCCGCGCGTGCCATTTTTCAGATCACAAATTTCAGAATTCGAAATTCCAAACAACCATATCTTCTTGATAAACAATAGCTACAGCATTGGTTTTAGTCTCAATCTCAATATTTCAAGCTAATCTGTCTAACTGCAGCAGGAAATATCATCAAAACACTCGAAATTCGTTTAGATCACCATATAACCTATTGAAAAAGTGGCTAAAATGAGTTGGTTACAGAAAAAGAGTCTTGTAGCGTTCCGTCTTCTCGGTCGGTAAGTAGCTTAATGTACTTGTCTCGAGAACGCTACCGCGTCTCTTGATATTCCGTCCACGTGGCTTTAGCCACTAGTAATTCTACTATTATTCCAATATATGCAAATACATATATTCTGGTGCAGATACCAGTCGGTTGAGATCACGTCCCTGCGAAAAATTAGGCTCACGCCCCTGAGAAAGATATTAGAACCACGGGAGTGCGAAAAAGGTCTTCATTTTTTGAAATATTTCATAACTATTTCGAGATTAAAATTACGATATCAGTCCACTGGGAAAACCTGCGGAGGTCGTTTTGGTGTCAAGCGAAATGTTTCTGCATGTAGTATTTCATGAAACGCGGAAAACGCTTAAAAACGCGACTATTTCGTTGATATAACATATTAACCTGGAAAAAAAGTGGCTAAAATGAGTTGCTCGGAGTAAGAGATACTGCAGCAGCGTCTTATCGGTCGGTAAAGAAAATGTCGGTCGTAAGAAAAGATAGGTAAATGTACTTGTCTCAAGACGCTACCAAGGCTCTTGGTCGATAGTTTTCTAGATATGAATTTTTGAAGCTCAGAATATCGACCTCTCCACCATGTAAGATCAATGTCAATTGAAATTTCAAGTTTAAGGTAAATTCTGAAGCCATTGTCTGGCGTGAAGCTTAATTATAAGTGAAATTTCAGTCAGCTGTTAATTGGATGATTCAAATTTGTTTGTAAGTACAAAAAAAATGATGAATTAAAATGGAATATTTAAGGGAATAATAAAAAATTCATCGGCTTTGTTGAAAAGTTTGATAAACTTGTCAAATTTGAGCAAAAATTGGGAAAAAATTCAACAAAACATTAAAAAATTTGAAAAGAAAGAACAAAATCATGAAGAGGTCAAAAATTTTAAGACTCGGTCACAAATTTATAAAATAATGTTAAAAATGGAGAAAAAAATTAAATAATAAAGAAAAATCGAAGGGGAAAGATCAATATTTATTTATTACATCAAGAAATTGCAAAAGAAGAAAATCATTAAGATTCCAAACAAAATGTCAGATCGATTAGAAAATTTCGCGACATTTGGACATTTTTTCTCGATTTTTTTTCATTTTTGACATTGTTTGTAAAATATATACAAATTTTATATTTTATGTATACTTAAATTTCTGTTGAATGAAATTCCACTTATAATTAAACTTTACGATGGACAACGGCTCCAGAATTTACCTCAATCTTGAAATTTCAATTGAAATCGATCTTGCAGGGTGGAGAGGACGATATTCTGAGCTTCAAAAATTCATAACTAGAAATCTATCGATTTAAACGAAAATTTTGTGAGCACTTTTCCTCTTTCCAATGATCTGATCATAACGAAAAAAAAAACGCGAACGTCGATATATCGTATCTGTAATTTTGGGACATCAATTTATTGAGAGTAGCATTTATCTTCGTACTAAACAAATGGGAAATCGATTCATCGTTTGAGCTACCTCTAAAAATTTTTTTGTCACGCTAAAATTTTAAGAAGAGTTGCTTAAAGGTACGAACTATAGATTGAAACGTCTCCAGGGCAAAGACATCAACCAATTTATAAAGTCATTACTTCGGAAATTTGTAAATTAGTACTTAAGCGATATGTCAATTAGTTCCAAACAGAATTGTTAAAATTCAGATGTAAAAAAAACATCAACCATTACTTAAAAAATAATTCATGGAACTCATATACATTACCATTTTTAGGCACTCACGTTTTGGAAAAACGCAAAAAAGTGCCCATTAAACCCGCGTTCCACTGGACCTAATTCACTTTTTGTACGTTAATCTGAATTTAAATTTGATAAATCCTTTTTTTTTTTTCACTGCACATTTCTCAAACTCAATAAAATACATATTTTTCCTGTGAAAGATTATACATTTTTTATTATAAAATAATTTTTGTTATGAACAACGGTTTTTTTGTTACCCGGACGTGCGTATTACATCGTAACTTTGGTCCAAATAAACAGAGCGAGCTAAAATTTTTTACATTTCTTATTTCCACATTGGTAAGTATGCACAAATACTATAGTAATTGTCCTTTTTGTTTATATAAGCATTGACCTAAAAAAATTGCCCTTTTTAGGTACGCATATGTGTACGGCTCACTAACTTTCCACCAAATTAGTAAATTTGAACAAGATTCGCAGCGTGCTGATATTTTACTTTGGTGCAAATACATTTTTTTTCATTTTTCCTTCAGAGAATTCTGAAGTAGTGATTACCTACTAAGATAGAAGCATATATTTTATCCTATTCATATAATACTCATGAAAATAAAAATTTTGTTTCCCTTAAAAAAATCACATCACACTACATATTATACAGGACATAAAGTAGAAATACTTGATTCCGCAGCTTTTTTTTTTTATTGTTCCGTTTCTCGAACGAATTCGTACATTTTAATGGAAATTATAAATCATCAATAATATGTCACAGAAAATCAATCAATATAACCTAAACTCAACACTCATAACCATATTCATCACTGACATTTATCTAATTTACACAATTTCGTTCTACATGTAGATTTTCATACAATTATTTTGTTTAATAATTTACACTTGCATTCGCATTTGTTATTTTTTGCCTGTTATCGTTTATAAATCGTTACTTGTCAAAAAAGACTCTGCAGCATTTCGAGAAATCTGCAATCAGATGATCTTGCCGACCACGACGATAAAACGCAAAAATTTGAAAAAAAAAGTTTGATTCGTGTAAAAAGTATACCGCACTACTGATTTACATCATAGTCCTACTAGAACCTTGCTCCATGATATACGTGAACTAAATTGTACCCCGTATCTCGAAATTTGCACAATTTGATTTGAAAAAATGCCCAAGCGATTAAAGAAAATATATCTTCCTCAAAATCTCTCTTCTAGAAAGTTGACGTTATAAAAGATCGCAAGCATCGTCTTCGTTTTATTTCTCGGCTCGCTCTCTAACAAGTTCGACCGAGAAAGCTTGGTGTAGAGCAAAATGTTATGAAAAAGCAATGTGCACGGTTGTACTTTGCATTGTTATTCAGAGTGAATTTCGTAAACTCCATTTTTCAGACAATGACGTTTTGAAAAAACGCACAAAAGTGCCTATTAAACTCGCTTTCCACCAGATCTAATTACCTTTTTGAAGGTTAATGTTAATTTAGTTTTAATAAATCTATTTTTTCACAGCATATTTCTCAAAAACAGTGTAATACATATTCTTGGTGTGTCAGAATATAGATTTTTTTATTATTAGATAATTTTTCTCGTGAAAATCAGATTATTTGTTACCCGGGCGTCCGTATTATATAGTAACTTTGGTCCAAATGGACCGAACCAGCTAAAATTTGTAAGATTTCTTAATTTCACAATGAGAAGTATGCAAAAATATAATAGTAATTTTTCTATTTGTTTATATTGACATTCACCTTAAAAAATTATTCTTTACAGGTACGCATATGTGAACGGCTTGCTAACTTTTCACCAAATTGATAAATTTGTGCAAGATTCGCACCGTAGTCATATTTTACCTGAATGCGAATACTTTTTTCTCTATTTTGCTTTCAGAGGATTCTAAAGTAGTGATTACCTAACAAGGTAAAAAGCAGATATTGAATTTTCATTAATTTAGTACTTATGACAATAAAAATATTGTTTGCCTTAAAAAATCATATCACACTACATATTATCCATTATTTGAAACCAAAACAATTGATTCATTAGCTTGTTTCTTTATTGTTTTATTCATTAAATCAATTTCTATACTTCAATTGAAATAGCAGTTCATAAATATCATATAAACTTTGAGAATAAGTTACCATAACCTAAACACAACATTTGTACAGCATATTTATCACTGAGATTTATCTAATTTACAAAATTTTGTTCGACCAATAAGTTATTATCAATTATTTTGTTTGTTAATTTACACTGGCCCTCGTATTTGTTATTTTGTTTGTCTATTATCGTTTCTAAATTATCGCCTGTCAAACAGTGACACAGCAGCATCCCGAAACAACTACATTTACGTCCCTTACCGACTGCGACCGATTTCACCGACAACGACGATGAAGCGCGAAAGTTAAAAATTTTTTTTTTTTATTTTCATGAAAGAATCCGCTACACTAATAACTGCGTAGCAAACTTAATAATAGAATATTTTACAATTTGTGTTTCCAACAAAATACATAGTAGCGAAAATTATGAAATATTTTAATAATGTAAAACAATAAGAATTAAAAGCAAAAATAAAAAAGTTACACATTAAACAATCAGAATATAAATAAATTCTTATAAATGTTGAATACTCTTGACCTTAAATATCAAGAGGAACCGCGAACGTGTCAATGGCAGCAAGTTCGCGCCTATTCAACATCACTTCATGTACTAAGGTCTGCTCAGCGCCAGAGGCAGCAATTTGCGCCAATGATATAAGTTTATTAGGCCTACTGGGGCACAACTTTCCTTTCATTCATCATATGCCGAATGGTAAAACAAAAATGCCAATACTTATACTCTCAATACTTACTACAATACTTACTCTTCATGAAAACTCTATTGATAATTATCTTAAAAGCCGATGTTGGTAAATATTGTAACCCAAAGCGCGACATGTAAATCATACGAGGTGTAAAACGCGTCGTCTAAACTATATAGAATGCGAAGCGCAATGCTCGTTAACGGAACGCGAAATGCGACACTCAAACTATACAGAACGCGAAGCGCGACGGACAGAGCGAGCGCCTCAAAAATCGCCCGAAGGGCCATTTTTTGGGCGGTTCGAGGGGCGGAACCCTCCAACAAACAACCCGGCGCCCCGTAGGGGCGACCGGGTTGCTTGTTTCATTTACGATTAATGGAACTTACTCGCATTACCTTTTTTTTTGTGATGGTTGATGGTTTCATTCAAATCCATTAACCAGTCTTTAAATGATGTTTGATGAGATTCAGATTCATTAATAATTTTTTAAATGATGTTTGATGGAACTTAGATCCATTAACTAATTTTCAAATGATGGTAGATGGAGCTCAGATGCATCAGACATTATATTAAAAATGGGTCTTCCTCAATTAGAATTGCGATGTAATTTTTTCGAATGTGCAAATATAATTAATTTGCATATGCGCGAGTGTTTGCAAGTGTGTCCGAGTGTGTGCGAGTCTATGCTCATCTTTGCAAGTATGTGCAAGTGTATATGATTGTGTGGACGTGTGCAAGTGTGCAATTTTAGCGGTCAGGAAAACATAACGTATACCACTTGGAAGGAAGTGGGGCTTTTTACTTCGCGTGCATTTCTGCCGGTAAAAAACGCACTTTACTCCTAGTATATACTATTGTACAATAATCATTCCATAAAGATATCAACAAATGACTTAAAAGAAAACTGGTCAACAAAACACCCGAAAACTGTTGTTTTTTTTTAAATAAAAATGGTTCGTGACCTTATCTTAATATATTTAAGTTTTCTCAGAATTTAGTGTGAGTGAGTGAGTTACAATCACAGGAGATCAGAGAAAAAATTTCGCACGCGTTTCGTATACAACTTTACGCACCGTGTGACATGCAATAAATTATCATATGCGACAGGGTATGATTCATGCACATAAGAATTGTACACGTTGAGGATTGTGCACATTTGAAAGTATCGAATAAAACGTGCACATAATTATTTCAAATGTACACATTGATTTCTAAATTAATATTCTTTGAAAAAATGTCATGCACATATCATTATTTGTGTACGGAGTCTTTGTACACATTGGAAAAAAAATCTATTCATCGCAAATATTGTTAAAATGAAATAATTCTTCCAAAAAAGATGTACACATGTTGTCCTTACACATGACAAATAAATTATAGTTTTACACATATTCGTTGAAAACGTTTACAAAAATAAAAAGCAGGATTATTTTTGTGCTTGCAATTATCTTATAAAAAACGCCCCAAACATCGTGCACAAAATATTGTGCACATATCCATTTGGTTTTTTTTCGAGCTTTTCATTTCAGTGAAAAGCAGAGTTCATGGGCAAATTATACAATAATTTTTTTGTCCATCATAGATTTATTTACATATGCCATCCTTTTCAAGACGCATATTCTTTCTCTGAAAATCCTAGTTACAACCCTTTTTTACTTGATTAAAAAAATATGTGTGAAACTAACCTATTGATCTTGTACATGCCACCAAATTGTATAGTCACTTCAATTGCTTCAGGAAACCTCAGGACGGAAAATGAAACACAAAATTAAGTCTCGTGTTTCTTTTATTGATACAAAATAGTGCGCAGCATTGACAATAATAGCGTTAAAGAAGTAAACGATCGGGTTGAACTTATGTTTTATTATTATGGATAATGAAGAATACAAGTAGCAGTTTTATTACACAATGACGTGGTATGCGTAACATAACTATGACGACGATGTGAGAGCGTAAAACTTTTGGCAATGCGTGATAAGATACTAACTATGAAGAGAACTCTAACAAGTAAAACATTTTTTATGAACGTTGGTCGAAATGGGAGAAGGGCGCGAATGCTGTTGGGAAAAACGGGCGGCGGTGTTCCCTCTGCGACTTGTCGTCGCTGTTTCCAGCACGCAGCTTTGGTCCACCGGCTCGTTTGGCCATGATTATCTGGTCGACTTATATAGTTTTTCAATCTGCGCTCGTGGCGTATTTCAAAACCCATGATTTTGTAATAAGAGAGTCCATGGAGTTCTCCGTGTCTCCGCGAACGACGACTCTGCTGATCCGACTTTCTTTGATGTCGAGACTAAAAACGACAAACGCAATATCGCCGAACTCGTCGGTGTGCACCGAATCGGCGTAGCCGAGTTCTTCCTTCGTCGGTGGTACGAGCTTGGAAAGCGCTGTTCCTCCCACGGCTTTGCACAGACATCTGATGTCGAATTTGCTCGGGATACGCGCTGTCGTCAAGTTATGAAAAAGAAAAACACCTATAGGGAATAATAGAACTATTACCCTCATTTAGGATAATTTTGACCTATATTTAATTTCAGGCTTCATTCATGAAATCTCTGACGAGTTTTTCATGCCACTCTATCTCTATATCACGGCCAACTCCATCGCCCTATCGTTCACCCCCCATCATATTTTGCGACAAATAACTATCGATTATCGCTCTGCAGAATGGGCAATTTCTTGTAATTAATTTCCAGATACACGGGACACAAAGGCGATGACAACAGGGTCTTAATATTTGCAGTGATATTTTCGTGTCGCATACGTGGCATTCTGTTAAAAAATAAGGGGTAGTATTAGTTCCCCTAGCAAACGTGCTTAAGATCGCTATCCGAATATCTCGAAGCAATTGTAACTGATAATATCCGCCCCAAAACCAAAGTTATGCGGTATTCATTTACTCGGCCGTTACAATACATTAGAAAACACTACAATATCATGTTGAATGAATTGCAACGCGATGAATTGTTACTCGCATATTACGAACACCAATAGAAGTAGCGCACGGTCGCGCACTAATCTTTTACGGATGAACGTAATTGCGAGTTTCCCTCACACTTACGAACACCAGTGAAAGTCGGTGCACATTCGTGCACTCATACTTCGCTGATAATCCTAAGAATAAGTGTAGAATCCCTTTCTCTGTTTTAAGCAAGTTGTTTAATTTTCAATAGTTTTCGAACTACAACTGGATGGGATGAAGTCTCCGTTAAAGTCTACGAATGCTAAACGTTTATTGTGCAGACAGAACTTTACTTGTGTTCGGTCATATAACTGTGCGTACTATTATTTCCTTGTTCAAATTAAGTGCAAGCTTCATCAATTGTTTCTCGCATATTACGAACACCAATAGACGTAGCGCACGATCGCGCACTAATCTTTTACGGATGAACGCAATTGCAAGTTTTCCTCACACTTACGAACACCAGTGAAAGTTGGTGAACACTCGTGCACTCATACTTCGCTGATGATCCTAAGCATGAGTAAGCAAGTAAGGAAGTAAGTAGGTAAGCATTCTCTTCGTTGAAAGGTTTTATTTTTAACGCAGAAAGAAAATCTAGATTGCCTTCGGCCAAAGAAAAATTACATCGATTTCAGTGAAGTGAGAAAATTTGAAAAAGTGAGTAATCATTTTTTGCGTTTTTCTCCTCAAATTTTTATCTTTTTAACAAAAACCCGTGATTTTTTAAATCAGTGAGAACTTTGCCATTGTATTTGTTTTGATTTCCTGACTTTTTTTGAGTTCCGCCTCGCCGAGTTCTTCTCTTCTGTCTGGGGGGTCCTCCGTCTTCCTGCTCTTCGACCTGAGGTATCGAATGATCCCGAGGTTGAGGTGGGGTGTTTGGAAGCCTCTCTTCGAATTCTGGAACCTCGGGAGCAGCAGGTTCAGTGCGCAGACCTGGCACTTGCTCTCCTTGGTTAAACAATCCGATTAGAACCAATGAAATGGATAGAAAACCAATTGAATCCTATTAGAACCAATTTTTTTTTCAATCTCAATTTTGTCCATTTGATGGGTTTCTATGTTTTAGCTGTAATTGCTAAGCAGAGCTGTTACCGGTATTCCCGGTGCTACCACGTCGACAACTGCATGATTTGCAGCTGTCGGTGCGACCGGTCCTGGCGGCTCCGCACTGAGAAAAGAGTTTATTTGTGGGTACTAGGATTTTTTAAATATTAAGAAATCATAATGTTAAATATGGCGAAATCAATATTTGTTCATAATTACCAAATCGTTTATTTGACTCTTTCAATTGGCACAAATAGTGATTTATTAACAGTTAATAAACGTATATTTGAGCTCTAAAATTGGCCCAAATAATGATTTGTTAATAGTTAACAAATCTGTGCTTGAATGAGAATTTCCTTTATAAGGTTCCACTGAACATTAAGTTGGCTCAATATTGCATTAGCTTTCGATTTAAACAATACGTATCAATAGTTACCATCGTATTAATTTGAATCAACCAATGCATAATTTGACACAGCAGTACATCCAGTTGGATGTACTTACCGATTGAATTGGTCCAAGGGAAGGTAAAGCTACAAATAAATAAACGTATATTCAATTATAGTTATATTTATTCAAGTTATACTGTTAATTACATAATAATCACATAATAATAAATATTATGCGAGATCTCTTCGGGACACAACATAACGTCCGTCAGAAGTGACATATATTTTTACAGGTCGTAAATAATTCTTGATATAGAGGCGCAACAACTTATACTTTTCTTCACTTTGCGGCTCTGCGACCTCATATGCTTTAAGGTGATTATTAAACCCGATCGTCATAAATTGGTGATAAATAAAAAAATATTTGTTCGATTCGGTTACAATAATATATATAACAGTCGCAAACACCGGGTCATTCCTCTCATCGTTTCGTAAGTAAAGGGTACATTTTTGTTTATGTGTAACACCGTTTACTTTAAGCCATGTTACTTCGAAACTTCGAGTTTCGCTAACCGGTAAATTATCATGATCAACATTGTCGCTTAGTTCGCCCACGATACGGCCGACATCCACCACCCATGCACTCGCCTCGCGGCAACGTTACAAATGCTTACTTATATATGCTTGTAAACTATTTATTATTTCATTATTTCTGTAGTTACGTTCGAACACTTTCGTCAACTCGTCCTGCAAGCCCCACGAAATAAGCAGCTCGTCCATTATTTTTCACTGATTCACTGGCACTGCCAAACTATACGAATGTGACGTGATTGTGACGACGAACGCGCGAGAACGAACGCGTCCTCTGAGGGTCGATGGTTGTAAGCAAACCGAATAGTCACGCCAAACAAATGAAACTTGATTCAAATATCGATTTGTTAACTTTTAATAAATCTGCGGAACGGCGAATAATGATTTGTTAATTATTAGCAAATCTGCACAGACGTCAAATAATGATTTGTTAACTGTTAACAAATCTGTATTAGCGCCAAATAAAGTTTTCGTTACTGTTGAAAAATTCGGTTTAGTAGGTAACAAGGATGTCTTAACTGTTAACAAATCCGAAGTCGTGTTGACTAATTTTAATCTGGTTGTCCGAAATAGTTCGTTATTTATAACAAACATAGAACAACTTATGTCAGAAAAACTGCACAAGCAAATAGTTTATTTGACACAAATGCCGTCGGGATAAGAGTTTGTTATGAGAATACTAGTTTTTGTTTGGTGTTAATAAATTTTGTAACTGTTAACAAATATTCTAAGAAACAGCTCAACAAAATATATTTTGTTGTTGTGAATAAACTCTTTTCTCAGTGTACCGTTCGGGGCGCGAACCTCAGAACCGTCCCTCAGAACCATCGTCAGGTGAGACGAGTGGTTGTCGACGCGGCCGCCCTAGAGGCCTCCTCGCAGGAATCGGTGGCACTCCAGCTGCCGAATTCGATTCTGGTCGATCGCGACGTCTTTCGTGCACAGTCGTTCCGGATGCCTCAGGCATTAGTTGCCGATCAACGACTGCGATTGTAGTAAGTGAAGTAGCAAATTTTTCTAATATCCACGTTGGTTTTAATTCATCAGTGGAATTTACGTTAAGAGGCTCGTTTTCAGATTTTTATGATTTTTCTTTGTGAAAATAATTTATCATAATTCAATCACATTGAGGCATAATTTCGTTCATATTTCGGAGAACTTTTGTGATTAAAAAAAATAATTTCAGCTAAAAATAACAGTTACGCCCTGATGTCCGCTAAAGGTCGTAAGTAAAGTCCTTCAACTTAACGTCGTGTAGCTATTCTAATTTTCATACAAAATCATTAGGGTTTTTTTCAAGACTTGTAACTGATTTTCTAAGAATATGATCCGCAATATAGGTGCAAATAATGAAAATGAGTAACATTTTTGGGCATTTTTTTTTAAACTTTCATTATTTTCACGTATTATGTAGAAAAGAAACACCATTAGAAGTATAATACGCCCCCCCCCCCCCCTCCCCCGCCCCCACCAAATCGGTTTATATATTACGTAATTTTATTCATAATATTACTAAATTTCCCTAATCATCGGTTCATTAGTTTTTGCGTCACATTTTCTGCGGATGTGAAAAAAATCATTCTAAGAAAAATGCGTCTGTGCAACGCCTCAAGCCTGTAGCTTGTACATTATGAGCGCTCGGTTCTATGGTTATGAAATCTGAACGAATGCGAATATCGCTTTGAATTTCTGTTGCAGCATATTCTTGGATAGTTAAGCTAACAATATGTGTAATAATAAAGTCTGATTTTTTGAACCGCCCAACCTGGCTCCCCCTCTCAAGTTATTACTTTCATGTATTCTTTTCCTTCTTCTAATCTGCAATTCATTTTCCAAAAAGCCACCTGCGAATGGATGTGTCGAAAATTATTACGTATATAATTTGGTATATATACCAGCGCCAGGAGCTGCATTTAAATTCATAATCAAAAACTCTTGTTCTTCCAGGTTTATCGGGTTATCCGTTGGTACATGATGTTGTTCATCAAATAGAAATACCGCGAGTGTTATATTAAATTTGAGATAGAAATCGAGGTGAAAATCAATTCAATAGTAGTACATTATGATATTTATGCGAAAAAAAAAAATTTCTCACGAGTATCATATGCTTCGCATGCGTGTAATCCCATTTTCGCGCATTTTGAAGTAAAATTGTATACGATACTCGGCGAAAAAACGTTTCCTCAACTCATGTGATTGCAGTACACGCCTTTGGCTGCTGCTGCAAAATCCTACTCGTCAGAAAACGTTTTTCCTGCCTCGTATCGTAACATAAAATATATTTTATCTGCTATTAACCTCTTGACAAATGAAGCCTCCTCAGATTTGCGATAACTGTGAGGAATTCCTCAACGTCTAATCTAAAAAAGGGAAACGCTAAAATAAATTAAGAAAAAAATGATGTTCAGAAAATAGATTATTTCACAAATCAATTATTAAAATCATCGATCATTGACTAGCTTTTAAAAATCATCGGGACATCGATTGTTTTACATCAATAAAGTCGTAAACCATAAAAAGTCGAGTGAAAATCAGCAAAATTATCCTACTCATCATCTTCCAAATTGGTTGGTGAACGCCAACTTGTTTCGCTGCGTCCAAATGAAAATTTTCGCAGGTGTTGTTGGTGCGTACTGGGTTCTTGTAGACAGATAAAACATCTCTCAATGGAACCCAGTACAATGTCAAGTAGGCACCAAACGTCTGCAAACTTGCTTGTTCTTCGCGGTCGATTAGGTTCGTAATATGCTGGGCTCCTTCTTCAATATGTTGTGGTGGCAAGTGAGCCAGAGCGTAGCATTTCTCAAGAATGTATTCGCGATTGCGAATTCTCAGACCCTCCCATTTTTTTACGATGTCCTATGAATACATAACATACACTCAGGCAAAAAATCAAGGGAACAGAAAAACTTCTAACTTTTTTCATTGATTTTTGAACGGTTGTAATTTTTTTTAAACTTGTTGAATCTAGTTTGAAAATTTTACCAGTAACTTTATTTATTGTACCAGTGTTTACTAGATTTAAAGTACCAGAAGGTACTTTAAGAGCATTGCTTCTAGTTCACGAAACCCAGCTTTACCTCGCTGTGCAATCATTAGTTCGTAAGATATTAATGATCTACGAAAAAAGGTCCTTTTTGCTTTCAATGCCAATATCTCAGCGAAAAATGGTCGTAGAGATAAAAAACCGACAATTCTGAAGCTAAAGAATCCAGCTAAATCACCCCAGTATTGATGAATCCACAAACAAATGTTTGAGCCCGTAGACAATTTTGAAAAGACAAAAATATTTAAAACTTATTTTGTTCGCTATTTCACAAGTTGTAGCCGAGCGTGTTGCTTGAAAAAAAATACTAGAGAGATTTTCCAACCAGAGATTTCAAGCTTTAAAACGCATCTTGTTTCACCACGATTCGACCATTTTTCACAAAATTACAGCTTTTTAGAAATCAATTTTGAAAAATGAGAATTTTTTGGTTCTCTTAATATTTTGGCTAAATACATTCAATTATTTCTCCTGATATGTGGGAGTGACTTACAGCCTTGTAGTGAAACAAGCACCCGCAAACTCTCGAATTCGGAAAGTTATTTCTGAAACTGTTAATCTAAACAGCTTCGAAGTCTCCGGTAATCGTCGTTACGTTTTCGCTCAATGTCGGTATCATCCCTAGAACCTCCTCCCATTCAGGGTGTCCCAAAACTTATGCAGTTCCTGAAACGTGGGAGTTGATGTTGAACACCTGAATACGCTTGTAAAATTTGAGCGTCCGATTCGCAGTAGTTTTCGAATGAGAAGCGATTTCCGTCAGCCAATCAGAACGCCCGGTTAGACGCAGCGTCGCACGAACACTGCTTCGCGGCGTCGGCAGACCAGAGTGCAAGTGCCGTCCGCGTTTTGTTTTATTTCTAAGTCATAACTCCGACCGAAGTTGCTGCTGTGTCAAGGTGGACGATAGTCTATTGTTTCGTCGGAGATCAAGCTAAAATACCGAATATGTTAAACTACATGAATCTACGTTCTTGATCGAACGTTGACTCGATGTAAATTAAATGTCGGTGTTTGGCTTTCGGCAAGAACGAGTATGGGCTTGATACAAAATCGTGATTTTTAACATCGTAACATGTGTAACACGTAATTTTGTTGTCGATTTATTGAGAAATTTAAAGATTAAATGGTCTTTTCCTTGGAGTAGTATCAGGAAAACAAATATCAAACAAGTCCCGCGGGTCACGTGTGTGGTTCCAGACACAAATATCCACAAAAGAAAAATCTGCGAAACAAAAAGATCATTGAAAGTACAATTTTATTTCGTAATGAATCTTGACGATTGACGCAACGATGGAAGGTAAAAAAAATGCGATGATTGTAAGTAAGGCTCGGACTTATGCGGGTATTCGGGTACCCGGGTTACCCGGATCTCGCGGATACGACGCTTCAAATCCGTGGATCCGGGTAACCCGAAACTATCCGGATACTGGGATCCGGATACCCGGATTTTTTCGGGTTATCCGGATCCAACTACCCGGGTACCCGAGTAAACCGAAATTATCCGGGTAATAACGGATAATATCGAAAAAAATAAATAAAAAATAGATTATTCTTATTATTATTTCAATTTTTTATTGTAACTATCCGTAACTATCCGGGTATCCGGATATCCGGAAGTATCCGGATATCCGGATCCGAAGGGTCATATGCTGTTATCACGTAACCCGGATAGTTGCGGGTACCCGGATAACCCGGATCTAAGTCCGAGCCCTAATTGTAAGTACAATTCTCTCGTATGATGAGATTTACACAATAGACGCGACGGAGAATTTAAAAAAATTACGGTGGTGGGACTTTATCGTCTCGCTTGGGAGGAGACGATTTTTAAGCAGAGTCGAACATGCGTTACACGAAAATCATACACCGGCGACAGACGGACTGATAGTTATGACCATGTTTTTTTAAAAATCAACCTTTTTACCATTGAATTATCATTCGGTTGAGATGTTATTAACGAAAAAAAATCATGTAGGTCCCGCGAGTTACATGTATGCTTGGTTCAATAAATCTCAAGAAAGGAAAAGTAAGGACTCTGGAGTAAATGCGATCATTACAAGTTCAAACTCTTTTTCACGCGATTTACACAATTGTGTTAACGTAGAATAAAGAAAAATTACATTGTATAAAGAGGAGACAATTTTCACGCTGAGCCAAACATAGGTTACATGAGAATCATTCACCGACTACAAGCGAACAAATAATCGTGAACATGTATTTTTTTTAACAACATTTTTACCATCAGATCGCTTTCGGTTAAGGTGTTATTGACGAAAAAATATCATGTAGGTCGCGAGTGGTATTTTTATGGTTAAGTCAATAAATTTCGAGAAAGGAACATTAAGGAATCTAAAGATAATGCCGTTATTACAAGTACAATTCTCTTGTTCCACATAATTTGCATAATTGACCCAACGTAGAGTCAAAAATAATGCCGATGGTGGGACTTTAGCATCTCGCTTGGGGGAAGACGATTTTTAAGAAGAGTCAAACATGCGTTACACGAAAATGGTTCACCGACTAGAAATGGACGGATGGTCAGGACCATGTTTTTTCTGAAAATTAACTTTTTCAGCATTGAATCATCTTTCGTAAAATGTTATATTGACGAAAAACTATCATGTCAGTCCCGCGTGGTACACGTGAGCTTGATTCGATAAATTTCAAGAAAGAAAAATAAGGACTCTGAAGTGAATGCGATCAATACAAGTTCAAAGTGTTTTTTTTTCACACGATTTGCACAATTGTCTTAACGTAGAATGAAAAAAAAAAAAAAAACGGTAGTGAGACTATAGCACCTTGCCTGAGAGGAGACGATTTTGACGCTACGTCAAACATGCGTTACTCGAAAATGGTTCACCGACTACAAACAGACTGGTGGTCGGGACCATGTTTTTTCGAAAAATCAACTCATTTTGCATTGAATCATCGTTCGGATGAGGTGTTATTGACGGAAAATTATCACGTCAGTCCCGGGTTGTACACGTGAGCTTGATTCGATAAATCTCAAGAAAAAAAGGACTCTGAAGTGAATGCGATCAATACATGTTCGAAGTGTTTTTTCTTTATCCCACAATTTGCACAATTGTTTTAACGTAGAATAAGAAAAAAAATTACGGTACTGAAACTATAGCCCCTTGCTTGAGAGGAGACGATTTTCACGCTACGTCAAACATGTGGTACACGAAAATGGTTCACCGACTACAAACAGGCTAATGAAGGGACGATGTTTTTTTCTAAGAATCAACACTTTCAGCATTGAATTATCTTTTGGTTGAAGTGTTATTGACGGAAAACTATCATGTCAGTCACGCGTGTTACACGTGAGCTTGATTCGATAAATTTCAAGGAAGAAAAATAAGGACTCTGAAGTGAATGCGATCAATACAAATTCAAAGTCTTTTTTTTCACACGATTTGCACAATTGTCTTAACGTAGAATGAAAAAAAAAAATTACGGTAGTGAAACTATAGCCCCTTGCTTGAGAGGAGACCATTTTTACGCTACGTCGAACATACGTTACACGAAAATGGTTCACCAACAACAAACGGGCTCATGGTCGGGACCATGTTTTTTTTTTAAATCAACTTTTTTGCTATTGAATCATCTTTCGGGTGATGTTTTATCAACGAAAAATTATTATGTCGGTCCTAAGTGTTACTTGTTTGCTTGATTCGATGAATCTTGAGGAAGAAAGAGTGAGGACTAAAGTAAGCGCGATCATTACAAGTTCAAACTGTTTTCTTTTCACACGATTTGCACAATTTTCTTAACGTAGAATGAGAAAAAAAAATTACAGTAGTGAAACTTCAGCACCTTGCCTGAGAGGAGACGATTTTGACGCTACGTCAAACATGCGGTACACGAAAATCATTCACCGACTGCAAACGGACTGTTGGTCAGGACTATGTTTTTTTTAAATCAACCTTTTTACTATTAATTCATCATTCGGTTGAGATGTTATTAACGAAAAAAAATCATGTAGGTCCCGCGAGTTACATGTATGCTTGATTCAATAAATCTCAAGGAAGGAAAAGTAAGGACTCTGGAGTAAATGCGATCATTACAAGTTCAAACTCGTTCTTCACACGATTTGCACAATTGTGTTAACGTAGAATAAGGAAAAAAATACGGTAGTGAAACTATAGCACCTCGCTCGAGAGGAGACGATTTTCACGCTACGTCAAACATGCATTACACGAAAATCAATCACCGACGACAGACAGGCTGATGATCGGGACCATGTTTTTATGGCAATTAACTTTTTCACCATTGAATCATCTTTTGGGTGATGCGTTACTAACGAAAAATCATTATGTCGGTCCTAAGTTACTTGTTTGCTTGATTTGATGAATCTTGAGAAAGGAAGAGTGAGGACTAAAGTAAACGGGATCATTACATGTTCAAACTGTTTTTTTTTCACACGATTTTCACAATTGTCTTAACGTAGAATGAGAAAAAAAATTACGGTAGTGCAACTTTAGCACATTGCTTGAGAGGAGACCATTTTCACGCTGAGTCAAACATGAGTTTAATGAAAATCATTCACCGACTACAAACGAAATAATAGTCGGGATCATGCTTTTTTTTAAATCAACCTTCTCACTATCGAATCATCTTTCCGTTAAAGTGTCATTGACGAAAAAAAATCATGTAGGTCCCAAGTTTCACTCTTATGGTTGAGTCGATAACTTCTAAGAAAGGAAAAGTAATAATTCTAAAGACAATGCGATTATTCTAAGGATATTTCTTTTTTTTTGCACACGATCCGCACAATTGACCCAAAGTAGAATGAAAAGTAATGCCGGTGGTAAAACTTGAGCAGCTCGCTTGAGAGGAGACGATTTCAAAGCAGAGTCAAACATGTGTTACGCGAAAATCATACACCGACTACAGACGGACTAATGGTCGGGACCATGTTTTTTTTTTAAATCAACCTTTTTACCATTGAATCATCTTTTGGTCAAATCGTTATTGACGAAAACATAAGAAATAGGTCCCGAGTCTTACTTGTATGATTGATTCAATGAATCTCAAGCAAGGATCAGCAAGTATTCTAAAGATAATGCGATCATTCTTCTAAGTTCGTTTCTCTTTTTAACACGATTTGCACAATTGATCCAACGTCGAATGAAAAATAATGACGGTGGTGGAAATTCCGCATCTCGCTTGAGGGGAGACGGTTTTTAGGAAAAGCTTAACATGCGTTTAACGGGATTATTTTGTCGACTACAGATGAACTGACGTTTGGGACAATTTCTCAAATCGATTTTCTCTCCATTCAATCATCTTTTGGTTCATATGTTATGAACGAAAAAATAGTACTCAGCTTACATGTTTTACTCGTATGGTTGTATCGATGAATCAAATATAAAATTTAATTCCAAAAAGTGATAATTTAAAAGACAATGCGATCATCACAAGCACGATTCCCTCGTTTGATGAGATTTCCACGACATATCCATTGCAGAAAACAAAATGTGATAACGGTGGTAATGCCTACTAATACCGCTTAAGAGACGACGAATTATACGCAGTCATACGATTTTATTTTTTATAGATGTTTTACTCGTAAATCTTTAAATATTCCAATAAAACGAAACAATATGAACATTGATAAATTAACATTTGAAAACTGTATGAATTATACCGTCTCTCAAAATCCATACGGTCAAACTTTATCGAATAAATTTACTACTATTATTATTCTGCAATTTCGTAAAAATCTACCGCGCACAAGAAAAATGTGACGTCGAAGGTCTATATTTTCACTCCCTGTAGGTTTCAAACTAAATCATCGAAAGATCTATTTCCACATTTTAAATGATAGCTGTTACATAATACCGGAAATAAGAAGTTCCATTTTCGAATCAGGGGGCACTTTTTAACAGATATAATAAGACACTGAACGCAGAGATCTGTTCACTGGATTACACAATGTAAGAATAAGTTTATTAAATAATCATAATTGAACTAATCATGATATGAATTTTTTTTTTGCTTTTTTGGGTAAGTGGTAGCCTATAACAATGTAAAATCCCGTGGGTTCGGTTGAACGATCTTCAACGTTGTCAACGGTTTCTTCAGTGACGTTGTTTCACAAATCTTGCTGGAAATGGCCGCCATTTGCGGCAATGCAGCATTCAACTCGGCGGAGGAAGTTCCTGCGACAATCTTCGAGGTGCTGAGGCGTAATCGAACGTAGAGCTGCGTCGAGTCTTAACTCAAGCTCCCGGAGATTATCAAGGGGCATTTTATAAATCATCTCTTTTAGATAACCCCAGAAAAAAAAAACCAACGGGTTTAGTTCCGGGGAACGTTGCGGCCACGGCACTGGCAAGCCTCGTCCTATGCAGCGTTTATGAAAATGCTGCCTGAGCCAATCGCGAACTAATCGGGTGCTATGAGCAGGAGCTCCGTCATGCATGAATCAGATGTTCGCAATGTCTTCCGGCGGTACTTCGGCGACACGAAGTAGCTCGCGGAGCTGCCGTCTGAGGAATCGTAGGTAGATATCGCCATTAAGTCGTTCGGGGAAAATGAACAGTCCGATCTGAATTTAACACGAAAATATTCACGTTTCGATCCATATAATTATTTTTTTTATCCATTTATCTATTTTTTAATATGTTTATTCGTCCGATCATTCTGTTTTATTAACTCATTGATCCGTTCATTCAGGGAACCAATGTTTGAAAATTGATTTGATAATTCTTTACTTTGTCACTCCGTCATATCGTCAGGTCGTTAGATCGTTCATACACCATTTCGTTCATCGTCATTTCATCTATCGTCAATTTATTCACTCATTCATTCACTTATTCACTTATCCACTCATTTACTAATTCACTGATTCATTTATCCACTCATCCACTCATTCATTTATCCACTCATCTACTCATTAATTAATTCACTCATCCACTCGTTTACTCATTTACTCATTTACTCATTTACTCCTTTACTCATTTACTCATTCATCCGTTTACTCATTCATTCGATCATTCATTTATTTATTCATTCACTCATTTACTGATTCACTTATACGTCACTTTGCCTATCACTCATGCACTCACCTTTATTCATTCATCAAGTTACGCGATTATTTATTGATTCATTATTGAATGTACTTACGACGCGATTGCCCAAGATCCCGGCCCACAGGTTAAGACCAAATCTTGTTTGGACGGAGCGAACTTCAGCGGCTGCGTGCGTATTCTCGACGCTCCACTTATGATAATTGTGGGTGTTCCACGTTCCAAGACGGCCAAAAGTGGACTCGTCAGTAAATAAAATATTTTTCAAAAAATCAGGGTCTTCGGCATTTTTTCGGAGCACCCACTGACAAAATCCCAATCTGGCTGGGTAATCTTGCGGGAGCAACTTCTGCACCCTCAAAATATGGTACGGATACAGACCAGCTTCTTTAAAAACGCGATGGACTGTCATCCGACTGCAGCCGGTTATAGCGGATACGCACCGAGTACTTGTACTGGGGTCAGCGTTAACCAACGCCACAATCTCATCCTCGTTTCCGTCATTCCGAGCTTCTCTTTCACGACCACCATGAACGCCTCTTCGCGGTGCAAGAGGTTGGTTCTCTCCAAGTGTGCGTCTTACTAAATTGCGGACGACATTTCCGTCAGGATGACGATCGTGTAAAGTACCGAAAACACGAGCAGCTTCGTTAGCGTTTCGATTTTTTTCGCCGGACAATATTAACATTTCAGCGTATTCCGCGTTGGTATAATTCACTGCCATTTTTTGACGACGTACACGGCTACAATAAATAGAGCTCGGAAAAAAACAAAAGCCAACGCAGACAGCTGTCGTGATATCGGTCGCGAAAAAAAATGAATGCGTTGAATCTCGTCTCATGTTTAAAAACATCGTAATCCAGGTCTATTCATATTCGCTTTCTGAAGTGAGACATTAAAGTGCCACTACCATTATAATTTCGTTAACGTTATACGATTAATCAATTGTGTGAATCCATTATTGAAGGAAATCGTACTTTCAATCGTATTTTATTTTCTTTCGTAGTTTTCCATTTCAAGATTCAACTTTTTTTTTGCTTATGTGATATTTTTTTATTGATACCGCCCTAACCAAGAGATGATTGAATGGCAGAATGATTTATTTCTAGAAAAATATGATTCGGACAATGAGTTCGTCATCAGCCGACAAGACTATTTCGCGTAATACATAATTACCGTTGCACGACAACCGTCTACTCCCAAGTGAGAAATTCAAGTGCCCCTTACCATTTATTCTGTACATTGAGTCAATCGTTAAGATTTATTACCATAGGAAATCGTTTTTCTATTGATCACATTGTCATTCGAATTTTTACTTGAAGGGGTGTAATCTTTTTATTGTTTGCTTCCTCATAAAGGAAGCTTTGTTTCCGTGAAGATTGAGATTTTTATGTTAATACACTCAGAATCACTAGGAGACACGCGCGCGCGTGTGCGTGTGTGTGTGTGTGTGTCCAGAACCGAAAATTCGATTGTCCATAACTCACGTACGGCACGATAGATCGAGCTAAAAGTTGGCACGCAACCACCTTATTGATTCCTCCGTAATTTTTAATTAAATGTATCAATGTATACAGATTTTATAGAATTTTCAATTTTTCCAAAAATTGTCGTGATTGCTCTAACTTTCGTAAAAGTTCGCCAATCCAGCTAAACGGTTCTTTATAAAATAAAGACACGTTAAATGATGTTTGGTATTGAATTTCAGCAAAATCGGTAAAGTGGTTTCGATTTGATAAAATTTTGTATTAAAAAAAAAAAAATTCTCTAAATCACGTTGAATCTCAACAAATGAACCGAAATGTTCCGCAGTCCCGCGTAGAAAAAAAGAATCTTTTCGAGAATCTTGGAAAGAATCTTGAAAGAATCTTGAAAAGAATCCCGTATAGGATCCGGAGGAAGATTCTTTTCAAGATTCTTTTGAAAATTGTTTTTTCAGCTTGATTTAATTGATCAGTCATGTTTGGTTGGTCAGATCCGGAAAACGGCGTGATCTTATCAGATTGTAGCGATAAAATTTGGGGGGGGGGGGGGGGGGGGGGGGAATTAAAAAAAAAATTTCGATCGCGGGACTCGAACCCAGGCCGCTCACCGTATTAGGCTGTTATCTTAGCCACTCCGTCATATCATCCTTCCTGGTAGAAAATGAAATCAAATAGCATATAAGTGTCACCTGCTTTTTTTAGGACTCAGTTTTTTTTTCCGAAAATTACGGATCGATGCACGTTACCACTTTGCTCTGTTTTACAGTATCTGGTACAATTCAAAATTTATCCTTGACAATCAGGGATTGCTTTCTCATAGACGAAATTTTGTTTTCGAGGAAACATACTATTCCAGATTTTCATGTCAGGTCACTCAAAATGGTCCAAAACGTCGAGAAAAGTGGATTAGAAAAAATAAATAATTAAATTCCGTAAACCAAAACCTGTAAAGACATGATCGTGCATCGATCCATAATTTTCGGAAAAAAAAACTAAGTCCTAAAAAAAGCAGGTGACACTTATATGCTCTTTGATTTCACTTTCTACCAAGAAAGATGATATGGCAGAGTGGCTAAGATAACAGCCTAATACGGTGAGCGGCCTGGGTACGAATCCCGCGATCGACATTTTTTATTTTTTTATTTTTTAAAAAAATCCCCCCCCCCCCCCCCCCCAATTTTATCGCTACAATCTGATCAAATCACGCCGTTTTCCGGATCTGACCAACCAAATATGACTAATCAATTAAATCAAGCTGAAAAAACAATTTTCAAAAGAATCTTGAAAAGAATCTTGAATCCTGTAAAGAATCTTGAAAAGAATCTTCCTCTGGATCCTATACGGGATTCTTTTCAAGATTCTTTTAAGATTCTTTCCAAGATTCTTTTAAGATTCTTTCCAAGATTCTTGAAAGGATTCTCGAAAAGATTCTTTTTTTTCTACGCGGGGTCGAAAAAAACTATACAGCCCTGCTACGTACGAAATTCGGTGATGATCCGAGAAGTCGTTCGGATTTTATGACATTTTTAATTTTTTAATAAATGTACATTTTCGCTCATAACTTTCGCAACAGTTAAGAGAGTAAGATAAAAATTGGTACTAAATCAAAATGCGATGTGACGGTGCTTTTTTTGAACTTACTGGATTTCGTAAATCATCAAAAATTAAGAATGAAATTAAAATGAAGATGCAAAGTAGAACCTTGGACATTGCTTCTTCATTATTTTTCGATTTTTACAAAGCTTTCTCTATGAGGAAGCCAAAATCAATTAACATACTTCTCATAGAGGTAACTTCGTGAAAATCGAAAAATAATGAGAAAGCAATGTCCAAGGTTCTACTTTTTTAATTTTTTGATAGTTATCATCAATTGTATTAAGATATTGATATTAAGAGAACATTGTTCTGACTGTCAGTTTGTCATTAGTCGAGAAAATGTTGCTTCCTCGTAGAAATCGTCTTGTAAACAGTAGAAAATAATGAGGATGCAATTTGCAAGGCTCTGGTTGATAGGCTCAGAAGCCGTTACTTTCAAATTTTCAAGTGTCATAATATTTAAACGTGCGATTTATTTGTGTCAAATTTGTGATTAAACTTTGAGTCCTATCGTACTCATGTAATCCAAATTTCAATGGCATTCAAATTTCTTTAATTCGAAAATGCATATGAAATCAGAACCTTGTACTGATCTTCACCAAACCAGATATTACTTCGGCTGGATATTATGACGTACTAGAAGATCTAAGAAGGGTTCGCCGGAGTGAACTCGAATTCGAACCAAAACATGAATTTTTCCAAAATTAAAAATGCTTCACACGGTTAGCCACTTTTTGGATGTCGCGTTAATTCAGCTACAACCTCTATTTCATATTGTTTTATTAGTCAATAGTAATGTTACTTATTAATTTCGAAAAATATATTAGCTGAAGAATTCAGTTTTCTTTTTCAATTCAATAAACCGACAGATATTTGACCGACGACGATAAGCGGTCTAATTCCCTACGACTCTGCCTTCTTTTTCCATTTGGAGACGCTCCCATGTTGTCCTCCTGTCTTATAACTTTTCAGACCCATTGATGGGAAGAACTTTGTACAATCGAAAAAAAAATTCATTAGAATGGAATAGATTCTTTCATACTTTACAAATCTTCTGTGGGGAATCCACAATTTATTTCTACTTCTTTTCATGTATGTATCTTAGTAAAATGTTAATCATAATGAGAAAGCAATGTGTAATATTTTACTTCTTAGGCCGTTCAGAACAAGTATGCTTTTAACGGGTGGGGACCAACTGAACACCTGCCAAGTCAGAACGAGAATAACTTTGCACTAAAAGTGTACACCGAACGACTGTACACGCAGACAGGGTGACACCGACAACTCGACACCGAAAAGTCGACACGAAAAACTCGACACGCCGAAAAGTTGGCACGAACAACTCGACACCGAAAACTCTGCACGAAAAACTTAACACCGAAAAGTCATCGAATAGGGCCTTAAAATTCCCCAAAATCGATCAAAGTGTCGACTTTTCGGTGTCAAGTATTTCGTGCCGACTTTTCGGTGTCGAGTTTTTTGTGCCGAGTTTTTGGTGCCGACTTTTCGGCGTGTCGAGTTTTTCGTGTCGACTTTTCGGTGTCGAGTTTTTCGTGCTGAGTTTTTGGTGTCGAGTTTTTCGTGCCGAGTTTTCGGTGTCGAGCTGTCTGCGTGTACAGTCGTTCGGTGTACACTTTTTGTGCAAAGTTATTCTCGTGCTGACTTGGGAGGTGCTCAGTTGGTCCCCACCCCTTTTAACACGATTGAGTGAATTCGTAGAGACGTATAAGATATCCAAATGGCACTAGTAACTGAAATATCCAACAAACCTCGGATAGATAAAAATGGGAATTATAGAAAACTTGAACATTTGACATTGTTATCGGGATAATTTTTATCTATGAAGTTTAAAAACTGTATTTTACATAGCTAGTCGTTTTTTCTCGTCGTTTTCCTCGCTAGCCTCTTTCCTGTTAATACTTCCATTGACCTCCTCGGCTATTTCTCCATCATTCACTTCCACGACCTCATTTTCCTCTGCTTTTTCTCCGTAGTCATGCTGAGGATCAATGCCGTTCCCAACGGCATCGCCGTTTTCGTTATCGAATCTACTAAAAACGGTTAAAAAAAATCAATGTACTATATTCCTGTGAGTCCAAAATAATACTGCTCCGGCTGGGTTGTTATTCTTGTTCCACAGTCCAATAGATTGGTTACTGACTCAATAAAATTATGTTATCTGCGTTGTAAAGAAGATATAATGGAAAATAAGATAAATCTCGTGAAAACTCCAAGAAGATCAAGTTACTTGAACAAGTGCATGTATCCAAAGTATTGCGTTCTAAAGAAGAATACGAATAAACAAAATCGATGGCTTGCAGTGCTTATTCGGTCAATAGACGTAGAACGACTCGTCGAGCACAAAATTTGGTCAGTCGTTGGTTCGTCGACTAGCCGAAAAACGACCGTTCGAGTATGAAATGACATCGGTCGTTTTTTGGTTACATTTTCGAACAAAACGATGTGGGGCGTTTTGCGGTCGTTTATCGGTGGCATGATTTGCTTGCGGGCGCCTCCTTATCCCGTTCGGTGAATTTGATTTTTCGAAAAACGAATAAATAGCCCGAGAGCGTAATGGTCGTTACCAAAAACATACATACACTGTAAAAAAATCTACTTTACATTTAGTGTGTTTATACTGAAAGTTTTTATTCATAAACTAGTATATGAAATTTAGTATACAAGTGTAATGTAAAATTAATGTATGGTACAGCATATTAAATAATTTACTTTAATTTTACAGCAAAAGTACTTGAATTTCAATTATTCGCTTTAATTTTACTGGAAAAGTACATGAATTCTATACTAAAATTGTTTATCAAATTACGATGACGAGTTTATGCATAAAAACTTCCAATCATTTCTAACAGTGTAGTGTTATTGATCTGTATCCATTCATGTATTGTAATATCACTTTCAATTGAAATCTTTGATGCTGAATCGTCCCAAGAATTTCAAACTGAACTTTACTTTCTCGAGTATGTACGTTTGAAAGTAAGGCAGCCATTTTTCTTAACATTTATTATTCTAATAGACAGCCGATATAATCTCCCGCATCTTCATCATGTCGAGATATTGTTTCCCTTTTCAATCTCCTTCATATTTTACTAAAGACGCAAAAAAGCTTCTTGTAACGCGAGGGATCATCTCCGATGCGTTGAGGCCACTTTATCAAGAGACGCGATAGCGCCTCGATGTCAAGTATTGAAAAGAAAAAATTTGAAGTTAGAAAAGCCCGCCCGCCGAGGCTCTGGAAGAACTGAAGAGTTTTACAATTGAACTCTCACGTCGGTCGACCGGTGTCGCGGCGCGCGTATGTTATGAAAACAAAGAATGATCGGAGGCGCTGATCAACCATTCGTTGTTGTTATAACGTATACACGCCGTGACACCGGTCCATCAACGTAACAGTCTGATTTGCAGAAAAATGAAGTGGCCTAAATGTATTGAAGACGATCCGCTTCATTACGGAAAATTACTGTGTGCCTTAGCGAAGTACAAAGAAGATTTACGAGACAGCAAATATTTAGGTTTGACACAGATGCGGGAGATTGTCTCGAACATGTACATAAATAAAAAATGTACAAAAAAAAGATTGATGTACTTGCGAGTGTACATTTCACAAAAAGTGAAGTTTATTCTGAAATTTTTAGACCGTTTCGGTATCGACAGCGATATTAATGAATGCAGAGGATTGTAAGTAAACCACAAAAAGTCGATTAAAAATAACATTTTCAATAATAAATGAAAATAGGTTAATAGCGTATGTACGATTTTAGTCGCGACTATTACGCTCTCGGGCTATTTGCCTGTCGGGAGGCCAAATTTGCGGTACGGGACAAGGAGCCGCCCGTTTTTACGGAGGATGAGGATGCCTCGGAGGAAGATGCCTCGGTTCCTCCCTCACTCGCTCAGCATGCTCCTGGCCCAAGGTGAGTAATATACTCTCTCTCTTTGACTTTGTAAATCCAATAAAACCATGTAGTTTTAAGTAAAGAGGTATATAAAAAGGTGAAAAGATAATATGTGTATGAACACCCATCAATTGAGAAAATTCAGTACAAAAACGAATTTTTCATTGAAAAAACATCATCTGGCTGTACTGCTTGATTCAGGTAGTAAAGTTTGACGAATGAACTTTGGTAGACTTTACTTTCTTCATTAATAAACTGTGGTTAATTTCAATGTATAAATTTTCATTTCAAGCCCTTACGTCTAAGAAAATTCTTTTACAATGTACTGCGGAGTAACAAACTAGTAAAACCTGAGTGTATAAACTTGTGCGGAGGAACTCAAAATTCAAATCCTTGCATTGCAGTAAATATTTAAAGAAACTGACATAACAAGAAATATTTTAAACAGAAATAGTTTACATTTTCATTTTAAGGCCTTACGTCTAAGTAAATTCTTTCACAATGTACTGCGGAGTAATAAACTAGGAACAAACTGAGTGTATGCACTTGTGTGAAGGAACTCAAAATTCAATTCATTGGATTGCAGTGAATATTTTAAGAAAGTGACATAACAAGAAATATTTTTTAAACTTACTACGGAAAGAAACTTTGCTATCGCAGTGAGTGTATTAACTTCTGCGTAGGAACATCATATTCATATAGGACATATTAATATAAAATAAGACCTTGCTGAATCACCTTTTACTACAAAATGACCTGAATGATAAGTCATTATTTGAATTTTTGAGTGTGTTATAGAACAAATTGCCAAATTTCATGAATGCAATGAGAATAAAATATTCTTTTTTACTTTCTCATAGAGGAAGCCTTGTTTTCGTGAAATTTTTTTTTTTCGATATTTTCAGCTCAGTGTGTGTTTCACACACTACGTTGTTTACACGATCACTGTCGTAATTTTCTACGGATAACCTTCTAATTTAGCACGCGAGTAGGTTATCATGAAACAACATTTTGGATTGTATTTGACGCGAATCGGTTGAAATTTTTTTTTTTTACACCATTTTTTATACTTTGAAAAAATAATTTTCACGGTATAACTTTCACAATTCAAGAGGCACCAGGCTGAAATTTTGTACATAAATGGACTACCCAGGAAACATTATGTGTACTAAATTTCGCAACAATCTGTCGAGACGTTCTGATTGTATTACGATTTTTATTTAAATGGCATTTTGAATTATTTGAAAAATCTCGATCCAGCGTTTGCTCATGTAAATTGCTATCATTACACAATTGTTAAGTAAAAATTTCACACAAATCGGTCGAGCGGTGAAAATTTTACGTCACTTTGTTTTATACCCATGTGACTTAATCTCCTTTAAATATAATTGAGATTTAACTTGTTAGATAAGATCTTTCTTACGACGTATTGAAAATATATACTATCGAATTGATTTCTTTTATCTATTGTCAAAAGTTTTGATAACGAGAACGACGAAGATGACGGGAACGACGAAAATCGATGGAACGTCGAAGATAAAGAATATCCGGCGAAGGACAGCCGTGAAGAGCAAAGCGAGGAAACGGCCAATACAGTAAGGAAACTTCACTAATAAAAATTAAACCAAGTAGAAAAAACAAACGTTATGAAATATTTCAAAAAACAAATATAGATTTGTTTGATATTTACTAGTGATATTTATTCGATATTTGTTAAATACTGCGTTATTATGTCCACACAGATATCTTATAAGTTTCTATAGATTTTATCAATCGTACTAAGAGCAGACTTGTTTTAAACGGGCTCATAAGTGAAATCTTGCACATTGTTTCCTCAGTATTATGATATGTTTGTGATGAACACATGAAAAAATGCATTAATCAATTGTGGAATCCTCACAGAAGAAGTTTTGTCTAGTTTGAACGAATGACTTTCATATTATATTGAATTATTTTTTCCGATTTCACAAAGTTACGAAACGTCACTCATAGAAATCAGTAGCCGTGGGAAGATGCAGTTATTACACGGAAAAAAAAAATTAGCTGCCGGAACCAAGAAATGAGTTGGCCCAACCAATTGATCATTTTATTCCCCTTGCAACTCGAATGATAGTCCGAATGATTCGAATGATGGTCCTAACATTTCAAATCAGCGACTTTTACTGGATTGGTCACGCTGACTAATTTTGCAAGAACTAATTGTGAATGGCTGAGAGTATTATTCAAAATGGTTGGGGCACCTATTTTTATTTATTTTGGGTACAATAAATTGAAAACGATGTCGTCACAACCGGACATTTCTTTCCGTGTGCTTCGAGGATGAACTTATAGTGACTAATCGAAGAAATATAGCGCTATAATTAAACTCACGTATTATGAGTCGAATATTTTATTAATTATTGGTATGATTACAGGAGCAGAACGTACCGGAGCCTGCTAAAAAAAAAGGATTAGGCGTAAGGAGATCGACTTTTTGGCATGTTCGATTAATTATCCGTCAGTGTACTCTAATAATTAAACAGATATTATAAAAAAATGAATTACTGAGTTCGTTATTGAAAAATAGAGAAAAAGGTGTTCGTTGTAGCTGAGATGAAGCTAAATCTATCGAGTGGTTCAGCTATTGCGGCGTTTCGAATTCTCATAAAATGAATCGAATTGTTTTCATTTGAGTTAACTCAGACCGACGATGCATGAATCTTCTATGAGAACGTGAACGCGAATACCCATCTGAAGTAAAAGGTACATTGACCGAAGTAAATATCTAATTTAGTGAAGATCGTCGGAGATGTAGTAAATTTATATGCGCGTTCTAGTTGTTTTGATGAACTTTTTCACGAGCTTAATTGTGTGAATTACGAAAGATAAATTTCAAATATGGATCGTGAAGGAACGCTGCTACAAAAGAAATTGATATTGTTAATCTATTACGGAAAAAAGTCGTACCACCAATCGTCGCATTTTATTTGAAATTTTGAATTTCTGGGATAAATTGTTTCTTTCTTGAGATTCATCGAATCGAGCGCACAAGAAACACGGGAAACCTGTATGACATTGTCTCGTCAGTAACACCTCAACCGGAAGATGATTTGTGCAAACTGAAAGGGTGGATTTAAAAAAATTTGGTGCCGACTATCAATCCGTTTCTAGTCGGTGAATGATTTTCAGGTAACGCATGTTTGACATATCGGGGAAATCGTCTTCTCTCAAGAAAGGTGCTATAGTTTGACTGCCGTAATTTTTATTCTTATTGTACGTTAAGACAATTGTGCAAATCGTGGGGAAAAGAAAAAACATTTTGAACATGTATTGTGTAACGGGACGCTCTCCGCGCACCTCTACTAGGAGAGCGGCATAGAGAGGAGCTCGCTCCAAGTCCTCGCGAACTGCTTAAAGATCCACGCACATCGGCAAGCACACCTGCCCGATGTCGTGAAATGTGTTAAAGGAGCTCTCTCACGCACACGCAACACAAGGACGCATGATAGTCGCCTAATACCGAGCGAAGCTAAGGGATCTCCCACTTATCATCCCGATAAGTGACAAACAAATTTCGTCACGAAGAGAGGCGGATTCGAAATGTTCCTCCCACCGAGTAAGAAGAACCCCACGCACCTTACGCACTGGCCCTCTCTACCCGAAAACCAAAGTCGGCGCGCGACTCAATTTCCCCTTACGCGCACCAGAGAGGTGCGAAGATATAAAAAGGTCAACGAAGCTCGACTGGGGGTCATTATCATCGTGGATCATCCAATACTCTTCAATATCTACGATTAGAGCAGGAGCCAAGGCTTATTTGTTAAGTTAGATTCTTAGCAAAGCTCAGGGTCCTCAAGTACATCGTCACCCCCGTATTGAACGTGGACGTTGATCTGTGCTTGAGGCTAGATAAGAATACGGTTGAGACTCGATTAAAAATTCTATAAACGGTGGAACGTTGTAAAAATCGGTGAACATAAACTCTCAGTGGTATCGCGTTTTGTGAAATATCCTGAAATTAAAGCGATTCAAGCTGCTGAGCTTTCACGCCCTCGTGGCAATCGTCCTAATTGCGTCGAGGTAAAATAATCTTTATTCGATTTACCAACAACTCGAGACCACAAGCGGAAAAAGGATAGTGACAGCAAAATTCCATCATCAGCTCCTTTTGCTTAAAGCAGTGCAGAATCTCATCGATATCATCGTACCAATTCGCAACGCTCAGGTTATAAAAAAAAAAAAAAAGAAAAAGGAACCATATTATCAAATTGAGTGTAAAGCTCCACTTGCGCTTACATTTCGTAAGCCAAGCGAATATTTTCTTCAATTAAAATCAATTTAACTCGTGATCATACGATTTGAAACATTCTCTCTTGCTCCACGCGAGAGCCCTTATTATCAAAAGAAACATTAAAATTGTATAGAAATATATTATCAAATTGAGTGTAAAGCTCCACTTGCGCTTACATTTCGTAAGCCAAGCGAATATTTACTCCAATTAAAATCAATTTAACTCGTGATCATACGATTTGAAACACTCTCTCTTGCTCCACGCGAGAGCCCTTATTATCAAAAGAAACATTAAAATTGTATAGAAGCACAGTAGGAACGTTCCACCTCGCGGTATTTCGTCTCCCGTCTGTAATTCTCTGCGATATACGACGAGAAACATCGATATTCTACGATATCTCGCGAATCGTGGAATATCGATCTACAAGGTTCCTTCAGAACAGAGATAACGTAAAATCTTTGCAATTCACCTTCAGCAAACAGTAAAATCATCAGTAATAATACTTCTTCATTCAAAATAGTCTTTTCAATACTCGGAACCATTTGGCTTCAGAGGTTACAAATTATCTCACTTGCAGAAAATCTTTATTCATTGGCAGTAAAAGAAAAAGGGAAGAATTTAAAGCTCTAGACAAAATCCTTCCTTCCCTTGACCCGCTCTGCCTTTACCACAATTCCATAAACTCTCCGTTCAATTCTTATTTTCGTCTCTCGCTTCACGAGAGACAATTTATTTCGATCCATAATTATTGCCAATGATGAAGGGTCAAATCATCAATACGCGTGGCACGTGTAGATGAGAACAATAACACCTGAGGCAATCTTGAAAAACAAATTTAATCCTAAAAGTCAACATCTCTCATTATTCAGCTCAATCTGAAATTCCCTCGAGTCTTTCACCTTTCTTCCCGTTACCCATTCTACTCTAAAGGGATTAGCGGTGAGCGAAAAACAAAATTAAAATTCCGGATTTCACCGGTTTTCAAAGTTTCGAAGCCTCCTACAGGCAAAGCATTTATGTACGAGCCGTTTCTCATCGTACATCGCAGCTCATAGCCAGATAGGAAATCACGAAACGTTTTAATTGATCGCATTTACTTCAGAGTCCTTTCCTTCTTGAGATTTATCGAATCAAGGTCACGTGTAACACGCTGGACTAACTTGATAGTTTTCCGTCAATAACACTTCAACCAAAAGATAATTCTATGCTGAAAGTGTTGATTCTTAGAAAAAAACATTGTCCCTTCCATTAGCCCGTTTGTAGTCGGTGAATGAATTCCGTGTAACGCATGTTCGACGTAGCGTAAAAATCGTATCCTCTCAAGCAATGGTCTTTAGTTTCACTACCGTAATTTATTTTCTCATTCTACGTTAAGAAAATTGTGCAAATCGTGTGAAAAAAAAACAGTTTGAACTTGTAATGATCGCGTTTACTTTAGTCCTCACTCTTTCTTCCTCAAGATTCATCGAATCAAGCAAACAAGTTACACTTAGGACCGACATAATAATTTTTCGTTAATAAAACATCACCTGAAAGATGATTCAATGGTAAAAAAGTTGATTTAAAAAAAAACATGGTCCCGACCATGAGCCCGTTTGTTGTCGGTGAACCATTTTCGTGTAACGCGTGTTTGGCGTAGCGTAAAAATCGTCCCCTCTCAAGCAAGGAGCTATAGTTTCACTACTGTAATTTTTTTTTCTTATTCTACGTTAGGACAATTGTGCAAAACGTGGAAAAAAAACACTTCGAACTTGTATCGATCGCATTTACTTTAGAGTCCTTATTTTTCTTTCTTGAGATTTATCGAATCAGACTAACGTGTACAACGCGGGACTGACGTGATAATTTTCCGTCAATAACACCTCATCCGAACGATGATTCAATGCAAAATGAGTTGATTTTTCGGAAAAACATGGTCCCGACCAACAGTCTATTTGTAGTCGGTGAACCATTTTCGAGTAACGCATGTTTGACGTAGCGTCAAAATCGTCTCCTCTCAGGCAAGGTGCTATAGTTTCACTACCGTAATTTTTTTTTTATTTTACGTTAAGACAATTGTGCAAATCGTGTGAAAAAAAAACGCTTTGAACTTGTATTGATCGCATTCACTTCAGAGCCCTTATTTTTCTTTCTTGAAATTTATCGAATCAAGCTCACGTGTACCACGCGGGACTGACATGATAGTTTTTTGTCAATATAACATTTTACGAAAGATGATTCAATGCAAAATGAGTTGATTTTTGGAAAAAACATGGTCCCGACCAACAGTCTGTTTGTAGTCGGTGAACCATTTTCAAGAAACGCATGTTTGACGTAGCGTCAAAATCGTCTCCTCTCAGGCATTGTGCTATAGTTTCACTACCGTCATTATTTTTCATTCTACGTTAAAACAATTGTGCAATTCGTGTGAAAAAAAAACACTTTGAACTTGTAATGATCGCATTTACTTCAGAGTCCTTATTTTTCTTTCTTGAGATTTATCGAATCAAGAATACATGTACCACGCGGGACTGACATGATATTTCTCCGTGAATAATACCTTTACCGAATGATGATTCAATGGTAAACAAGTTGATTTCCATAAAAACATGGTTCCGATTATCAGCCCGTATGTCGTCGGTGAACCATTTTCGAGTAACGCATGTTTGACGTAGCGTCAAAATCGTCTCCTCTCAGGCAAGGTGCTATAGTTTCACTACCGTTTTTTTTTTTTTTTTTTTCATTCTACGTTAAGACAATTGTGCAAATCGTGTGAAAAAAAAACACTTTGAACTTGTATTGATCGCATTCACTTCAGAGTCCTTATTTTTCTTTCTTGAAATTTATCGAATCAAGCTCACGTGTACCACGCGGGACTGACATGATAGTTTTTCGTCAATATAACATTTTACGAAAGATGATTCAATGCTGAAAAAGTTAATTTTCAGAAAAAAACATGGTCCTGACCATCCGTTTATTTCTAGTCGGTGAACCATTTTCGTGTAACGCATGTTTGACTCTTCTTAAAAATCGTCTTCCCCCAAGCGAGATGCTAAAGTTCCACCATCGGCATTATTTTTGACTCTACGTTGGGTCAATTATGCAAATTATGTGGAACAAGAGAATTGTACTTGTAATAACGGCATTATCTTTAGATTCCTTAATGTTCCTTTCTCGAAATTTATTGACTTAACCATAAAAATACCACTCGCGACCTACATGATATTTTTTCGTCAATAACACCTTAACCGAAAGCGATCTGATGGTAAAAATGTTGTTAAAAAAAATACATGTTCACGATTATTTGTTCGCTTGTAGTCGGTGAATGATTCTCATGTAACCTATGTTTGGCTCAGCGTGAAAATTGTCTCCTCTTTATACAATGTAATTTTTTTTTCATTCTACGTTAACACAATTGTGTAAATCGCGTGAAAAAGAGTTTGAACTTGTAATGATCGCATTTACTCTAGAGTCCTTACTTTTCCTTTCTTGAGATTTATTGAACCAAGCATACATGTAACTCGCGGGACCTACATGATTTTTTTTCGTTAATAACATCTCAACTGAATGATAATTCAATGGTAAAAAGGTTGATTTTTAAAAAAACATGGTCGTAACTATCAGTCCGTTTGTCGTCGGTGTATGATTTTCGTGTAACGCATGTTCGACTCTGCTTAAAAATCGTCTCCTCCCAAGCGAGACGATAAAGTCCCACCACCGTAATTTTTTTAAATTCTCCGTCACGTCTATTGTGTAAATCTCATCATACGAGAGAATTGTACGTACAATCATCGCATTTTTTTAAACTTCCATCGTTGCGTCAATCGTCAAGATTCATTACGAAATAAAATTGTACTTTCAATGATCTTTTTGTTTCGCAGATTTTTCTTTTGTGGATATTTGTGTCTGGAACCACACACGTGACCCGCGGGACTTGTTTGATATTTGTTTTCCTGATACTACTCCAAGGAAAAGACCATTTAATCTTCAAATTTCTCAATAAATCGACAACAAAATTACGTGTTACACATGTTACGATGTTAAAAATCACGATTTTGTATCAAGCCCATACTCGTTCTTGCCGAAAGCCAAACACCGACATTTAATTTACATCGAGTCAACGTTCGATCAAGAACGTAGATTCATGTAGTTTAACATATTCGGTATTTTAGCTTGATCTCCGACGAAACAATAGACTATCGTCCACCTTGACACAGCAGCAACTTCGGTCGGAGTTATGACTTAGAAATAAAACAAAACGCGGACGGCACTTGCACTCTGGTCTGCCGACGCCGCGAAGCAGTGTTCGTGCGACGCTGCGTCTAACCGAGCGTTCTGATTGGCTGACGGAAATCGCTTCTCATTCGAAAACTACTGCGAATCGGACGCTCAAATTTTACAAGCGTATTCAGGTGGTCAACATCAACTCCCACGTTTCAGGAACTGCATAAGTTTTGGGACACCCTGTATAGCGTCGTACACCGCGGTCGTTTGCGACGAGGTGAATACAATAATGGCTGGAAATCCCTAATAAAATGTTTTCCTTAGCTCTCTGTGATACGACCATTAAGGTCGTTCGAGCGTTACAAAAATTTGAGATTCAGAAAGAATTCCAAACGTTTCGCAACGGGGTATAAATCTGAAAAATATAAAGCATATCGAAGTTGTTCGAAAGATTTATTTTGCGTAATAATAATTCCCAGAAGTTATAAGAAAATGAGAATAATTTGTTACGAATATCGAAGAAAATCTAGATTCCATTCATAAAAAAAAAAAAAATACATCGATTTTAGTGGATTGGCAAAATTAAAAAAGTGAAAAATCATTTGTCGCGTTTTTCTCCTCGAATCTCCGATTTTCCGACAAACATTATTTAAAAATTAAACATTTATTTAAAAATCGGTAATGGATCTGATGTTTGGAAATTCAAACCGTTCTGTAAAGCCACGCGCAGACGCGTGACCGACAGGGGCGCACCAGTCTTCCGGGACACGAGTGTTAGAAAAAATGGCGTGACTCTCACATCGAGCTTCACAGAGCGTCTCAACAATATAAAAATAATAAAGAAAAATACAGTTCACTGTTCAAAGCATATCATTTTCTTGCAATCCAAAACATAATTTGGTCCTACGACAATCAACTCTCGTCAGATCGTCAGATACACGAGAGGAATTGGCGGATTCAAAATTCGACACAACGAGCACGTTGTGAAAAAGAAAGTATTGTTCTCAATGTCGGAAATCGATCGAACCATCGACAAGGATTCATCGGCAACGAGGTATCAGCATTACAGCATTTCTCGAAAACAATAAAAAATCGAAAATCAGGGGTATGTATTAAAGCATTACAATACTAACCTGAAAATCGTCGCGGCAGAGACCGATCAAAAATATCGCATCGAATACATAGTGGACTTATCAAACCATTGATGAAACAACTGTTCTAGCCGGATCATCGCAACTTATAAATTTTGATGGACAATTTTGAAAACGTAGCGAAAAGTGAAACTCTCGCGCAGCATTTATAAGTGACAGTTGTTAAGGTTGGAATCGAAAAAGTAAGGCTCGTTGCAGCATTGTATCAATCTCAAGTGATTTGGAAGGCAAAAATAAAAAAGTGCAAGTCCTTCGCAGCATTTATATCGAATTTAAGTGATATTTTGAAAGAAAATCGAGGAAGTGAGACTCTTTCGCAGCAATTATATCAAATTCATGTGAGTTTTGAAGGCTAAAATCGAAAAGTGAAAGTCTTTCGAAGCATTTATATCAGATTCAAGAACAATTTAAAAACAAATAGAAAAGTGGAATTCGTTCAAAGCATTTATATCAAATTTAAGAAACAATTTGAAAGCAAATGAATAAGTGAAACTCTTCACAGCAATAACATCAATTTTAAAAGACAGTTCGACGCCTGAGATCAACAATGGAAACAGCAAAATAGTTCTGGAAATACAAATACATACAATACACAGCAAAGTCAACAAGGACACGAAGGATACCAGAATCTAACTCGAGGAAAATAGTAGCAGCGAGACTGTAAATACCCTACTTTATCAGCATTATAGAACATCAAGGGAGATATCGAATCCAACTACAACAGAAAAGCATCAGAAATCATCAATCAACACGACCAGGTTAGTGAATCTCAGTCAAATTCCTATTTACAATTCCTATTCCTTTCAATTTCCGTTTTGTATTGCTTCAATATAAATTGACAACATGACGCAAAGACTAGTATATACTCAAGGTCAATTAAAAGCTCAATTAACGAGATTTAAACTTTACGTCAATTCGTTTGAACCAAATGATTCAGCACAATTAAAAGAAAGACTAACAAAAGCAATATAATTGTACACAAAATTTGATAATGTCCAAACCGAAATCGAGATAGGCAAGTTGACAGAAGCTGACACATTAGAAGATACGAACCCGGCTGCAGCGAATGCTATTCGACAAGAATGAGGAAGAGAAAGAGAAGAGTTTGAAAATGCGTACTATGAAGTTATAGCTAAAGCAAAATCGTTGATTCCTGTTGAGCCTGAACTAGAACATATTCACGACGAAAATCATAATGGAAACAATCCAGGTAATAACAAAGTACATTTTAAACTCCCTACATTGAATTTACCCACTTTCGACGGAAGTTACGACAAATTGTTATTGTTCAAAGACGCGTTTGTATCAACGATTGATTGCAACGAAGATCTCAAAGAAATTCAGAAATTTCAATACATAAGAAGCGCACTAGAAGGTGATGCTTCAAAGCTCATTCAATCACTAGAAACGTCGGCCTAGAATTACAAAGTAGGTTGGAAACTCTTAAAAGAACGGTACGAGAACAAAAGACTTATTATCAACAAGCACATGAATGAATTGTTCGAATTACCAGCAATTAGCAAGAATAGTCATATGTCATTACGACAATTCATAGATGCAACTCGCACAAATCTCAGAGCGCTGGAAGTACTTGGACAGCCAGTTGGCCAATGGGATGCTATTTTAATACATTTAGTTTGCGGCAAATTGGATTTTGTCACCAGACGCGACTGGGAAACACAAAGCAGCAAAGAGGACATCCAGACATTACCGACTATGGAAGAACTTCCGGAATTATTGACAAATCGAAGCCACACCTTGGAACTAGTAGAAGGATCTAGATCGAAGCACGATACAGCTAAACAAAACTCTGGAAAAAAGAGTGAGAAAAAGATCAGTTTAGTAATAACGAATAATCCGACGTGCGACTTCTGCAGCGGAGAGCACCATATATATCGATGTCAGGAGTTTTTAAATCTCTCTGTAACAGCGAGACAACAGGAAGCTGAACAAAAACACCTATGTTTAAATTGTCTAAGAAAAGGACATTTTGTAAAAGACTGTACAGCATCAACATGTGAAACATGCGCAAAACGGCATAATTCACTCTTGCATTCTCAAGGAACACCATCCGCCTCAACGAGTAACGAGAAGAGGGATACGAAAAATGAAAGAAAAACTATTTTAACTACGAGCACCGAGCGACAAACTCAGGACAAAGAAAAATTGCCGACTATCGAACAAATAGAGGAGGATAATGATAACTCTAATTCGGAAGAGACACCAGTCGTCAACTATTCAGCTCGTCAGAACGGCGTTCAAGTTATTTTATCCACGGCTCAAATCTCGATACAAGATGCAAAAGGTAACTATCACAAATGTAGAGCGCTGCTAGATCCCGGATCGCACTCTCACATCATTACCAAGGACCTAGTAACCAAGTTAAGGCTACGGTGTAAAACAACAAACATATCTCTAAGTGGAGTCGAGCAAATACGAAGTAACGCCAAGGAAATCACGAGAGTGACAATGAAATCAAAGTTTAACGATTACAGTGCGAAGCTAGATTGTATAGTTCTTCCGGTTATAACAGAAAAGTTGCCTCAAGTCAAAATTAATTCGAATGCATTGAGGATTTCAAGCAACATTAAGCTAGCAGATCCAACATACGACACTCCTGGAACGATTGACCTACTGATAGGCGCAGCCCTATTCTGGAAATTATTATGCCCAGGAGAAACACATCATGACAAAAATCAATCCGTCCTACAAAAGACTCAGCTAGGGTGGATACTGGGAGGAGAAATCACTAATACAGGAACGGCAAAGAAAAAAAAAGAGTTTTCATCTGTTTGTTTTGAATACGCTTGAGAAACAGATCGAAACATTTTGGAAGCTTGAAGAACCTCTACATCGGTACTATCCAACACAAAAGGAAAAAGAATGTGAAGAACATTTCAAGAAGACAGTTACCAGAGACTCGGACGGTAGATTTATAGTTTGTCTGCCAAAAGACACAAATACACAATTAGGAGATTCGAAGAAAACAGCACTTCAAAGGCTGTATTCAATAGAACGAAGACTAGAGAGACAACCGTACCTGAAACAAGAATACTATAAATTCTTACATGAGTACGAGACACTCCAACACATGAGTTTAGTCAATATAAACAAGGAGGAAGAATCTACGAATACATTCTATTTGCCTCATCAACCAGTAATTAGAGAAACAAGTCTCACCACAAAAGTACGAGTTGTATTTGATGGTTCAGCAAAAACTACGCTTGGAACTTCGCTAAACGACTATTTACTCACAGGGCCTAACTTGCAAGGTGATATCGTAGAAATCGTATTACGTTTTAGGAGCCACCACTATGTACTCACCGCAGACATAGCCATGATGTACCGGCAAATATTAGTAGCCCAAGAAGATAGAGATTTACAACGGATTTATTGGCGAAATAATTCGAACGAAGATATGAAAACGTACACGCTAAATACCGTGACTTATGGTACCGCATGCGCGCCATTCTTAGCAATGAGATGCTTGAAGAGGTTGGCGGAAGACGATGGACGGAGTCATCCAGAAGCATATCGTAGCTTGATAAACGATTTCTATATGGACGACGTGCTTACCGGTTGTAGCACTTTGGAGGAAGCAATTGAACTCCAGAAACAACTCACGGAACTTCTCGAAAAAGGGTGATTCCCACTAAGAAAGTGGCGAAGCAACGACACACGAGTACTGGATCATTTAACTATAAAGAATACGGAAGATAATGTATTAGTTCTTGATAAACAAGAACCGTTGAAGACACTCGGATTACTATGGGACGCAACTCCTGATACACTGCAATACGCAGTTACATTGGACACTGACTACAAGCCGACCAAAAGGAATATACTCTCACAAATTGCACGAATCTATGATCCGCTCGGACTCATTGGACTCGTGTTGATAGTCGCAAAGCTGACTATGCAATCTCTTTGGAAACTTAAACTGAACTGGGATGACACAGTTCCACCCCAGATTTACGAACAATGGCAAGTCTACTACAGGTCACTGCCACAACTCAATGAGATAAAAATTCCCAGAAATGTTAACCCTAGAAATCGTAATTATCAGTTCAACTTGAACGGATTTTGCGATTCATCTGAGATAGGATATGGAGCATGTATCTACTGTTCTTATGTAGACAACGAAGAAAAAGGACAAGCATACTTGCTCTGTTCAGAATCAAGAGTAGCACCGCTCAGCACTATCACCATTCCGAAATTGGAATTGAGTGCCGCTTTACTACTCTCTAAGCTAATGACACTTTCTTGTAAACCTCTAGGAGATAAAGTTAAAGATATAAATATGTGGACCGACAGGACAATTGTACTTCAATGGATCAAGATGCCGCCATACGAAATAAAAACATTCGTAGCAAACAGAGTAGCTGAAATTCAATCATTGATACCGCATGCAAGCTGGCATCATGTTCCCTCTAAACAAAATCCAGCAGATGTTTTATCTAGAGGCACTTCAGTGGAAGCACTACTTGAAGACAATCTTTGGTGGCACGGACCACAATGGTTACCAAATTACAATGAATGGCCAAATCAGCCACAAGAAAGCAGCGATAATATTCCCGAACGAAAAGCGAAGATAGTGACACTAAGCGCTGTAGCTCAACAAGACATTCTAAGTAAGTTTTCAAATTACTCCCGGTTACAGCGAGTTGTAGCTTACTGCCTGCGGTTCAAACGAGACGCCGATGGAAACCGTAAAGTTGGTCCTATATCGGTTAAAGAATTAGAAAACGTGACTATTTCAATACTTCGAATGACACAAAAAGAGAGATTCAATTTCGAATTAAAGGATCTGGAAAAGGGTCATCAAGTCGAAAGAAAAAGAGCACTCTGAGACTTCTCAATCCGTTCTTAGACGATAACGGCTTAATTCAAGTAGGCGGTCGTCTTCGGCATGCAAACATTTCAGTAGACCAGCGGCATCCAACCGTTTTGCCGAGCAAGCACCATGTCACTGAACTACTTCTGAGGCAGAAACACGCTCGTTTGTTACACTGCGGTTCAGAACAACTACTGAGTTCTATTAGATTAAAATATTGGCCTCTGTCCGGACGACGAGAGGCAAGAAAAATTACCCGAAAATGGATATCATGCTTTCGATGCAAGCCTCTAGCATGTGACGCACCAATGGCGAATTTACCACGAGCAAGAGTCTATGAATTCGGAGAAGCGTTTGCTACATGTGGAGTGGACTACGCAGGACCTTGCCTGATTCGCGAAAGCAAGAGAAGAGGAAGGATTCCCACAAACAAGGCATGGATAGCGGTTTTCACTTGCTTCAAGACTAAAGCAGTACACCTGGAGCTTGTAACCAATCTTACTACGGAAGCCTTTTTAGCAGCACTGCGCCGTTTTACGGCAAGAAGGAACACTCCGACTGATATCTATTCTGATAATGGCAGTAATTTCCTTGGTGCTAACCGAGAACTGAAGGAAATATATGAATTTCCCAAAAATCACGAAACAGACATTACTTCGAGTCTAGCACTTCGAAGCATAAACTGGCATTTCATATCACCTAGATCACCCCACTTTGGAGGATTATGGGAGGCAGCCGTGAAAAGTGTTAAAAAACACATTAACGTCGTTACAAAAGGTATTCTCTATACCTACGAAGAGTATAATACACTTATTATCGAAATAGAAGCAATACTCAATTCACGACCCCTCACATCTCTTTCCTCAGACCCCAACGATTTGACTCCTTTGACTCCTGCACGTTTTTTGACTGGAGGTTCACTAACAGAACCAGCAACGCGATCGTACCTCAATACACCCGATAATAATTTATCTCGTTGGCAACACTTTAAGAAATTAAGACAACATTTTTGGCGACGCTGGCAACGCGAGTATTTAAGTCAGCTACAAAACCGAACTAAGTGGGATCCAAGAGGACAAAATCTAAAAATAGGATCTTTAGTGTTGCTTATAGACGAAATTTCACCACGTCTACAATCGCAGCTAGGGCGCGTTGTAGAAATTCATCCTGGAGACGACAATGTAATTAGGGTAGTGACTATTAAAACCACGCCTGGAACGTACAAAAGAGCTATAAAGAAACTATGTGCATTACCCCTAGATGATTGAAAAGTAGACACTAATTCTCGCTACTTATTTAAAAAAAATAATTTTTGTTTGTATTACCCAACAAAGACTATGTACCAAAGTTACGAAAGGTTCTTCGATTTTGATCAAGAACCTGAGATATAAGGAATTTTATTCGATTCGTTTTCTGTACTTAATTTAAGGAAGTTAAATTACTTTTATACTTACTCACGTTATATCGTTTGCGAAATCAAAAATTGCAACTTTACTTTAATTTGAATACTTAATACATATATTTTTTAGTTATGTTCATACTACTTGCTAATTTATTTTCCGTTGTATGACTTGTTACAAACCGCCTGATCTCCATGTAATGATCGAAACCAACCGAAGTTATGTAATGATAGATGAAAGTTTAAACAAACCTTTCATGGGAGGCGGTATGTTTGGAAATTCAAACCGTTCTGTAAAGCCACGCGCAGACGCGTGACCGACAGGGGCGCACCAGTCTTTCGGGACACGAGTGTTAGAAAAAAATGGCGTGCCTCTCACATCGAGCTTCACAGGGCGTCTCAACAATATAAAAATAATAAAGAAAAATACCGTCCACTGTTCAAAGCATATCATTTTCTTGCAATCCAAAACATCTGAGGATAGTTATCCATTTAAAAAAAATGGGTAAAGGATGTGACTTCCATTACTCATTTTTTTAAAAATCGGCGAACGATGTGAGATCCCTTACTCATTGAAAAAGTAATGGACGATGGATCTCTGCTCCATTACTCATTAAGGGGGGAAACCAGTTTAGACCGATCGAAAAATCGTCTTTTTTTTAATTGCATGAATCGTTAGTATAACTATTCAAGAATATGTAGTCAAAATTTCAAAGCAAAATTCCCATTAGTTCGAATGCAATGAGCACTTAAGTGACCGCCTGTCGGTTCTGTGAAGAAGTCCTCGTATCCGAAAAGTTGTAATGAGTCTTGCGAACGACGAAGTAGACCACGTAAAAGAGCATTTTATGGAAATCAAAACACCAAGAGTGAGTCGAGTGTCAGTGAAGAAGGTGAAGCAAGTACGAGCAAAAGAAAACTTTCGACTGCTACTAGTGAGAATGTGATTGTGAATCCTATACATTGTTATATGATCATCGAATTTTTCACAGTATTCACTGCTTTGTCGGACATTCTTATTTGCGGAAATTGTAAACAAAAAGTAAAATTTCAAGAAACTCAAAAACGGAAATTCAGCCCTTCTAATGCTGATGAATGAATTAAATCTGGTCGTTGGCTCACAGAGCTTCAATTATGCCGAGAGCATGGACAGAAAGCGCGTGACGAGACAGAATAGGCGCAGCTCATTGGAGACGAAGGAAGCTCGTATAGCTCGTCAAGCGGAGTTGCAAGTTAAAAATGACGCATATGAGCAAGAAGAGGGATTGCTATATGGTGGTGGAATAGCTGATTAACCGGTAAGCATTTTTTATAATTAATTACTGCCTTGGATTTCTCATTTTCGCTACATTTTATTTCAAACGCGTTTTTCACGAAACGACTTTTTTTCGACTAGCGTACTGTTGTGCCCGAAATGCTCAAAGGGTGATCAGCCCTTTTCCTGACTCGGTTCAATTAATATATTAAGGGATCGGGACCGATTAAAGGATTAGGATCCACACGAGTTTAAATATAAAATGTATTTATTCCAATTACAACTTGCTAATGTACTCTACTCGCGAGCCCAACCGATTGCTCTTGAAGTCGATTTAAGACTGCTGGTGTACTGGCGCTGTCGCTTCCAGTTCACCTCAGTTCCTACATGATAATGCTGAATTGCATTATTGCTTAATTGACAAAAATGTCGCATGGTGCGATTGCAATATTCGCGATCAGCGAATATGCTGAATATGATTAGCGAAGTGCAATAAATGTTTCGCAACGTTGCTTGCCGAAATTCCGGGTCGCAACATCCCTCCCCCCTTAAAAAAGAAAAATTTTGAAATCCAAAAAATTTTTCTTCTGAGCAAGTTGGTTGAACTTTCGACTATTTATGTGACATATGGATACTCTTATAAATTATGGCTTATCTGTAGCTCTGGCATGATATGAAAAACGCAATGGGTGCCTCTGAATTGTAGCAGCCCTATCTACATGTAAACTACTGATACGCGGGGGCACCGGCTCCGCACGCATCTCGACTGCGGACGGTGCTTCTTGAGGGGTCACCGCCTCCTCTGGCCTTGCCGGTGTCGCGTTGCATCTTCGCCTCAGCCGGTGTAACCGATATGCGGCATAGCAGGCCAAGGCTACAAAAACTAAGGCTACTAAAGAATACAGTGCTATATTATGGTAGCACTGCTCACTGTACTTATTGTCTTTATCTAAGTCTCTAGTTATCTCTTTCACACGTGAACCAAGGGTCCTTAACTCCTCGGGATTCCGCAATACACTTAAGAACTGCACTTTCTTATTAACTTTTTGTAATTGTGAATGATAATGAAACGGAGGTAGATATTCCTCGTTCCGAGTGTCTGTGACCCTTTTAAGGGTCCGAATACTAAAATCTTGGGCGGTTACCTCGCACGAACCTATCAGAGCCAAAATACCCGAGTTTATTAACGATTCGCGGAACGCGGGTTTTTTGTTACAAGTTATTGTTACTATTTCTTCTGAAGGTGCGATGTACATCCATCTTCCGGGTTGCTCCATAGGGATGATAAGCGTGCTGGTCAGAGTTAAAACTCGCTTAGGACACCTGAGACCGCCCTCAGTGTCGATTTTTACCAAGGTTAGTATTTCGCATGGTGCATTTTTTGTGATGGGCACCGAAGGGTGCTGAGGAGAGCATATAAAATTTTTCCCGAAATTTTTGCAATTCCGCAAGTCTACTGATGACATCGGCAAAAAATTTCTATTCGCCTCATCTACTACTACGAGGTCTTCTGTTGTATCCACGTAGTAGTAGGTGTCATTAATACCCTTCACAGGCACGGGGTATAGCCGGTGGACGGTGTAACGCTGTGAGCTTATCAGCGGGATATTCAATAGCAGTATGGCCGCTGTTCCATCACTGTATGCCCGCGCGTCGATGAGTCGCATCAAGGAGTTTGCCTCACTCCTTACTATCGGTAAGGGGAATCCAGTGCCAGCCGGTAGGTGTGGTAGTGCATCCGTGAGGTACTCCACTAGCTTACGCGGTGGTAGTACCGCTGCGCTCACCTTTCCCGTAGATATCTCGGCCAGGAGCAATACTAACTCCCGCACGTCGGTGAGGAGTTCTTCTACCACCACACTTACGGCAGTTAGGCTCTCGTCAAGACGTACACGTCTCATGAGCTGGTCTTTGTTAGCGATTAGATCACGCCGCGCTGCACTTACAAGGCCGAGAAGGGCGTTCTCATTGGCCACTATCCTGTCCACGGTATCGTTAAATAACCGCAGAGTGGAGGAAACGACCTGCAGTTGTCCCTTGATGCCTCTTTTTAGGGTTCGTTCACCCGCCTGCAGGGCCATTATCTGGTGATTAATCCGCTCCGCATCTGCAGCATCCATATTTCCGGTGATTGATTTGATTATCGATCCCATTCCATCGATAAGTCCTCTGCGTCTTCGCAACGAATTGGGTTCAATTAGGTCATGAACGGTGCTCATGCCATCTTCTACCCTTGATGACATGTGTTCGACGGTTTCTAGAAGCGCATGACATAGTTCGTCGGCTTGACCAATTCCATCCTCGACTTTACACGCGTCGCGCACACGTTGCAAATTTAATTTAACCATCCTTTCTCGACGGAGTATACATGTGAGATCCATGTGTATGGCAAGTCTCCATGTCGCTTTTGTTTGTGTGACGCTTCCAATTTCCTCGTAGAAGATGCCGGGATTGTCGGTGAATGGTTTCAGCGCATATTCCTCGTTGGCCATGCTGGTTTTGATAAGGTAGGCAAGGAACAGCGCAATCCTGATACCAGAAGACAACGGTTAAAGCAGTTTTCGACCGTGAGACTGCTTACTTTGTAAATTACCCCCGTCGTTGAGCGGTGGTTGGAACAGAGTAGCTGCCACCGACTCATTAAATCGTCGACCGTCTCAGCGTCAACTTTAAAACTTCAAAATCATGAGCGGAGTAGTAATGATCCAAGGCGGGAGCCTAAGCCGCCGTTTACTAGAGGCGATCGTGAGTACCATTTCTGTTCAATTTATTTATGAATTGTGACATAGCCTAACATTAATAATCTCTTTTCTCTCTTTTTTTTTTCTTTTCAGAACAAGGTAATCTACGTTCCGGGGACGGCGAGGCGACCCCAGAGGCCGAAGTGGGCCTCCACTTTTATACGGGAGGCCCTTACGGTGCAGCGCCGCCGCCAGGCCGCGAGGCGTCACGCCACGTACATCTTGAACGGCGGCGACGAGGAGGACGTAGCGGCGGAGGATTTTCTGGGCCTCCGCCGCCTTTTCCAAAGCTATTGGCTATGTCCAATCTACGGGGCCGCAGCGGAAACTTTGATTTAATTCTGTAATTTTGTTTTGTATTTTCCGCTGGGGAGGGGATTATCCCCTCCCTACAATGAATTTTGAAACAAAAACAAAAAAAAACAAAATTATGTTTTTTTTTTCCTTAATTTTAAGTTTTCCCTCGCGTAATAGATCGTGGATGACCCCATCCTTCACTTAAATAGAATCATGAGGACGCACTTTGCGTCAGTTCCATGAGTAAGGCTTTTTTTTTTTTTTTTTTTTTACTTCTTCCTTCTCACGCGCGTAGATGCCCCTTGTGCATCCGTGCCTTACTTTTCTCTCTCTCTATCTGTCTCTCCTTTCCTCTTTCGAGCACGTGGTCGCCTTCTCTCTCTGGTGCATCCGTGCTCAATATCCTCTTCTCCTTCTTTCTTGCGAGCACGTGGCAGCCTTCTTTTTCTGGCGCATCCGTGCTCCCTATCTTCTCTCTCACTTAGGAGCATGGGGACGGTCTAATGGCCGTTGCATGCGATAAGCCAATATACACATACACACACCCTAATACTCGATGAAATGTCGCAGACGGTTAACGTGAACCGTCGCGGTTTTACGTCCCTTTTTAATTGTATAGGTGACGGGACTATGCACCGCCGTAATAGTGTGTGGCCCCGTCCATGTGGGTGTCAGTTTGGCTGAACGTCCCCGCCGTACCGTATTATCGTGCAATAGTACGTGGTCACCTACAAGATATTCACGCTGTCTCGCTTCGACGTCGTAATCCAGCTTCGCCCTCTCTTTCGCACTGCTTAGATTATGTCTGGCCACAGTCCACGAGGCTCGTAATCTTTCCCGCAGCTCGCTGGCATAGTCTGCGTGTGTGTAAGTGGAGCGCGGCTCCTGTTTCACCGCAGTAGGCAACTCGGCCTCGCGTCCATACATTAACACATAGGGAGTCATTCCGGTAGCTGTGTGTGGAGTGGTGTTGTACGTGAACATAGCGTACGGCAGCCACTCATCCCAATCGTCTTGATCTTCATCTATAACATTTTTTAAATATTCGGCCAAAGTTCGGTGCGACCTTTCCAACGCTCCATTACTTTCAGGATGATAAGCCGTAGTTTGGATTTTCTTAATCCGCAACAACTTGCAGACCTCTTTAAATGTGGAACTCAAAAAGTTCGTACCCCTATCCGAAAGGATCATTTCGGGGGTTCCATATCGACAAATTACCTCCGTCACTAAAGCTTTCGCGACTGTATGGGCTTCCTGATTTGGGATGGCCACAGCCGCGCTGTATTTCGTCAAAGCATCCTGGAAAGTAAGTATGTTTTTATTTCCAGCACATGTCAAAGGTAGTGGTCCAACGATGTCCACAGCTACCTTTTCGAAAGCTCGTCCAGGCGTGTCTGTAATCACCATAGGTACCTTGCCCTTGCATCGGAGCTTGTTCTTCTGACATTTCTCACAAGCAGCGATATGTCTTTGTATTTCTTTTTTCATTCCTGGCCATACATATTTTGCTTGGATTCGTTTCAGAGTCCTCTTAATACCCTGGTGCCCACCCAGAGGGTCATCATGATATTCCTTTAGTATTTTCCCCCTATCCTCCAAAGAAGGACAGGTTACACCATTGCTGCAGCTACACTCTTTTTCCATCGTAGCTTCCTTGTCCCTCCTTGAGCGTAAAGGTATACTCTCGTTCTCCCCGCTCTCCGCTTCCCCCAGCCTTCCAGAAGCATTGCAGTCCGCGCGGACTGCTTCACCTATTTCAGTGATTGGCTGCGATTGCCTCATAGCATCTCTTTCGCTCTGCTGCAAGCTCTGTCGCTCGCTCGCGCTCCCACCTCTCACGGGTAGCCGCGGCGCAGCCCCCTGTTCCCTGCACTGCTCGCTATATGGTAGAGCGGTATCCTCTATAGCTCTCTCTGTCTCCTCGGCTCTCCGCTTTGTGCTGATATTCGCACCGCGGGAGCCCGACTCGCCTGCCTTGGGTGTATTGGTGCGTATAGGTGAGCCGCTGTCTGTAGAAACGGCGTGTTGCTCTGTCTCGTTCTCTCGCACGTCCTTCAGCACAGGTTCTCCTTCTCGCGCGCGTGCTCTCGTAGTAACGTATATACGACTTAGCGCGTCTGCGTTGGTATTTCTTTTGCCAGCCTTGTATTCCACGTCAAATTGGTGTTCTGCCAATTTTATTCGCCACCTCATTAGCCGTGAACCTGGATCTTTCACCCCAAATAACCATGTGAGAGGTTGATGATCGATTATCACTTTAAACCGCGTCCCATATATATAGGGCCGAAATTGCGCTATAGCCCATACTATAGCAAGCAATTCTTTCTCCGTTATGGTATGATTCGTTTCTGCCTTTGAGAGTGTGCGGCTTGCGTAACATATAGGCAAGTCTTCTCCGACCTTGCCTTGCGAGAGGATGGCTCCAATAGCCTTATCCGATGCATCTGTAGTTACTAAGAACTGCTGCTGAAAATCTGGGTATTGTAATACCGGTGCAGTTGTTAATGCATTCTTCAATTCCTCGATTGCAGCATCGCGCACAGCTGTCCATTCAAATTTAGTATCTTTCTTTATTAGCTCCGTTAATGGCTTGGCTATCCTCGAAAAATCTTTTATGGATTTTCGGTAATAACCAGCTAATCCCAAAAATGATTGTACTTGTCTAACATTTTTAGGTGCAGGATACTCCTTCACAGCCGCAAGTTTCACCGGATCTGCCCGTACCCCGTCCTCGGAAATGATGTGACCTAGAAATTGCGTCTCTTTCCGCAAGAATTGGCATTTTTGTGGCTTCACAGCCAGTCTAGCTTCCCTTAATCGTCGGAAAACTTCTTCTAGTCTTTCATTGTGTTCACGCAGGTTTTTCCCGTAAACAACAATGTCATCTAGGTAAACATAGCATTTTATGCCCTGTATTCCAACTAGTACGGAGTTCATTAACCGCTGAAAAGTTGGAGGCGCATTTTTTAACCCGAATGGCATTCGATTATATTCGAAATGGCCTTGAGGTGTAGAAAATGCTGTTTTTTCCTTATCTTCCTTAGCCATCGGAATTTGATGGAATCCGGAAGCAAGGTCGAGAGTGGAAAAGTATTGGGCTTTTCCCAATTGATTCAATATCTCCGTGATATTTGGAAGTGGGTAGGAATCTCCAATGGTGGCTTCATTTATTTTTCGAAAATCCACCACTACTCGCATTTTTACTTTTCCAGAGGCATCCGGTTTTTTGGCCACCAGTAACAAGGGTGCGTTCCATTGGCTCCTACTGGGTTGGATGATTCCATTCTCCAACATTTCGCACGTTTGTCGTTCGACCTCCTTTTTGTGGGCTTCCGGTAATCGATAAGGATGCACCTTCATTGGTAAAGTGCCTTACTTTAATGGTATTCAGTGCTTCACCATATGAGTACAAGGTAGTTTATCACCCTCTAGATGGAAGATATTTTCATATTTTCTTATGAGCTGAAGTAGGGCTTCTCTCCCTTCACCGTTGAGGTGACTCATGTTGAGCTCTCTTTCTAACCGCTGGAGTCGGTATACCCCTCTTTCTTTACTCACAGCATTCATACTTAGAGCGTTGGACTCCGCGTCGAGCTCTGTTATCTCGACCGGCTCGAGTGTCACCGTCGGACGCTCTACTACTACTACTTCCCTCTCGTTTGTATTAACGAGGTTCACCACACAGCTACTTCCTAGTAGTGGTGTATAGCATGCCCCCATTAATATTCCTTCACCTATTTCCACTCGAGAGAGTATTCCGGGATTTTGACTCGTAGTAGATACGTACGCGATGGTTTCCGACCGAGGTGCGAGGACGATTTTTGACTTTCCATCTACCAATGGCATTTTATGTCCATATAACTCGAATGTCTCTCCCTGCAATATATTTGCCTTATGTTTCTTGATGAAGTCCATTCCCAATAATCCATTTACAGTTATTGGGATTTCATCTTTCACAACGTAAAACCAATGTTTTACAGATTTCCCTGGAATTCGTAGGGTCACTTCCGCTTTACAGATAGGCCGGAATTTACTTCCTTCAGCGCCCTGTAATTCTGCATCATTATCTATTATAGGAGTCTCAGTCTTTACGCAACTATATTTCACTATGCTGCATTGAGCTCCTGTATCGGCCTTAAGGGTCAGAACCCCCCGTACCGATGTAGTGCTGGCGATATCAATGTCGCTGGCCGTTGCACTCGTCGTGGGTGCCGATACCTCTAGCACCCGTAGCAATGTCTTATCGCTCGCTTCCCCTCTCGGCCCCTCCGTGGCGCCTGGCCACAGTGCCTTGGTGAATCGCACGCCGCTCAACGTACGCGCGTTGGTAGTAGTAGCAGACGTAGTACTACTACTCGCGGCGGCCATGCTGAATTCTTTCTGCTTATCGCTGACTCCTCTACTCGGGTCCTTCACCGGGCTTCTCGTGGTGATAGTGTTGATTTGCAAAGACCCAAGTGTGCGGATATTATTTCTAGCGGCCATACTGGATTCTTTTCGCTTATCGCTTCCGCGCTGCTTACTGCCGTTGCTGTTTCCTTCGCGACCTTGGCCTACTTCATACTTCTTCCGTAATCGATTTCTGCATTCCAACCAGGTGTGCCCTTTATTCTTGCAATAAGTGCAGATTATTTCAACTTGATTTATGTTCCTTGGTGCACTTGGGGCAGGGAGGCTTACCCTTCCTGATCTGCGAGTACAATCCCTCGCCAGATGTCCCGAATTTCCGCAAATATAACAATTTCTTTCATCTGCTTTTCCCGATAGGGATTTTCGATTATTGGTATTGTGAACACCTCCCGCTCCTCCTTCCGGCTGAACCATGTGGCTTATTTCTATTGCACCGGTCACTGCATCATGAAGAGAGGAGTAATTACGTGATCTAACCAATATTTGCACCTGACCGTGTAATCCATTCCCGAAATTCATTTGTGCACATTTTCGGGTCATTGTTTCCACCGTGCGTGCATCTCTTTCTGTAGATACGGTCTCGCAGAGTTTTTCAACCACTTCTACGGTGATTTTCTCTGTCCTAGCTGCATACGCGGCTATATCTTCGCTCGGTCCTTGCCGTAACGAGTTAAATTCCATTTGTAAGGCAGACAGTGATTTCCTATGGCCGTACAATGCTTCCAACTCAGCTTTCAGTTGTTCGAGCGTATAGATGGATTTATGCTTTAGTTCTCTTGTCGCTCGTCCACCAATTTTACTGCTGAGGACCAATGCCAGTAGTAATTCGTAGTCATCTTCGCGTACCCTGGCAAATACGGTTTCACATGACCGCAAAATTCCGTCTAGTTCAGCTGAGTCACTGCCATCAAAATGTTTTACATGTTTTAATGCCAATCCAAGGTCGAGATACCTTCGTCCTTCACTGAACCTATTCTGCACAAATCCCCCTGGCGGATCGTTTGGTGGATCTCCACCTGGTCCCTCTCCTGGAGGTTCTCCCGGTGGTCCCCAATTTCCATTTCTTCTCGGCCCTCCTGGCGGTCCTGATGGTGACCCTTCAGGTGGATCTCCTGGTGACCTCGTTGGCCGCCCTCTGGGCGTAACTACTGCTGACTCTCGTTCATTATTTACTTCTTCGCCATTTCTTCCTGGACGTGGATTTGTTTTTTCGGAAAGAGCCTTTTCGAGCCTTTCCACTTGACCTTGAAGCAGCTGTATCAGCATCATCTGATCGTCTAGCTCGTTTCCCTGTCGATGCATAGACACGAGTAGGTCTTGTGTGGCGTTGTGGTCCGTTATTGCTGCCGAACGAGCAAGACTCCCTCCTCGCTCCTCTAATCTTCCTCCAGCGGAAGCATTTCTTCCTCCTCTCCGCAACGGAGGAGGTAACTCATAGTCGCTGTCCTCGATTTCCGGAGTTCCTTCCGGATATCGTGGCCGTCTATTTTTCGGGACTTCCGGAGTTTTATCCCATCGACTAGGTGGGATGATTTTCCGCAGAGCACTCCCACCACTAATGCCGGGTGCATTCGCTCGTGCTCTGGCTAGAGCCCCCTCACGCTCGCCCAATCCACTGGCCTTGAGCAGCGCATCTATTTCACCGTCCACTTCCGGTGTCGTTGGGACCTTCGCCCCCTTTTCTCTGTTGACGTCCGTCACTGGTTCCCTTTTTTTCAGTTTTCCCTGTCGTTTTAGTGAACGACGTGCCTCTTTTGGTGTTGATCCCAAAATAAGAATCCAATGTTTCCTTACTGAGTGGGTCCTTCGCTTTATCTGTTACCCCTTCGGCAGGAGATAGCTGTCTGAGGACGTCGTCTGTCCTCAGTGATATGTCTCCTATGGCTGCTTCAACTCCAGCCACAGCTCCGAGATCCTTTCCCGGTAGTGTGGTTTTTTCGGAGTTAGACCTTCGTTGTTGCTGAGTTTCCTTCCCGTCTTCCATCGTTGATTCGTTAACTTTTTTTTTTACTTTTTTATTATCGCGGAAGGGCTTGTATTAAAAATATATATATATATATTTTTTTTTTTTAAATTATGATGGGCAGTGGTTGGAGATAGCCTTGCCTCCTGCCTTTCGCGATTTAATACCAAAATCCCTGCAAGTTGCTACAAACTTGCACCGATTATTGGTAAGGGTCTCGATTTTTGTTAACGAAGGATATGAGCTCGCGGGCCCAGTCCTACGAATTTTTTTTTTGATTTTTGATTTTTTTAAATATTTGGCTCTGAAAAAAGATAACCGCCACTTACAGATATAGAATTCCTTCCATGGCGCTGTGGAACTTCAGGGTTGCCGTCCTCTTAGTCGTGCTGACCTCGACGTTATTCCCCGGTTGGCGACGTTCTGGTCACCCTTGGTCAAGTTGTACGTCCTTCCAGTCGTGCTTGACCTCGTAGTTGGCTCGTCCTCGTCAGTGGTACCTTCTGACGTCTTGACGATTCAACGACTGCGTGTTGAATCGCACCAGGCTATTTACCCCAACGACTGCGTGTCGGGTTCGTTCCTGGGTTTGGTTGTAGATTGTTTAAACTTCTCTTACGGTGATCCCACCGCTGCCACCAAATTGTTGTGCCCGAAATGCTCAAAGGGTGATCAGCCCTTTTCCTGACTCGGTTCAATTAATATATTAAGGGATCGGGACCGATTACAGGATTAGAATCCACACGAGTTTAAATATAAAATGTATTTATTCCAATTACAACTTGCTAATGTACTCTACTCGCGAGCCCAACCGATTGCTCTTGAAGTCGATTTAAGACTGCTGGTGTACTGGCGCTGTCGCTTCCAGTTCACCTTAGTTCCTACATGATAATGCTGAATTGCATTATTGCTTAATTGACAAAAATGTCGCATGGTGCGATTGCAATATTCGCGATCAGCGAATATGCTGAATATGATTAGCGAAGTGCAATAAATGTTTCGCAACGTTGCTTGCCGAAATTCCGGGTCGCAACAGTACACTCTAGCTCAAAAAGTTATCGATCAATCGTTCTGAAATTTGGTGTAGATCATCTTTATTCAATTCCACGGAACATGAACCGAATTCGGGGATTATAATGTTATTAAAAATATATTTTTTTATGCAAGAAAGATAAAAAAATATAGTATAAAAACATGACATTGTGTTCAAACACCTGAAAAACATGCAATTTTCAATGTGTTTAATCAAAACGACGTCAGGGATGTACGCCAGCCAAATGCTTGGATGGCAATCGCCCATGGACTGCACGTGGTAACTCCACTATTTCCGGCGGAAATCGTTTGAAAAATTTTTAAAGTGTACTTGAAAACATCAATAAAATATCCTCCAAGTTTAAACAATTTGTGATTATTCCTTCCTGGTTAAAAAAAATCATGAAAAACAGCAAAATTTCGACCGCATAAACCGGGTTCCCCCCTTAATAAAGTAATGGGTAGTTGATCCGAATTCCATTATCCATTTTTTTTTTTTTTTCTTAAAAAAACAATAATGCATTATTTTAACATTTAAAATTTCACAGCACTGCGCTGGCTAACCCTCTCCGCGTGCGTCATTGTTCCTAGTAGATTCTATATACTTGATTTTGTACAGATTTTTATTCAATTGGGAATGTACCACTCGGAATACCTCAACAATTTTGCCGGCACTTACAGCATCGAGCTTTCGGAAGTGGATCGTGTAAATTTGCTGGAATCCAGGTATCAGTGGTCTTATCTATTGTTTGAAAAGAAAGACAAAGTGAATGCCCGAAAAAGTTATATCGCGTAACAATTCGCTTGGGTTTACCGACTCGCGGCCAATATCAAGCGAGACGGTAGCGTCTCGACGCCAGGTATAAACAATAAATATGTGAGGGACGATATAATGCCAGAAGACGGAGCTCTACCGCTTTTCTGATTTACTGCGCGTACGAAAAATGTTTTCGGTTCAATATTTCTGATTTATTTTTCTCTTTCAAATGAGCCCTGTCCTTCATTTATCCGCACCTTGAATGTCCGGTCAGCATACAGCTGTTTGGATAAAGACAGTGGCTGCCGCATGTCTTCGTGCATTAGTACGACGGCAGTCGAACCGTCGGTTGCACGTACAGTACCCTGATACAAATGCCGAAGAGGAGGATACTCGTGCAGCAAGTCTCCGAATTCCACCAAGTCGTACGGGGCAGGGGGGACATTTTCTCTTCTTGCTTTCTTTATTTTCTGTTTATATTCCGTGTAATATTGCAAGGTGTTAGCAATCGGGGTATACCTTCAAGATATAGAAAAATAGTATATTACGATACGAGTGACCTTCTAAAATATGCGATTTTTACGGGTTAACTTTGAAAATTGGCAGAAAATTAAAAAATCAAGATATCGCGTTACACTTTGCATCATTTTCTTTATTGAAGGGTTCTCTTTCGAACGCAAAAAGAAAACGGTACGAGAAACGTTTTTTCACGGCAATCACATTACACTGTAAAAAAAGATTGTAAATTTAATGTACTTATGTATATCAAATTTGCAAATTTTGTGCATGAAACTGTGATTCATGTATCGAGTGCTGTAAATTTACAAATCTATCGTGAAATTAATGTAACTGCATTGGAATTTAAGAGAAATTTATTGTAAATATACAAACCTTGATCAGTAACTGTATAATTATATGACAAGTTTTTGAAAATTTCTGCACTGCAGTCGATTTTTGTAGAAAAATCACCTAACTTTACGAATATCTTGTAATTTAGATTTCAAACACCTACACTGTAAAAAAAGGCTTGAATTTTAATGTACTTATGCTTATGAAATTTAAATACTTTGTACTTGAAACTGGGATTCAAGTACTGCGTGCTGTAAATTTCCATTTTGTTTCCGAAATTAATGTACCTAACTGTAAATTTGAGCAATATTTATTGTGAATTTACAAATCTTGAAACACGTATACAATGTTTTGTATTCGTGTTCTGCTACTGTAAAAAAAGTTGATAATACGCTGTTAAAAATGTCGATAACAGTAAAAAATGAATATCTGTTGATAGGCACAGGTTTTATGAGTTTTAAATGTAACATTGATGTAGGTATCTAAATCAATTTTGAAAAATGGTAACACCAGGACTCGAACCGGAACCTAACGATTATGAGTAGAGTGCATCATGCATTATGTTCACTTAAAAATACTTCCGTACACACTTCACGTTATGCTTGCAATCAATTGAACATTTTAATATGTCAATGATAAGTACGGTTAAGGGAATAATATATGTATAACTCTTATGCCGGTTTAATATCCAGAACTACTAAGTCTTTGATAGCGTAGCTGGCAGCGTTCGTGCGTTGTTAGGTACTTAGATAGGTAAGTCGTAGGTTCAAACCCCGGGGTAGACGAAAAATATTCTTTAGCAAAAATCAATACCCGATAATTTCTAATGATGTAAAATGTCTGAAAAAATAATGCCTGAGTAATAGTTCTGTTTCTTTTTATTGTTTTTAAACCCATTTTCAATTTCCAACATATATGTGAATTTTAAGGTACTGTTTTGTAATAAAAGATCAAAGCAATAGAAAAACATATGCTGAAAAAGCTAAAGAGAATGCTGGAGATAAAGTTATTTTAGCACAAGTTGAAAAGCCAACAAGAGGTGAAACCGAAGAAACTGCAAAAGAACGAGTAGATATAACGACACTAGGAGTAGGAGTAGATAAAATAGCTAAAGGACCAATCGGTAGTGTAATCTTGAACATGCAAAGGGAAGAAGACCAAATCACGCTGAGAGATGAACTAAAGAAGAACCTAGGAAAGAAATATAAGGTACAGGTACCAAAACCGAAATTGCCTAAGATAAAGATCACAGGTGTAGAGGAAATCTTAGGTAGGTTAAATAAGGATTTGGTTATAGAAATTAGTACGCAAAATAAACTTAAGATAACAAGGCTAGACTTTAAAGTGAAAGAGAATAAAATCATGCAAGCGGAAGGAAAAGAAGGAATAGTACTCATGGAGGTAGATCCACTAACACACAAAGAATTAGTAGAGAAAGAAAAAATTATAAAAGGTTGGAAAATAAGTAGGCTGTTCGATTACGTGAGTGTGCTCCGTTGTTTCAAGTGCTACGGGTTCAACCACTTCGCAAATGATTGCAGAAAAAAGACTAACTGTAGGAAATGTGCAAGAAATCATAACGAAAAAAAACTGTAGAAGCGGCGAAAAAAGTGCATCAACTGCACCCAAATTGTAAAAAAATTTCATTTGAGAGATGTAGATACAAAGCATGAAACCACGGACGCAAATTGTGAAACTTATAGAAGAGCCGTAGAAAGAGCCAGCAAGAAAGTCCAGCTCTCGCTGGGGACAGCGTACTAAGCGGGTCGCTTGTCACGCGCTCTGTGTATTTCGGTCTATTACGTGAGTGCACGGTGATTAAAACGATCAAGAATTGTACAGTTATACACGCTAGTGGTGGTCACACCGCTAGCGCTTGCTCCTCGTGAGAAAAGTGCTCAAATTCTTACAAAACAGTGAATTAAACATCCAAAATCAGTGATAACAGGGAAATCAGTGCCAAGCAGAAAGCTTCGAGCCATAGGGCTCGCCACTCCCCGTATACCCGCCCAACTCAAGCCTCACGGGTAAATCCGGTACACAAACAAACTGTCGTCATGTCTCCAGGGATCGTAACTTATCAACAATCAACTAGTTCAGATACCCCACCTCAACAACAACATGAGCTCAGCCGCTTCGCGACAGAAAATCCGTTCGAAATCTTTGCAGAACAGCGTGAAGACACCATGGAAACTAAAGCGGAGAAAAAACCCACCAAGCCTCCGAAGATTTACGTATCAAACGTAAGAGATTGCTCGCAACTGTGTGATGCGTTTAAACAGCTTCTCGGAGCAGATACGTTCACCTGCACGTGTCGTCTGTACGACACTGTAATTGCTACACAAACTAGCGAGGCTTATCGAGCTGCGATCATTTACTTGAAAAAAAAGGAGCGGATTATCACACATTTCAGCCGAAATACGAGAAGTCTTACCGCGTAGTTATACGTAATCTCCACTATTCTACACCTGTCGAATGCATCAAAAGTGAATTAGCTGAGCTTGGATCCCAAGCGAGACAGATTAGCAATGTGATTCATCCGAACAGGAAGAATCCTCTACCACTGTTTTTCGTCGACCTCGAACCGGCCGATAATGATGCGGATATTTTCCAGCTGAAACGATTGTACTACACGTCAATCGTTGTTGAAGAGCCGCACAAGCCAAAATACAAAGTGCAATGTCAACGCTGTCAAAAATACGACCACACCAAGGCATATTGCAATCACCCTCCAAGGTGCGTCAAATGCGCAGGAAATCACTTGAGCACAGAGTGCAGAAAACCACCAGATACTCCGGCAAAGTGCGCACTCTGCAATGGTAACCATCCGGCGAACTACAGGGGCTGTCAAGTCCATAAAGGTGTACTGAAGATGACCAACCCGAGACGAAGAACACAGAGACCTGAAATGCACTCACTGAATACTGCGAACGCATCAGCTACTCCAACACCTGAGACGGCAACACCGATACCACTAGCAACACCACAACCCCCTAACGTGCAACGAATGGACGACAACAATCAACAGTGCTCGTATGCGAGCATGACTCAACGCAGATCTCGGCACATCGAGCACGGTACATATCAACACACGTCCACGACCAAAACAACTCTATTGATAGCTTCTTGAAAGAATTTAGAGCATTAATCAGTCCTCTCATAACGCTACTAAGTAAGCTAATCACCTAACTCATGCCTTTATTGACAAAATGAAGACACTGGCCATTCTGCTATGGAACGCTAACGGTTTGAACCAGCACAAAACAGAGTTTGATATACTACTACATGAGAAACGAATAGACGTAGCCCTTGTTACTGAAACTCATTTCATGAGTCGATCGCACATTGCTCTCAGAGACTATACAGTCTATAGAAGCGATCACCCTGATAACTCTTCTCACGGAGGGGCGGCTGTTTTCATTCGAAATACGATTGCTCACCATCCTATCCTGGGTGTACAAACAGAAAACCTTATGTCATCTGGAGTGTCTACAACAGTAAATAATACTCAGCTGATTCTAACAGCAGTTTATTGCCCACCGAATAAACCTCTTACTGAGAAGGAACTCCAAGAGTATTTCCGATCACTAAATCCAAACTTCATAACAGGGGGCGACTACAATGCGAAACATCTCCAATGGGGCTGCCGAGCTCTGAACCCTCAAGGTGGCAAGCTCTTTAACATAATTACAGCTGACAAATATAAAGTTATCTCACCTGACAAACCAACATATTGGCCAAATTCTCGCGCAATGCCAGACATCTTGGATATATTTGTGACGCCCCAGTCTCAACACCTGCACACAGTAGCAGAGACTCTAGATGAATTATCATCTGATCATAGTCCGGTCCTACTAACCGTCAGTGCATCACCCTCTATTGAAGACAATAAAGCGTCCCTGATAAATGGACCTATGGACTGGGAATTGTTTCGAAAAAGCCTGGATAATAACATCAAACTCAACATTCGACTAAAAATCCCCGAAGACATAGACGATGGGGTGTCTCAACTTACAACAGTTATCCAAAAAGCGGCCTGGGAGGCAAATCTGCCATCAAGACCCAAGAAAACGGGAAACTACGTACCAATAGAGATACGAGGACTCATAACTGAGAAAAGAAGAGCTCGCGCTCGGTGGCAACGATCAAGAACAGCCTCTCTCTGGGAGTATAGGAAAAAATTGTATGCAGAGCACACTAACTCCCTAACTACCGAAGACAAATCGCTATGGAGAGCCACAAAGACCATTCTAGGCTATAAAGAACCTCCGGCCCCAATAAGAAACGAGAATGGCACCTGGGCGCGCTCTGATAAAGAAAAAGCAAAAGTCTTAGCCGACCACTTAGCAGCTACGTTCACAGCCCACTCAGAAATCACGGATCAAGAGCACGACGAATCAGTAGCTAAAGCCCTGGATTGTCCATTACAGCTATCGCTGCCTCCAAAATCCTTTACTCCGGCGGAAGTCTCCTGGGCAATCCAAAACCTACCTACAAAAAAAGCTCCAGGACATGACCTCATTACATCTGAAATTCTAAAACAATTATTGAAAAAAGCCACGGTTTTTCTCACTACATTATACAACGCGATAGTAAGAGAATGCTCCTATCCTGTATCGTGGAAACATTCTACCATACTGATGATCCAACAACCAAACAAGCCAAAAGATCAACCTTCTTCTTATCGTCTCATCAGTCTGTTACCGACTCTCTCCAAGCTATTGGAAAAATTAATCCTCCGACGGCTACTACCAATTCTAACGGAGCAAAACGTCATACCGGATCATCAATTTGGATTTAGATCTTTGCACTCCACTATTCAACAATGCCACCGGATAGTCGATCTCATTTCGATGAGCTTTGAAAAAAAGCAGTACTGCACGGCCGCGTTCTTGGACATCGCGCAAGCATTCGACCGTGTGTGGCACCCTGGGCTACTACTCAAACTCAGACGCATCTTACCGCATCCGCTTTTCCTACTGTCGAAATCGTATCTATCAAATAGATACTTTCAAGTCTCTCAAGGTACAACGTTATCCGATTACAAACCCAGTTCGGCTGGGGTTCCTCAGGGAAGCATCCTCGGTCCTATTCTGTACGTGAAATATACGGCTGGTATGCCGTTGCACGAGGGCACGGCCCTAGCCACCTTTGCAGATGACACGGCGATCCTGTCTGTGCATAAAAATCCTGAGTCAGCATCGAACATCCTACAAGAACACTTGGATCTAATAGAGAGATGGAGTACTGAATGGAAAATCAAACTCTGCGAAACTAAGTGCACGCAAGTTACCTTCACGCTCCGCAGAGGTATGTGCCCAGCGGTTACAATGAAAAATTCTGTTCTCCCAACATCAGACTGCGTGAGGTACCTCGGACTTCACATGGACAAGAAGCTGACTTGGAACCCACATACCCGACTGAAACGAGCAGAGGCTAACCGGCGTTACCAACTACTATCTCGCTTACTAGACTACCGATCAAAACTGAGCTTAACTAACAAAGTCTTGATATACAAGACAATCATCAGACCTATGTGGATCTAAGGTGCGGAAATATGGGGCTCGGTTAAGAAAACCAACATAAAGCGTATGCAAACACTGCAATTAAAAATCCTGAGGAAAATAACCAACTGTCCTTACTACGTCAGTAACCTGACTCTACATAAGGATCTCAATGTACAGTTCGTCGAAGAGCTCATAAAAACCAGATACAAAAACTTCCACAACTGCGTTGCAACTCACAGCAACCCGCTCGTCAACCAGCTAGCATCACAAACGCTCCCTGGGAACCCTCAACGCCAGCTCGAACGTCGGTGGCCTCGCGACCTCCTCGCGCCCATGTAACGCGGGTGAGAATCAAAAAATATCTCTACAATTCAAGCTAAGAGAGTTTCCACTGGGAAACCACTCCGTCAAGTGTTTCGAGTCTTAGTACCAAATTTTGTTTCACCATCCTGATTACTTATTGTGCATATGTACAGGTGTGAGAATAAATTTTAATAAAAAAAAAAAAAGAAAGTCCAATACTGGAATGAATAACAACGAGAAAACCGAAGGCAGAGAAACCCGTTCACGTTAGTATTAAATGCGCAAGGATTCCTAATCCACAAAAATGGGGTGGAAGCAAGCAACCCGGTCGCTCCTGCGGCCCCCTGGGGCCCGCCCCCCAAACCCCCGGAAAAATGGCCCTTCGGGGCCATCCATTTTTAAGGCGTTCACTCTGACCGTCGCGCTTTGTATAGCTCCGGACGCCGCGATTCACGTTCTGTATAGTTTGACTGTCGTGTTTCGGTCCCCGTATGGTTTGGACGTCGCATTTCGCGTTCCGTTAACGGGCATTGCGCTCCGCGTTCTATATGGTTTGAACGACGCGTTTTACACGTCGTATGATTTACATGTCGCGCTTTGGGTTACCATGTTAACCAACATCGTTCTTTTAATAATTATCAATAGAGTTTTCATGAAGAGTAAGTATTAGAGTAAGTATTGAGAGTATAAGTATTATCATTTCCACACCACTTTGAAGTAGATAATATAGCGCGTTTTTGGTTCATCATTCGATAAATAATAAATTAAAGGGAAGTTGTGTCCCCAGTAGGCCTAATTAACTTATATTACCGGCGCTAATTGCTGCATCTGGCGCTGAGCAGCCCTTAGTACATGAAGTGATGTTGAATAGGCGCGAACTTGCTGCCACCGACGCGTTTGCGTTTACTCTTGATATTTAAGATCGAGAGTATTCAGTATTTATAATAATTTATGCATATTCTGATTATTAAATGTGTAACTTTTTTACTTTGACTTTTAATCCATATTGTTTCACATTATTAAAATATTTCATAGTTTCCGATACTATGTATTTTTTTAGGAATACAAATTGTAAAATATTTTATTATCAAGAGACGCGGCAGCGTCTTAAGACAAGTACATTTACCTCTCTTTTCTTACGACCAACATTTTCTTTACCGACCGACAAAACGCCGCCGCAGTATCTCTTACTCCGAGCAACTCATTTTAGCCACTTTTTTCCAGGTTAATATGTTATATCAACGGAATGGTAGCGTTTTCAAGCTTTTTCAAGGTTTAATGAAATACTACATGCAAAAACATTTCGTTTGACACCAAAACGACCTCCACAGCTTTCCCCAGTGGACTGATATCGTAATTTTAATCTCGGAATAGTTCTGAAATATTCCAAAAAATTAAGACCTTTTTCGCACTCCCGTGATTCTAATCAATAAAACCCTTACGGGTGAAAATATTGAGACAAGAACATTTATGTGAGTGGTATCTAATACCCCCAAAAACACAGTATGTCAAAAACTTGAGCCATAAATTATGTATAGGTACAAAAATTTGTGAAATAAACTAAAAACATTCAGCATGTCAAGTACATGTTGTACAACATATATATACATTATATACGTGTGTATAAATAGTAGTTTTAATATTAACTAAAAATCATTTCTCGCATTCAAAGAAAAGAAATCCGTAAGAAAAAAAAAATCATAAATTGCGAACAAAAATTAATGAATAAATAAATGTCAACATCGCAAAAAGTTATACGGAAGTACTTGGCGAGTTTCTATGCTAATATGATCATTGAATAATGGTGAACCATATAGGATATTTCGCAAACTCGCCAAGTACTTCCGTTTAATTGTTTAAGGTGTTGAAATTTATTTATTCATTAATTTCTGTTCTCAATTTATGATTTTTTATTTCTTACGGATTTTTTCCTTTAAATGCGAGAAATTCTTTTCAGTTGATATTCAAACTTCTATTTATATACACGTGTATAATGTATATATATGTTGTACAACATGTACTTGACATGCTGAATATATTTTCAGTCAATTTCACAACTTTTTGTACCTATACATAATTTATGGCTCAATTTGTTGACACACTGTGTCTTCGAAGATATTAGATACCACTCACGTAAATGTACTTGTCTCAATTTTTTTACCCGTGTAATAATTTTCCTTATTTGTTTCTTTTTTTTTTTTTATAATAGAAGATATAAAACAAATACGGAGAAAACGTGACACTTGTTGAGAGAGTTCTCCAACGCAAAAATTGTACATCAATGAAAATCAGGCTACTAAGTTTTCGGCCAGGAAATTATTCGTTACATAGAGATTCGTTTCTAAAACAAAATTCAGTTCGAAAACTTATCGGTAGATTCGCCGATGTACGATGAAATCGTTGTCGGTATTCTTCCTTCAGGCAGACTTTCCGGTGACGTTCCGTAATCCGTTCAGCCAGTGAATTGTATCTCGACGAATTGAAATAATGTATCCTCCTCTCTGTAGTCTTTCACTTGTAATCTCGTGGAGCTCATGAAATACTTTGGTCTTCTCGTTATAATTTCCAAAAGTATAGATAAACAAAATAGTGATTTCTTTATAGTGCTCTTAAGCGCAATATCTTGCTATAAATCGATAAATTGGGTTGATATCAGACGAGAGTTCGTAAGCGACTGCCCAAGGCAGTTTGTAATTTTCGGTGGATAACCGTCGCGCTCTCCCTACCCACACCTCTATCGCGGAATAACCGAAAATTGGAGCACTTGCGCTCGAAAACAAGTTTTTCTATCTAATTACATACTCGCCCGTCTAGCTAATGAGCCATATATTGTGGAATCCAGCCTTGATACCTCTCTCTCTCTCTCTCTTACGTATTACGATTCTTACATAATCCCCCTTATTTAGCGAACGATGGGGTTCATTTACCATATTGTCTAATTCGGCAGCTAAATAACCAATCACTCTCATTTTCATACTAATGTACATATATTATCTGAAAAAGAACCCATTAAAACACAGTATGTCAAACAGGAGATTGTTCTTGGCTATGGTATTTCTTAAGGCTGCAACGGTTATACACATTTTTTATTATGGTGGGATCCTTTACGTCCACCAACAGAAAAGCGTTGTTTCCTATTAGTTTTTTGATTTTATAAGGCCCTTGAAACAAATGAAAGAATTTAGCAATAACTCGATCTTGCGCGTTCGATTGAAATGGTACTTTTAACAAAACAAGGTCTCCCTCGTTCAATGTAATATTGGAGACACTTTTCTGGGCTCGTTTTCGATATTCAAAAAAAATGTTCATTCGTGATTCAGCTAGAGAAATTTTTTTATCATGTGTCAACTCAAGCGCTGGCGGAAATGATATGAGCTCATCAATTTTCTCTGTGACTCTGGTTCCAAAATGCAATTCGTGAGGAGTAAATCCGGTGCTGGTATGCACAGTTACGTTTAAAAATGTCTCGATTCGTGGAACATATGTAGCCCACTTGGTGTGTACATCAGAACAGAGCGTGCGGAATAACCTACCTAGCTCGCGCATAACCCGCTCAGTAGGATTGCTTTGTGGGTGTCTTATAGACGAGTAAATGACCTCAATATTTTCCGTCTGCAATCGAGCTTTCCATACTGGTGAAGTGAATTGGGTACCGTTATCGGACAAGATTTTGGCCGGTTTTCCTACAACGGTTATGTAATCATCAATGATCTTTTTTAGGGCAATTTGTGTAGTGGCCCTCTTAATCGGATAGAGCTTTACGTACTTCGAATGCGCGTCAAGCATGACAAAGATATAGGCTACTCCTCCGGTGGAGCGAGGAAGTGGTCCATAGAAATCGACTGTTACGAGATCCAGCGGCTGACTTGCGGGTACCCTTTGATATGGCCCTTGCATGGAATGATTTAAACATTTAACTCGTTGACACAAATCGCAACATAATACAAATTTTTTTACGTCGGTGTTCATGTGATTCCAATAAAAATGCATTTTCAAGTATGCTAGTGTTTTGGACACACCAGGGTGTCCTAATTTTGCGTGTGTGAATTGAATAAGGCGTTGTCCTAGTACTGAGGGTATCGCGATTTGCCAACATAATCCCTCTTGGGCCTTTCGGAACAAGACGCCTTGATGCAACTGATAATAGGGCACCACTTGGCCTTCATTGATTGAGGTGATTATGTCACCGAGATCAGCGTCGGCTCTTTGGTGCTCGCCAATCGATTGAATATTTTCACGTATATCCGAGGGCAATTCGTCGTATCGGTATATCAATTTGTACAGCGTGTTAGGCGTGGTCTTTACGACGGGGATCTTCATTTCGAGGTCCACGGTAAACGTAGTAATCATTAAACGAGAAGCGTTTCCCTCAGGTTCAAACTTTCCTCGAGGATTCCGACTGAAAAAATCAGCTACCAAATTATCACGCCCGGTACAATGGCTAACGTGGATAGTATACTGTTGCAAATAGATACACCACCGAGCTAACCTGGCGGTGTGAAAAGGGGTAGTGTTTAGAAAGGTTAGTGCATGATGATCCGTGATCACCTGGAACTCAGTTCGAGCAAGGTAAATCCTGCATTTAGCGATGGCATAGACGATGGCCAAAAGTTCTTTTTCGGTGGTATTATAATTAATTTCAGCTACATTGAGACAACGACTGACTAACGAGACAATGCGAGGTTCTCCTTCTGGTCCCATCTGATAGAGAATACCGCTAATCCCTTTATCCGACGCATCGGTTTGTAATTTGAAGGGAACATTGGGTAGTACATGCCGCAGCATGAGACCATCCGGGAAGGTGTTCTTCAGGGCCAAAAAGGCTTCACTGTGCTCAGTGGTCCATTGCCACTGATTTTCAACTTTTAATAGTGGGCGAAACGGATCAATTAAGTTCGCATGTCGTACACTGAATTGGCGGTAGTATGTACACACACCGATAAACTGTTGTAATTCCTTGCGATTCTTCAGTTCAGCAAAATTACGAATAATATCGAGTTTATCGGGATTGGGTCTAATCCCATCTACCGAGAGAACAAATCCCAGAAAGTCCACCTCTTGTCTACAAAAACAAGATTTGTCCAGTCTGAGGGTAAAGTTTTGGGCTTGCAGCTCACAAAAAAGCCTATCTAGATGTATTAAGTGATCTTCAAATGATCCCGAGGTTATTAGGAGGTCATCCACGTAACAGGTAAGAAAAGAGTCAAACTTATTTCCCAACGCGAAATTCAATGCGCGAATAAGCCCGCTACCGGCGGTCTTCAATCCGAATGAAATCCGACAGAATTGGTACAACTGCGAACCATATAGAAAAGCGGTTTACTGGCGGGAATTCAATTCAAGGGGAATCTGCCAGTATCCATAAGCCAAATCGGTAGTGGACATACATCTTGTGCCTTGATATTTTTGCAAAATTTCTCCTATAACGGGTGGAGATTCGTTATCGGACTCGATTACATTATTTATAAAGCGTGCGTCAAGGCAAATACGAATCCGTCCGTCTTTCTTTTCAACGATTCTTAAGGGATTGCAAAAACTACTTTCAGACCGTTCGATAATTCCTGCTTCTAACATTTCAGCAATTTCCTGACTAAGTGCCTCTCGCATGGCGAAGGGTACCGGATATGAACGACGAACTACAACCTTTGGTTCCTTCAACCTGATTTTATGCTGATAAGCACCCGCACTACCGTTTTTATATGAAAACAATCGTTTATACCGAAGCTACAACTGCTTCACCGCGTCTCGCTGACTTTGACTATAATCTGTTAACTTTTCTGTGACAGTATTAATATCCTCGAAATAACTTTCGTCTTCCCCTTCTAAATACAATTTACTGGAAAATCGCGCTTCGATAAGATCGAAATCTTTGATATCTTGAACACCACCTAAATCTTCATCTTCATCCTCCTGACCATGTCTATCTCCTGCGATTGTCACTTGAGAAGCAGTTACTGGCGTGAACCGAAAAGCGTATTCCTTTTTTACCCTTTCATCGATTTCCACGGGCAAATCAAATAGCGAACTTCTATCCTCAACTACGTTACGAGTGACTGGCTCGACATCGGAATCCTTCGCATTGTCGATCTCCAAAACAGAAGATACCTTATTTTCCATATTAATCTCGGAATTTAACGGCGGAAGATCTCGAAGACAACGGTGCGATGGAGGCCTGGGTATGTCCGTAGAAGGGTTAGAGACTTGGCTGTTATCCCCCAAACCTGCATTTGAGACCGATACACCTTTATCTGGGTCAGGTTCGTTAACCCTCAAAATTTGAATGTATGTAAAGTCATTATCCTGTGACACGTTTAGACGTTCCGAAGACGGTTTGCCGAACGAAACTAATGACGGAGAAATCGTCTGTTCATTGACTGTTAATGAGCAATGGACATAATCAATTACTGCCCCCGTGCGAAGCATCCAATCACTTCCTAATATACAATTACTAGCTAGCTTTGGAATTACAAGAAAAACTGTAGGGATTCTCATCTTACCGACCACAACGTCAAGCATTACTTGCGTTTTCACTGGGGTAGGTTTTTCTTTAATGGCGGTTAGTACCACAATATTAGCCACGGGCAATACTAGGAGTTTGCCGAGTTTACTCAAATAATGATAAAATCCTTCTGAAACACACGTGACTTCACTTCCAGTATCAAGAAGTGTCGAAAGAGGAATATTAAACATAAAAAGAATAAGGTGAGGGCACGTGGACGATTGAAACGTTTGATCTTTCTTTTCATTCCCCGATTCTTTTGCTATTGAAGATGCGAGGTCCTCAAATAAATCGTACGGTGAACGGCGCATGTAGGACCCTCTAACTGACACGCCGCACATTAGTTTAAATCGTTCGGATTATGTTCCTCAGGCACTTCTCTGCACCCACTTGGTTCCCTCATGACCTTGGGACAAATGTTCTGCACCGGCATATTAGGTGGTGGTACATTCATGTTCGGCCAAGGGTACCAAGATGCTACATTCACGTCCAGTCCTCGAGTACGATACGAAGGAGATTGAGCAGAACTCGAGCTGCTACTATTCATACTAGTATTAGGCGAACTCTGAAGCTGCCGGGATCCTCCGCTACTACTATTTGGTGACGAATTATAACTGGAATTATGATTTGCTGAACTGCGATGGGAAACACGATTTCTATTCTCCTCATATGAGGCGTCGAGTTGTGCCAATGCTCTCGCGACCACATTAGTGTTGGCATAATCTACTGTAACCAACGCATCCCTAGCCCGCATCGGCAACTGCTGAACTACGCTGTAATTTATCTCGTATTGGTCGAGTCTAGGAGTAAAATACTGAGCTAAACTCGCTTGCTTGTGAAAATAGGACTGCATTGTTCCATCTGTGGCCATATACCGACGTACAGACCATTGAGCTTTCAATCTAACTTGGGTTTGGATTGAGTAAAACTCCTAAAAAAATGCACGTTTAAATGCCTCGAAATCGATATATGCTCCCGCCTGCGCTCGATGCCAATTACGTGCACGACCATCCAAAAGGGTCTCCAAAACTAGTAGCTTACAATCTTCTTGTACCTTCTTTATCAAAAAATAGTTTTCGACAGATTCTATAAATTCATTCGGATTTGCTGATAGATCATTGCCAAATCGCGGAGCCTTTATATTTATATTCATAGAATTTATGCCACGAACAAGTCCGTTCAACATACCTCGATTACTGTTTTCTTCTTCGCTCACATTCGACTGGTTCCTAAGTTGGTCATTCTCTTCACGCAATCGACAGATCTCTCGTTGTTGACTCTCTTGATTTGCTCGTAATTCCGCTAACTCGCCAACTAATCGCAGTCTTAATGCTTCCCATTCATTCCGTTGCCGCGCGATGCGTTCACGCTCGATTCGCAAGGTTTCATCAGTCACATTCCTCTGTCCCTGCGCACCTGCACTTAGAGTATCAGACTCATTAGACTGCATGGTTAACAAACTAATCGGCTCCACGCCGTTCGAATCTGTATTGTCTAAGCTACAAGGTCTATTAGCCTTCGAACGAGTAAGCATGTGTGGTATTGACAACAAAAACAAAAAAAATATAAAAAATTGAAAAAAAATATAAAAATATAAAAATATAAATAATAAATCAATAAATAAATGAATATATAAATACGGAAACAAGTAACTAATAAACAAAAAAAGAAACTAGGGATATTTGAATAGATCAATAAATAAACAAATGAACATATAGATATATAACTTGATCAATAAATAAACAAATGAACATATAGATATATAACTTGATCAATAAATAAACAAATGAACATATACATATATAACTTGATCAATAAATAAACAAATGAACATATACATATATAACTTGATCAATAAATAAACAAATGAACATATACATATATAACTTGATCAATAAATAAATATCCGTACTAGTGTAAGCGATCAAGGATTTTACCGACTTCGAGTCGCTGTTCGGGCGCCAATTGTAATAATTTTGCTTATTTGTTTCTTTTTTTTTTTTTTTATAATAGAAGATATAAAACAAATACGGAGAAAATGTGACACTTGTTGAGAGAGTTCTCCAACGCAAAAATTGTACATCAATGAAAATCAGGCTACTAAGTTTTCGGCCAGGAAATTATTCGTTACATAGAGATTCGTTTCTAAAACAAAATTCAGTTCGAAAACTTATCGGTAGATTCGCCGATGTACGATGAAATCGTTGTCGGTATTCTTCCTTCAGGCAGACTTTCCGGTGACGTTCCGTAATCCGTTCAGCCAGTGAATTGTATCTAGACGAATTGAAATAATGTATCCTCCTCTCTGTAGTCTTCAACTTGTAATCTCGTGGAGCTCATGAAATACTTTGGTCTTCTCGTTATAATTTCCAAAAGTATAGATAAACAAAATAGTGATTTCTTTATAGTGCTCTTAACCCTTTGAAGCATACATTTTTCCTGACATAAGATCTACTTTAAATTTGGGGTCCGGGGGTTTTTTGGGTCGCTGATTACGAATCCGAGCTCAAAATCCGGAAATTCAATATGGCGGATCCAATATGGCGGACCAAAATGAACAAAGTAGCTTGATGAAGATGAAACTCGGTATGCAGGGGTTTTTTGGGTCGCTGACTACGAATCTGAGCTCAACATCCAGAAATTCAATATGGCGGATCCAATATGGCGGACCCAAATGCACAAAGCAGCTTGATGAAGCTGGAACTCGGTATGCAGGGGTTTTTGGGGTCGCTGATTACGAATCCGAGCTCAAAATTCAGAAATTCAAAATGGCGGATCCAATATGGCGGACCAACATGCTCAAAGTAGCTTGATGAAGATGAAACTCGGTATTCGGGGGGTTTATTGCGTCGCTGAATACGAATCTGAGCTCAAAATTTAAAAATTCGAAATGGCGGATCCATTATGGCGGACCAAAATGAACAAAGTAGCTTGATGAAGATGAAACTCGGTATGCAGGGGTTTTTTGGGTCGCTGACTACGAATCTGAGCTCAAAATCCGGAAATTCAATATGGCGGATCCAATATGGCGGACCCAAATGCACAAAGCTTGATGAAGCTGGAACTCGGTATGCAGGGGTTTTTTGGGTCGCTGGCTATGAATCTGAGCTCAAAATCCAGAAATTCAAAATGGCGGATCCAATATGGCGGACCAAAATGCTCAAAGTAGCTTGATGAAGATGAAACTCAGTATTCGATGGTTTATTGCATTGCTGAATACGAATCTGAGCTCAAAATCCAGAAATTCAAAATGGCAGATCCAATATGGCGGACCAAAATGCTTAATGTAGCTTGATGGAGATGAAACTCCGTATTCGGGGGTTTATGGTATCGCTGAATACGAATCTGGGCTCAAAATTCAAAGTAGCGGATCCAATATGGCGGAGCAAAATGCACAAAGTAGCAAAGTAGCTTGATGAAGATGTAACTCGGTAGGCCCTGGTTTTTTGGGTCGCTGATTACGAATCCGAACTCAAAATTCAGAAATTCAAAATGGCGGATCCAATATGGCGGACCAAAATGCACAAAGTAGCTTGATGAAGATGAAACTCGGTATGCAGGGGCTTTTTGAGTCGTTGAAAACGAATCTCAGTTTAAAATTGAACAATAAAAATGGCAGTTCCAATATAGGATAATGGCGTGGTCACTGATACTAATCTGAGCTTATAATTTGAAAATAACGAATGCCAGATTCAATTCGGTGGACTGAAACATAAAATTGTCTTGATGTAGAGGAAACTCGGTGCTTCAGGGTTATTGAAGTCGCTAATTTTGAAGCCAGTCAAAATATATAAATTAAAAACGTTCTAGTATGGCGTCCCAACGTGCAAGAAGTTACTTGACTTGAACAAAAGTCATTACTTCGAGCGATTAGACGTCACACATTACAAAACTGAATTCGAGATGCAGGCATTAGAAGTATTGAACCAAAATAAAGGTAGTATTATGATTTGAATGTAACTCAGTACTCTGGATTTTTTGTGATAGCTGATTAGGTTGCATGCAGTCCAGCCGAATAACCGTTTACATCGCGTAGTGGCTATCGTATTATCAGATACTTACGGCTACGTAGTTTATTCCGTTTTCATGCTTGCGCAGTGTAAAACGCCAACGGGTCAAAAAATTGCACAGATGAAAACATATTGAGCATCTCCGATGTTCTAGTAATTCCAGTAAAATCTCCGGTTTTCGTTTGTCATATTGCATCCGCCATTTTTTATTTCTGGATTTTTAGTTCAGATTCGTAATCAGCGACCCAAAAGACCCCCGCATACTGAGTTTCATCTTTATCAAGCTACTTTGAGCATTTTGGTCCGCCATATTGGATCCGCCATTTTGAATTTTTGGATTTTGAGCTTGAATTCGTAATCAGCGACCGAAAAAACATCTCTGAACTCATTTTTTGTTCATTGTTTACTTGGTGGATTAACTATAATTACATTTATTATCTAAAAAACGTGTTTTTTTGTACTATAGTAATTATTAACATCCACTAAGTGAAACATAAACCCTTAATAGTCATATTGTAGTAGCAATTGGTCTTCTAACATCCTAAATATACATTTACATTCGTCGTTATACGCTAAAAAAAATTTTTATTGAAGAAAAACAGAGTTGAAGTAGGTGACATACCAGTATGTCACTATGCTTCAAAGGGTTAAGCGCAATATCTTGCTATAAATCGATAAATTGGGTTGATATCAGACGAGAGTTCGTAAGCGACTGCCCAAGGCAGTTTGTAATTTTCGGTGGATAACCGTCGCGCTCTCCCTACCCACACCTCTATCGCGGAATAACCGAAAATTGGAGCACTTGCGCTCGAAAACAAGTTTTTCTATCTAATTACATACTCGCCCGTCTAGCTAATGAGCCATATATTGTGGAATCCAGCCTTGATACCTCTCTCTCTCTCTCTCTTACGTATTACGATTCTTACACCCGTGAGGGTTTTTTTGGGGATATCACTACTTTTTGCGAAGTTTTTGCTATAACATTTTACCAGGGCTTTATATCCTACAGTCGTGTCAGTATGTACGGTTAAGTAACTGCATCTAAATACGTGGATCTTATGTTTTTATAAATTGTATAAATTTTCTGACCAGTAATTTCGAACTTGTATAGTTGATTCTTACCATTTGTACAGTCATTTTATTCGCAATTCTCGTGATCGTATTTTGACAATGCAAAATTTTTAGAAAAAAGACTTACGGTAAACTACGGTATTATTACGGTTATTCTACTCAAAATAAAGACACTGGAGTTCACATATTTACAGGTATCTGATGAAAATACAACACTTAACTTTTTTTTTAACAGAACATAGATCGTTAAATCATATGCGTACCATTCTGTTATGCTGTAAAGCTAAGCTGCGACTATCTCAAAAATAAAAATAAAAAAACTTGCTTTTGATTGCAATACATGTTTTCAAAAAATTCAAAAGACTTCTGCAAATTTAAACTAAGAATAGGATTTTCAAGATTTACGGTTCTCTGCCAGTTCTAATAACTGTAAACCGAAAACTATAGAGACTTCGACCTGGACAGCAAACCCTACGGAGCGGTCGACCTGGATAGGAAAAATTATGGAGAGATCGACATGGACATCCAAAACTATTAATGAATCGATCTGGATACCGAAAATTACGAAGCGGTCGACCTGGACGTCGAATACCATGAAGGAACCAACCTGGACATCGGAAACTATGGAGAAATCGATCTTTACACTTGAAACTATGGAGAGATTGACCTGGACAACCAATACTATAGAGACATCGACCTGGATACGGAAAACTATGGAGAGGTGGACCTGGACATCTGAACCCATGAAGAGATCGACCTGAACACCGAAACCTACGGAGAGGTCGATCTGGACATCAAAACCTATGGAGGGGTCGACCTGGACATCGAATACTATGGAGACATCGACTTGGATACTTACATCTATGGAGAGGTTGACCTGGACACCGAAAACTATAGAGAGGTCGACCTGGATATCAAGAACGATGGAGAGATCGACCTGGACATCTGAAACCATGGAGGGATCGACCTGAACACCGAAAACTACGAACAAGTCAACCTGGAAACCTAAATCTATGAAGAGGTCGACCTGGACACCAAAAACTATGGAGGGGTCGACCTGGACATCGAAACCTATGGAGGAATTGACCTGGACACTCAAAACAATGGAGCGATCGACCTGGACAACGAATACTATGGAGACATCGACCTGGATACGAATAACTATGGAGAGGTCGACCTCGACACCGAAAACTATGGAGAGATCAACGTGGACATCTGGAACCATAAAGAGATCGACTTAAACATCGAAAACTATACAAAAAATGGACTTGGGCACCTAAGACTATGAAAAGATCGATCTGGACAACGAAAACTGCGGAGCCGTCGACCTGAACACGAAAAAATATCAATCTGGGGACCAAAACTGTAGAGCAATCGTTTGTTTATTAACATTAACAATGTATATACTATTGCTTCGCCGTGTATTTCATAAACTGGCTCATCACTGAATAACGTTTATGATTTTCTTATGGTGATTGGTAGGTTGCGAAACATAGTGGTTGGCAGGTTGCAAAAGATCGGTGTGCGAAATCACAGAGACGACCACTGAAAAAGTGTAATTTTTCAGAGGAGTTTTGAAATATGAATGACCATATCACCTAAACAACTAAACGTAGAACGCTCGTCTTGGTCTTAAAACGGATTATTTTCGCCTGTAGTATCTGATTATACCTGATAAAGACTTAAAAACGCTATCATTTTATCAATATAACATATTAACTTCGAAAAAAAGTGGCTAAAACGGATTGGCTTGAATAAATGATCTGCGGCAGTGTAATCGTACTTGTCTCGAGACGCTGCCGCGTGTCTTGATATCTTTTGCAGGGGCGTGCGCCTAATTCTTCGTAGGGACGTGATCTCAACGACTGGTACTCGTACCAGAATGTATATATTGAAACGTTTTTTGAGTGAACGAGGGGACGCGGATTGAATTACGCGTGTACGAGGTTCTTCGGATGGACCCGAGGATTTTTATATCGCATCTCATTTCGACGACACGACACGACAGCTCGTTTCGGATGTACCGGAAGTGGAATTCCTTCGCTTCCGTGTGTACGTCTCGAATGTTGGCTCGGCGATGCAGCACACGCTCTTTTCGACGTATTGCAACTTTTCTATAAGGTCGCGGCACAATTTCGCTTTCTCCCGGAAGATTTGGGTAGGTCTGCGTCTGTACACTGCGGGACATCTTGACCGCTTGAGATCGCAACGATTACTGGCCTGGTTGTCTCTGGCGGTCGCAATTGCTCGTTCGGGATTTGTTTTGAATTGGGATCTGTTATGGTATTTGTCACCTCTGTGCGCGACGGATTGTTGTCGCTACGGAACGGTCGCAATTCGTTCGTGTGGAATCTTCCTCGTTCCCGTGAGCCGTTGGGATATTCTAGCAGATACGAGGCGCAGCCAATTTTTTTCTTTACGCGGTACGGGCCCTCATAGAGCAGCATGAACTTCGCTATTTGTTTTGCTGCTGGATTCAAGACGTTTAAGGCCTTGACCAACTCGAGTTCGCCCTCCTCGTACACCGTGGTGCGATGACCCTGATTTCGTCGATCCGTATCTCGTTTGCGGTTCTTGCGAATTTTTTCGCGAGCCAGGATTATTAATCTCTCGTGGTTGACCTCGGGATTTGCCTTCGAGTGCAGGAGATGCTCCCAGGGTTTCATGGGCTTGGTGCCTGAGTGCAGGTGTAAGGGGATACAGCCGGTGGATTCGTGGGGCGTCTCGTTGATACTGCTTTCCACTGTATTCAGCCAGCTGACCCACTGATTATGCTGCCCGTTGAGGAAAGTACGGAAATACCGCGATAACTCGCGGTTCGTTCGTTCCACGGGGTTTGCTTGGGGGTGCCGGATGGAGGTCAAGATCTGACGGATGTCGTTTTTCTGCAGCTCGCGGCTCCATTTCGCTGAAGTGAATTGGGTGCCCTGATCCGATAGAATTGCCCGGGGTTTTCCGTACAAGGGGCAGTACTGCATAAGGATGCATCGGAGCGTTGCGTCCGTTGTTGCGCTTCGTAACGGGTATAATTTCGTGAGCTTTGAAAAGACGTTGATGACAGCCAAGATGTGTCTCATCCCGTATTTTCCCGTAGGTAGGGGGCCGTAAAAATCTATGGAGAGGAGCTCACCGGGTCGATCGGGCAGGATGCTTTGCATTTCTACGAATGACCCTTGAGTATATATTTTATTCCGCTGGCACGGCTCACAGGAGGCCAGTGTCTTTCGTATCAGCCGATACATGTGCGCGCAGTAGAAATCCTCGCGAAGGAGGAGATAACATTTGCGTGCCCCTGCGTGCCCGTATAGTGTATGGCATTCCTGGGTTATTTTTTCCATGGACGCCACGGGGATCACGGCTCGAAGATCGCCGCTGATCCGTTTGTGGAGGATTTTGTTTTGCACCACAAATTCACTCTTTTCCCCGAGCGTCTCAGCATGATTTCGCAGACGCAAGATGGCGTTGTCTTTGCTCTGCAGGGTTGCGAGACTTTCCAGGAGTTGCTCAAATTCGGGTGACAACTCGCCGGCTAATTTCGCGATAGAGATGATCTTGTTCTTGTGGGGGTTATCGAGGCTTGGCAGGCGACTTAGTAAATCCGCGACGACGTTCTTTCTTCCTTCGCAATGGGCGATTGAGATATCGTAGTCGTGGATGGCGAGGGACTAACGCGTCAATCGTGCGTGGGCGAGCTTGCATTCCCGAAGGAATATTAAAGCCTCGTGGTCGGTTATCGCGTTTATTTTCGATCCGAGCACGTACGATCGAAATTTCTGGAGCGCCCAGACCATCCCCAGCAATTCCTTTTCCGTCGTGTAATAGGCGAGCTCCGCGCCTTTTAGCGTCCGACTCGCGAAGTTCGCGACTTCGTGTTCGCCCTGATCGTTTACTTGATACAGCACTGCTCTGAGCGCGTAGTCGCTTGCGTCTGTCTGGAGGAAAAAGGGACGATTGCGATCCGGGTAGCTCAAAATAACGCTCTCGCAGAATTTATTCTTTATGTCGGCGAAAGCTCTATCCTTTTCGGGGCCCCATTTCCACCTTACGCTCTTCCGGGTGAGGTGTAATAACGGCACAGTCGCTCCGGCATGCTCGCGGGTAAACTTGCTGTAGTAATTTATCAAACCCAGAAATCCTCTGAGCTGCTTCAGCGTACGCGGTCGCGGGAAGTTCTTAATTGCGTCGATTTTCTCCGGGTCAGGTTGGATGCCTTCCGGCGTTAACACGTGTCCCAGAAAAACCACTCTTTGTTTTAGGAATTGTGATTTTTCTAAGTTTAAAGTTAGGCCATGCCGCTCGAAATTTTCGAAGAGTTGCTCGAGATCTTTGAGATGTTGGCTGAAATTTTGCAAAGCAAGTCGTCTACGAAATTTATTGTATGCTCCAGCCCCTTAAGTATGGGGCTGAGTCCTCGAACCAGACTCGCCGTGCTCGTGCGCAGCCCGAAGGGCGTGACGCAAAACTCGTAGCATTGTCCGCGGTGGAGAAAGGCGGTATATTTCCGCGATTCGGGGCTGAGCGGAATCTGCCAAAAGCTTGAGCGAAGGTCGAGCGACGTCATGTACCGGACTCCTGTACATCGCTGGAACAATACTTCCGCGGATTCCATTTGCTCGTTGTCAGGAACAAGAATCTCATTGATCTTTTTCGCGTCGATGCAGAGTCGTACGGAGCCGTCCTTTTTCGAAGCGACGACTAGCGGACTTCGGTATGGGCTGTAGGAGCGCTGAATAACTCCGAGCGACAGCATTTTGTCAATTTCGCGATCTACGCTGTCGCGATAAGCCATAGGGATTGGATACAGCTTTCATTGGAATGGCTGGTGCTCGGTGACCTTCAGCACGTGCTCGTACGAGTTCAGTAGCCCGGGTCGTCGTGAAAACACTCGGCGGAATCGGTGGAGTAGGTGTCTGAGCTGCTCTCCTTCCTCCGTGTCAGCCCACTGGCTTTCCCGAAATTTCGCGTCGATTTCGTCTTCCGTTATGTCGTAATCCTCGCTCTGCAGCTGCGATATCGGCAGTTGCGCGTGCATTGGATCATCCGGGGGGTTCACGAGCCAGAGTGACCGCTCGTTTGGTTCTTTTCCGGGCAACGAGAAATCTATTTCATATGTTGCCAAATTGATTTTTGCTCGCATTTTGTGTAAGAAATCTACACCCAGGATACAGTCCTCGCGTAAATCCGGTATAATGAGGAGAGTCGTGCAGCTGCGCGCGTTTCCGAGTTCGATCGCCGCAAATATTTGTGTCCGAACTCTGCTGGCTTTCCCCTTAATCGCGCCTGTGACGGTTACGCCTGTGAGCGGCAGCGTGGGACAGCTTCCGAGTGAATTCTTGTGCGTCTCCAAGGTTTTTTCCGAAATAGCGCTGATTTCGCTGCCCGTATCTACTAGTGCACGGATCGGATTTCCCTGCACGCGAATGTCGAGTAGCAGGCATTTGGGGTGCGTCCGAAGCCTCGCGTCTCGCGAGTCGAGTAGATATTTTCGCACGTCAGTGCCGTAGCCCAGCGTCACCTCGCTCGCTGAGAATTCGTGGGAGGTGACGCTTCCTCGTTTCCCGACTCTTCGGCGATCGGGGCGGGTGCGTCGTCTATCTCCTCCGTGTTTTCCTCTATCGTCACTGCGCGTATGCGGTAATTGTGGCCATTATCGCGCCGGGGGCCATTGTCGCGAATATCGCGATTTCCTGCGTTTCTAAATCCGGGATCCGGCGCTCCCGTTCGCCCCTCCTGGCGCGTGGGCGGTCCGTTTTCGCGGCGCGGTGGATTTTCCGCGGTGGCGCGATCTTCCTTTGCCAAAGAATTATCGGGGCGTGTCCCCCTGTCCCCCTGTCCGCGAGCTTCAGGATATCCCGAGGGATTTTCTGGTCGACGACGAGCCGAGTTGAGATGACCTGCTCGGTCGAATCTCTCCAAGATATCCATGAATAATGGGATGTCTTGTATTCCACGCGATATCACTGCACTACGGATATCTTTAGAGAAGTGGCCCGCGAGACGCTGGATTATTTGCCGATCCGATGGGGGTGGGCGAAGTTCCCGAGCCGACCCAATTATGCTTAGCGCGTATGCGACGCGCGACTGTTGCAGCGAGTAGCGCAAATATCCGTGTCGGAGATTTTCGTATACGCGGTCTTGTGCCTCGTTGTTCCAAAAACGACGCGTGAATTCCTGCACGAATTCAGGCCAAGTATTGACGAGGGGTTCCACAATTATCCACCAATCACGGGCGAGGCCAGTGAGATTTTGCTCCGTGAGATCGCGAAAACCGTACCGCGGACCCAACGCTGTTAGATATCGTCGCATATCGTTTAGAAATCGCATAGGGCGATCTCCGGGCGTTCCTTCAAATGTGGGGGCGGACAATCGCGGTGCTCCCCATAACTTGGATTCGCTCCCTGCCGAGATGTTATTCGCGTAGGATTCCGGATGCTGGAGTGGACCGAGATTCGCGTGATTTGATGTGTGCGGTAAGGAAATCGCGAATCCTCCCGTGTTGGTTCCACCCCCGTAGAGTTCGCTTTGGTTTGTCTGTTCGCGGGCGACGACGCGTGATAAGGTTTGCGTGATTACCTGCAGCTGTTGCTGCATCCTGCTCAACGATGTTTCGAGGTGATTATGCATCGTTTCGAATTTTTGCGTAAAGGATGAGCGGAGATGACCCAACCGATGGTCGTATGCCTCATGATCGGAGATGCGCATTTCGCGGAGCTCGTCCAAAAGTGTATGTCGATCGAGGGGCGCAATATTCTCCGGGGCCCGTGATTGATGTCGGGTGTTCACGCGGGAGCGTCGTGGAGACTTATGGGAGGTGGGGGAGACGCAGGGTCTCGGCCACGAAATCAAATTTGCTGCCGTCGGGTCGACGCAGCGTCGAGGCACCGGGAGACTTTGGGTGGTGGGGGCGACGCCGAGTCGCGGCCACGGAGACAAGGTAAGTTCGCTGCCGGTGGATCGACGCAGCGTCGAGGCACCGGGAGACTTTAGGTGGTGGGGGCGACGTAGTGTCGCGGCCAAATCTTAATCTATGGATTCTATATCTACGGGTTCGTTGGAGCAACCTTTTCGGTTTGAGGATAGGTAATAGAGTGGTCGCGAGTGCCGAAGTGACTCGGTTTATATGGCTGCGCGGCCGCACGGATTGGTGGGCGCGTGGGGGGGAAGGCTGGCACGTGCGCGGCGGCTTGGTGACGAACGGTGCCCCGCTCGGGTTTCGGCTACGCCGAATCGCGGGGGAGGGGGCAATGCCGTTCCGTTACAATATATATATATATATATATATTCATTTGCTGGTCGTTTGAAATAATAAAATGTTATTTTCGGTATTCATTAAATTAAATCATTATAAAATTATAATTGTATTCATATGCCAATATAGTTGAACTAGTTTTCGATGTCCAGGTCGACCGATTTAGAGTTTCCGGTGTCCAGGTCCATCTCTCTATAGTTTCGAACGTCCAGGTCGCTTTCTCTATAGTTTTTGTTGTCCGAGTCGACCTCTCCATAGTTTTAAGTGTCCAGGTCGACCTTTCCATAGTTTTAAGCGTCCAGGTCGATCCCTCCATAGTTTTCAATGTCCAGGTCGATCTCTCCATAGTTTTGAGTGTCCAGGTGGATTTCTCTATAGGTTGCGATGTCCAGGTAGATTCTTCCATAGTTTCGATGTCCAGGTCGATCTCTTCATAGATTTGAGTGTCCAGGTCGATTCCTCCATAGTTTTTGATGTCCAGGTCGAACTCTCCATAGTTCTAAGTGTCCACGTGGATTTCTTCATAGTTTTCGATGTCCAGGTGGATTTCTCCATAGTTTTCGATTCCCAGGTCGATCTCTCCACAGTTTTGAGTGTCCAGGTCGATTCCTCCATAGTTTTCGATGTTCAGGTCGATGACTTCGTGGTTTTCGGTGTCCAGATCGATCTCTCCATAGTTTTCGAAGTCCAGGTCGAATTCTCCATAGTTATTGTTGTCCAGGTCACCTCCTCCATAGTTTTCGATGTCCAGGTCGAATTCTCCATAGTTATCGTTGTCCAGGTCACCTCCTCCATAGTTTTCGATGTCCAGGTCTATCGCTCCGGAGTTTTTGTTCTCCAAGTCGAACTCTTCATGTTTTCCGATGTCCAGATCGACCTCTCCATAGTTTTCGGTATCCAGGTCGACCCCTCTATAGCTTTCGGTGTCTAGTTCGATGACTCGATGGTATCCGTTGTCCAGGTCCTCGTCTCCGTACTATTCGTCGTCCAGGTCGACGTCTTCGTAGATTTCACCGAAAATATGTTTTCCTTGATAAAATTCAATTGTAACAGAGATTCTGCTATTGCCCCAAGTCCGGATGAGGAAGGAGAAGGATTCAGTTTGAACAATTTTCGTACAATGGATCTCATTTTTTAAATCGATCCAAAAACTTTGCGAAAAGTAATGAGACCTCCCAAAAAACACCATGTGTGGAAAAACTTGAGACAAGTACATTTACGTTAGTGGAACCCAATACTCCCCCCAAAAACTGTGTCTTAAAAGATTGAGCTATGAACCATGTAAAGGAACAAAAAGTCGTCAAATAAATAAACTCAAAATATCTGCAGCATGTCAAGTACATGTTGTTCATCATTGATATATATATTGTCACAGTATTTTTATTCGGTACTAATAAGCTTACAGTCGAAGGAAAAAAAAATTCAGGAATGAACAAGAAAACCTTGCAGTTGAAATAGAAAAATGTAAACTACGAAATTCGAAAAAAAATTAAAAATTTTCATAATGAAAAAATAGAATTCACAGTACTGGACGAGTTCAGATGCTAATATGAACGTTCTCTGATGATGGACCATGTGCGTTACTTCGCAAACTACTTCGCAAGCATTGCTCTCTCCTTATATTAGTCCGTTGCAGCAAACAGTTTATGTAATCTCCGAACGTTATTTTGTTCAACGTAGATGTTCACACGCGCTTTGCACGCTTTTCAGGCACTCGCGTTTTGAAAAAACGCTCAGACGTACCCATTAAATCCGCATTCCACTGGACCTAATTCCCTTTTTGTACGTCAATCTGAATTTGAATTCAATGAATCAATTTTTTTCACTGTACATTTCTCAAACACAATGAAATACATATTTTTGGTGTGGAAGATTATACATTTTCTATTATCAAATAATTTTTGTTATGAACAACAGATATTTTGTTACCCCGACGTCCGTATTACATAGTAAGTTTGGTCCAAATTGACAGAGCGAGCTAAAAATTCTTTACATTTCTTATTTCCACATTAGGAAGTATGCACAAAATACTAAAGTAATTTTCCTTTTTGTTTATATTGGCATTTACCTTGAAAAATTGCCTTTTTCAGGTACACATATGTGTACGGCTTACTAACTGTCCACGAAATTAATAAATTTAAACAAGATTCGCAGCATACTCATATTTTACCTTGGTGCAAATACATTTTTTTCTCCTCTAGAGAGTTCTAAAATGGTGATTACCTACCAAGATAAGAGCATATATTTTATCTTATTCATTCAATACTCATGAAAATAAAAATTCTGTTTGTCTTCAAAAAATCAAATCATACTACATATTATACAGGACATAAAATAAAAACACGTGATTCCTCAGCTTTTTTCTTTATTGTTTCATTTCTTGAATGAATTTGTATACTGCACTGGAAATTATGAATCATAAATAATATGTAACATAGAACATCAATCATCATAACCTCAACTCAACACTTATAACCATATTTATCACTGACATTTATCTAATTTACACAGTTATGTTCAACATGTATATTTTCATACAATTATTTTGTTTAATAATTTACACTTACACTCGCATTTGTTATTTTTTGTCTGTTATCGTTTGTAAATCGTCACTTGTCGCAAAAGACTCTGCATCATCTCGAGAAATTCGCAATAAGGATTCTCACCGACGACGACCGATCTTGCCGATAACGACGATGAAACGCGATAATTAAAAGAAAAAAGTTTGATTCGTATAAAAAGTATACCACACTACTTATTTACATCATAGTCCTACCCAAACCTTGCTCCATGATATACGTGAACTTAATTGTACTCCGTATCTCATAATTTGCACAATTTGATTTTTTTTAATTGACAAGCGATTAAAAAATATATATATCCCACAAAATCTCTCTCCTCGAAAGTAGACGTTATAAAAGATCGCAATCATTGTTTTCGTTTTATTTCTCGGCCAGCTCTCCATGACGTCCGACCGAGGAAGCTTCGTAAAAACCAAAATATAATGAAAATGCAATGTGCACAGTTGTACTTTGCATTCTTATTTAGAGTGAATTTCATAAAATTGATTTTTCAAGCACTCACGTTTTGAAAAGACGCACAGAAGTGCCTATTAAACTCACGTTCCACCGGACCTAATTACCTTTTTATAGGTTATCGAGAATGAGCGGGCACAACGAAGCTCTCGTGGACGAGCTACATAAGCCTGCTCGCAGGAATTACACTCGACGTCATGTCGAGATGCGAGGACTCGATGAGACTTGGCAAGCTGATGTCGTTGATATGTCGGCTTACGCAAGTGAGAACAAAAAATACAGACTTCTTTTGACTATCATCGATGTCTTCTCCAAATTTGCGTGGGCCGGACCTATGAAAAGCAAGAGTGGAGATGATACAGCAGCTGCAATGAAATCCGTACTCGCTCGGAGACGTGTCCCATCAAAACTACATGTTGATAATGGCAAAGAATTCGACAACGAAAGTTTTTAATCTCTTATGAATGAGTACAAAATTCACATGTACTCAACATTCAGCAATCTAAAAGCACCGATCTGCGAACCATTCAATCGTACTTTGAAAAAAAAATTGTGGAAACAGTTAAAATTACGCGGATCATACAAGTGGACGGACATTTTGAATGATTTAGTGCTATCCTACAACAACACGATCCATCGCACCATTCGCATGAAACCGAATGATGTTTCAGTCGAGAATGCCGAAACTTTGTTTCGCCAAGTATACAAAAAACCGAAAAATTATCGTATTGTAACAAGAAAGTTCAAAGTCGGCGATAATCTTCGAATCAGCAAGTATAAAAATATTTTTGCCAAAGGATATACACCTGATTGGACAACGGAAATATTTACAATAGCGACAGTAGCAAAAACTCATCCGGTCAAATATAAATTGAAGGAGTATCAAAATCAACCAATTGCCGGAGGTTTTTACGAATAGGAGCTCCTTAGTGTGAAATGTGGTGATATTTATTTGATCGAAAAATGTTCTGAAAAAACAATCGGAAAAACTATATGTAAAGTGGCTAGGCTTCGACAATACTCATACTTCAGGGATCAATTAATCAGACTTGTAATTTTAATGCTAATATCGCTTAGAGAATAAATATCTATCGAAGAGTGTTCATTAGAAGAAGAAAAGAATGAAAAGAAATAATGTGAAGATTTCTTTTTTTCCAGTTTTCATTTTGATACTTAAAAAGTAATCCTACTGTAATACAAAAATATATACACTTCATTTTTTAAAAATTAAGCATGGTAGTAATCGTAGTAGATATTCAGAGTATTAATGTATCCATGTATGCAATGGTTTTTTTTCTCCATTAAATCACTGTTATGGTTTATCTTGCTTTCTTCGTTTGTCTTCAGCATCTTTTTCCCTTTCTGCCAAATCTTCGTAGAGATAACGTACATATTATGTAAAATAAAATTATTGAATTAATACACTCGTAACATTATTGCTTACTGGTATTCAATTATTTATTTTTACCTGAATCATTTGTGTCATACGAAAGGACAAGTTTGTCTTTATTAACGTTGTAGTGCTGATGAGGCTAACAAAACTCGTTCTGCTGTTGTCACTGCTGCTATAGTGAATCCTCACGACCACCGTTCGTGGAATTATTCCTCGTATCCCAATGGTACAGTGTCAGTACGACCCGGGTGCAAGACTCTTTCATCATCATTCCAACTCAACGCTATCTTTTGCTGTTTAATCGTTTCAACCTTATGCTCTCGGTTACTGCATTGCTCTTTCCTTATATTAGTGTGTTGCAACAACCATTTTTTGTAATCTTCGAACGTTATTTTTTTTAGCGCAAGGGTTTTGACGCCCTTTCCACGCTTTTTCTTATTCTCACCCGAGACCGTGTGCGAGTACAATTTTGCTCGAAGACCGATGAATTCACTCATGATTTTTTCGTTATTCTCTTCTTTCGTGAGCCCCAACACTTTCTTATTTAGCAACGGCATACCATACGGATTGTTCGGTGAATAATCGGAGGTGTCAAACTTATTTATATCGCACTTCATTTGGTCAAAAACATTCTGATTGGAGATATGATAAATGAGAGACTATCGTCCTCGGTGTACAGTAATATAACGTAATCTTAATAGTATATTACACCTCTAGGGAGGGTAAGTAGACTATGTCCAACCACGTGTAAGATTATCACCCGAGCCGAAGGCGAGGGTGATAATCTTACACGTGGTTGGGGATGGTCTACTTTCACTTCCGAGGGTAGTATACTATTTTTCACCATATCTGCAGCGAGAAGTTCGAATTACGTGAAGCCGCTAGGGAGCGAAGTCGAACTTCTCGCGCAGGTATGGTGAAAAATACATTTTTTATGTAATTATAGTAGAAATCATAAATGTATATTTTCGATACATCGAGGATGGAAAATCCTGCGTAAATCAGTTTCATGAATTTAACGGGTTATCGCATCAGTTCTATGATCACCATATCTTCATCGAAAACGGTGCAGCTGTGAAACGTCGGCCTTGCGATAAGCGCTCTCGCCCCGCACCACCGTCCACTTTGTCACGAGTCTTACATTTCCATGTTTCCGAGGTTCTTCCATAGTTTTCCCGAAAACGGCATTGATTATCAATTTCAAGAAATTTTTTGAAAATTCATCGGTCGCTCTTTTGCGCATTTCTGTATTCAATTCAATGTATTCTTTCAGCCAAGGTTTTTGATTGAATGTCAACGTTCTATAAATCTTTGTAAGTTTTAAACCGAGGCTCAAACACTGCTTCGAATTCCGATAATGAACTACATATTTCTGTTTGGGCAACAGAGTTGTCATTAGTTTTGGTACGCTGCATTCAGAGACTGGCGAAACAAAGTGTTCGAGGCATAGAGGCAAATGTTTGTGTATTTTATGAAGATCTTTCGGGTACTCTAAATCTATTTCAAATATATAACCCGTCGGGGAATCATCAGGAATATTCGGAATATCCAAACCCATGGGATCCTCCAGCCACTCGAAAGAACTGCAAGGAAGAGGCTGACTCATAGCTAAACCGTACAAATTATTTACATCGTAATACTTAATGTACGATTCATCCACAGTCGGATCATAATCGGGCATAAATCGATTGTTAGTTTTCGCATACCTATTTGCACATTGCGCAACTCTGCCTCGAATGCCTTTTACGAGAAACAGCAGCATATCCACATCTTTGAGTAATTTGAGTTCTACGCCAGTGCATTTGAGCATTGCATCGAACGCGAGCCCCAGAGCACCGTAATAGTGCAATGGATCCAAGTTGTACGCGGTCAAGCACGTACGACGAAAATTTTCGAAAATATCTGTCAATAGCAATGCATCTGATTTCAGATACAAGTCTGAATAATCTCCTAGAGTTTCGATATTAAACGCCTGCCAAACTTTTTGTGCATGGGGGTGATCCTCGTCACTTATTGCCTCGTGGTTTAACTGCGAAAAAAACTTATCTTTCGTCGGCAACTCTGTGTCATCTAGTTTCCCCCAACTATCAAGATATTCGTAGAGAAAAACACCTTTTCGCGTCAACACATAAAACTCCATTGGACTGCTACAATACTTTTTCGTTACATTTTTCTGCTCATCGGGTATATATGATGCTAGTTTGTTGATACTAGCAGGCATGAATCTAAACGAGTCTATGAATCCGAATTTGACCTTTGTACCTCGGACACATTTTGTGAATGATATGTACTTCTCTTCGTTTACGGGTAATAACTCTACCGAACCTTTGAAGGTTTTCGCTAATGCTTTTATTAAGACGTGTGAGTCATAACCGAATAAATTATGGAATATCACCGGTATTATTATTATTATTATCTGTTCATTTCATGCTCAAGAATCAATCCCCCAGGGGAATTTTTTACATGAAAAATAACAAGAGATTCTTACTAGCTAACTTAACTTACATTTGAACTATTCTAGTCTAGTCTACTCTGGCCTAGTATCATGAGTAAACCTCCCTAGCAAGTAGCAGTGCGTACAGCTGGCGCTTAAAAACTGCCAGGCTTTGGCCACCCGTTAGATGAGCTGACAGTCTATTCCAAAATCGCGCTCCTGCCATCTCGAACGACTGCTGAAATTTAGTCGTCCGACACAAAGTGACCAAGCGCGAGTTGGTACAGTCGCCAGCTACACGCACATTCTGAAAGTGCACTGCTCGCAATAGCACACGCAGATAACCCGGTTTACTGCTCTGTAGGACGCGGTACAGGATGCAGCCCAGCAAGTAAAGCCTTCGATTTGAAACAGATAGCCAACATAGCTCATGGCGAAAAGGGGACACATGCTCATCCCTGCGCAAATTACCATAAGCAAACCTAGCACAAGCGTCCAAGCAGCGCTGCAGCTTAGTGTTGAGGTGGTCAGGAATATCCGTGAGAACGGCCGAACAGTAGTCCATGTGAGAAAAAATTAGCGAGACCACAAGACGCCGCCTGAGACATGCACTGAACAGATGACGATTTAGACGCAACTGGTATAGAATGCACTTCACCTTCCCACACACCCAAAGCACATGTTCATGCCAGCTAAGCGAACTCGTCAGCAACACCCCTAGGTACCGAATTTCACTCACATATTCAATGCTGGCCGAACCAATGTAGATAGACGGGAGAGCCATGCGTGCGACACGGCGGAAACATATACGCTACTACCAAAAAGAATGACCTTAGTTTTCGCCGGGTGTATCACGAGCTTATTACAGACTGACCATTCTGTATGACATGTAACTTTGTGTAATTTAATCTACATCCCTGATGGGCAGCACCTCCAAATTTTCCAGTAAAGTAGCAGTGGTCTCGTACTCTAATATTTTGCGGAGTGAACGATCCCTCGCAAATAAGACATACTGTTGCAGAATAAAAGGTTTGCTGCATCTCAGCAGTAAATTCTTCCATCTATAGGACATGTTTCAAGCGCGCATTCACATCGATAGCTATGATGTGCCCGAAATGCTTTAAGGGTGATCAGCCCTTTTGAAACGATATCAGATGTTGAGTATTTGGGATCGGACCGATTAAGGAATTGGGATTCGAGCGGACTTTCACGATAATGATATTTATTTAATCACAAGATACAACGTTCGATAATCTCACAAACGAGATTATCGATAAAAAATGGTTTCGATACTTGATCGCGAGCTCAACCGTTTGCTCTTGAAGTTAATTCAAGACTGCCGATGGACTGGAGCTGTCACTGTCAATACACCTTAGCGTTCTACATAACAATGCTGAATTCCATTATTGATTAATTGACGAAATTTCGCATGATACGATTGCAATATTCGCGATCAGCGAATAGTGCAATAAATGTTTGGCACCGTTGCTTGCCGATAATCCGGGTCACAACATCTCTCCCCCCCTTAAAAAGAGAAATTTCAATTTCCAAAAAAATTTTCCTTCTGAGCAAGTCGGTTGAACTTTCGACTATTTATATAACATATGTATACTCTTAAAAGTTATGCCTTATCAGCCGTAGCCCTGGCATGATATGAAAAACGCAATAGGTGCCTCTGAATTGTAGCAGCCCTATCTACATGTAAATTACTGATACGCGGGGGCACCGGCACCGCACGCATATCGACCGAGGACGGTGCTTCTTAAGGGGTCACCGCCTCCTCTGGCCTTGCCGGTGTCACGTTGCGTCCTCGCCTGAGCCGGTGTAACCGATATGCGGCATAGCAGGCCAAGGCTACAAAAACTAAGGCTACTAAAGGATACACTGCTATATTATGGTAACACTGCTCACTGTACTTATTGTCCTTATCAAAGTCTGTAGCTATTTCTTTCACACGCGAACCAAGGGTCCTTAACTCCTCGGGATTCCGCAATACACTTAATAACTGTACTTTCTTATTAACTTTTCGTATTTGTGAATGATATTTTACATCGATGTCGGATAATGTAAGATTAAACGGAGGTAGATATTCCTCGTTCCGAGTGTCTGTGACCCTTTTAAGGGTCCGAATACTAAAATCTTGGGCGGTTACCTCACACGAGCCTATCAGAGCCAAAATACCCGAGTGTATTAACGATTCACGGAACGCAGGTTTTTTTGTCGCAAGTTATCGTTATTACATCTTCCAAAGATGCGATGTACATCCATCTTCCGGGTTGCTCCATAGGGATGATCAACGTGCTGGTGAGAGTCAAAGCCAACTTGGGACACCTGAAACCGCCTTCAGTGTCGATTTTTACCAAGGTTACCTCACATGATGCATTTTTTTGTGATGGGCACCGAAGGATGCTGGGGAGAGCATATAAATTTTTTTCCAAAATTTTTGCAATTCCGCAAGTCCACCGATGACATCCGCAAAACATTTCTATTTTCTGGTCCACTACTATAAGGTCTTCCATTGTATCAACGTAGTAGTAGGTGTCATTGATACCCTTCACAGGCACAGGGTATAGCCGGTTGATGGTGTATCGCTGTAAGCTTATCAGCGGGATATCCAACAACAGCATAGCCGCTGTTACATCGCTGTATGCCTGCGTGTCGATGAGCCGCATCAAAGTGTTTGCCTCGCTCTGTACTATCGGTAAGGGTAATCCAGTGCCAGCCGGTAGATGTGGTAGTGCATCTGTGAGGTACTCCACTAGCTTACGCGGTGGTAGTACCACTGCTCTCACCTTCCTTGTAGATATCTCGGCCAGGAGCAATACTAACTCCCGTACGTCGGTGAGGAGCTCCTCTACTACCACACTTACAGCAGTAAGGCTCTCGTCAAGACGTATACGACTCATGAGCTGGTCTTTGTTAGCGATTTGATCACGCCGCGCTGCATTTACAAGGCCGAGGAGAGTGTTCTCATTAGCCACTATCCTATCCACGGTATCATTAAATATCCGCAGAGTGGAGGAAACGAGCTGCAATTGTCCCTTGATGCCCTTTTTTAGGGTTCGTTCACCCGCTTGTAGGGCGATTATCTTGCGATTAATCCGCTCCGCATCTGCAGCATCCATATTTCCGGTGATTGATTTTATTATCGATCTCATACAATTGATAAGTCCTCTGCGTCTTCGCAACGATTCGGTCTCGATTAGATCATGAACGGTGCTCAGATCATCTTCTACCCTTGATGACATATGTCCGACGGTTTCCAGAAGCGCATGGCACACTTCATCGGCCTGACCAGTTCCATTCTCGACTTTACACGCGTCGCGCACACGTTGCAAATTTAACTTAACCATCCTTCCTCGATGGAGTATACAGGAGAAATCCATGTGTATGGCGACTCTTCACGTTGCTTCCATTTGTGTAAGGCTCCCTATCTCTTCGTAGAAGATGCCGGAGTTGTCAGTGAATGGTTTTAGTGCATATTCCTCGTTGACCCTGATGGTATTTGTAAAGCAGGCGAGGAACAACGCGATCCTGAAACCAGAAGACGACGGTTAAAGCAGTTTTCGACCGTGGGACTGCTTACTTTGCAGATTACCCCCGTTGTTGAGTGGTGGCTGGAACGGAGTGGCCGGCACCGACTCATTAACTCGTCAACCACCGCAGAGCAGAGAAGCACCCCAAAACGCTCCGAAAGGAAACAAATAAAAAAAACAAAATGAGCGGAAGCGTTATCATGGGCCACGACCGGCTGCACCGGCGTCTCGTCTCCGCCATCGTAAGTATCCTCTTGGCTTACAAAAATTCCAATTTACCCATTTAATTTCGTTCATTTAATGTATTTTCTTTCATTACAGATGGACGTCGTTCACATAAAGGGGACGGCAGCGCAACCCAGGCGGCCGGAATGGGCCGCTACCTTTATCAGAAAGGCCCAGAAGGTCAGGCGCCAACGCCAGGTACGGCAGGGCAACGTCAACTACATATGGAACGGCGGCGACGCGTGGGACGAAGAGGCAAAGGACTTCCTGGGGCTCCGACGCCTCTTCCGCGTCGGCTGTCCCCTACCCTGCCCATTCTGCGGGCATTCATACCCAACGGATTACAACGAATTTTTTATTTAAGCACATGTATTTTCCGCTGGGGAGGGGATCATCCCCTCCCTATAATAAACTTTTTAAAAAACCCTTAAATCATTGTTCATTTTAATTAGCTTCAAAATGTCCCCCGCGTAATAGATCGCGGATGACCCCATCCTTCCTTTTCTCCGTTTAGAAGCATGAGGACGCAGTGTGCGTCGATTCCATGCGATAAGGCATATATATATATATATATACGCATACTTGCTGAACACGTCGATGCCTCCTTGCGCATCTGTGCTTTCCCTCTCTTTCTTTCTCTTTCTTCTTTTGATTTTCAAGCACGTGGACGCGCTCTCTTTCTCTTTCTGGCGCATCCATGCTCACTATCTCTTTCCCTTTTAGAAGCATGGAGACAGCCTAAAGGCCGTTGCATGCGGTAGGATATTATACACACATACACACATTCAATACTCTACGAAAAGCCGCGGACGGTCAAAGTGAACCGTCGCGGTTTTACGTCCCTTTTTGATTGTATAGGTGACGGGACTATGCACCGCCCTAATAGTGTCTGGCCCCGTCCATGTTGGTGTTAGTTTGGCTGACCGTCACCACCGTACTGTGTCATCGTGCAGCAGTACGTGGTCACCAACATGGTATTTATTCTGTCTCACTTTGACATCGTAGTCCAGCTTCGCTCTCTCTTTCGCATTGCTTAGATTACGCCTGGCTACAGTCCACGAGGCCCGTAATCTTTCCCGCAGCTCGCTGGCATAGTCTGCGTGTGTGTATGTGGAGCGCGGCTCTTGTTTCACTGCTGTAGGCAACTCGGCCTCGCGTCCATACACAAACACATAAGGAGACATTCCGGTAGCCGTGTGTGGGGTGGTGTTGTGTACGTGAACATAGCATACGGCAGCAACTCATCCCAATCGTCTTGGCCTTCGTCGATAAAGTTTTCCAAATATTTAGCCAAAGTTCGGTGCGACCTTTCAAATGCGCCATTACTTTCGGGGTGATAAGCCATAGTTTGGATTGTCTTAATCCGCAACAACCTGCAAACTTCCTTGAATGTGGAACTTAGAAAGTTTGTTCCTCTATCCGAAAGGATTATTTAAGGGGTTCCATATCGACAAACAACCTCCGTTACCAGAGCTTTTGCAACTGTATGGGCTTCCTGATTCGGGATAACCACAGCTGCACTGTATTTAGTGACAGCATCTTGGAAGGTAACTATGTTCTTATTACCAGCACATGTCGTAGGCAATGGTCCAACGATGTCCACAGCTACCTTTTCAAAAGCTATTTCAGGCGTGTCTGTTATCACCATTGGTACCTTATTTTTACATCGAAGCTTGTTTTTCTGACATTTTTCACAAGCAGCGATGTGCCGTTCTAATTTTTTTTTCATCCCTAGTCATACGTATTTAGTTCGAATTCGTTTCAAAGTTCTTTTAACGCTCTGGTGCCCACCTAGAGAGGCATCGTGATATTTTCTTAGTATTTTTTCCCTATCCTCCAGAGAAGGACAGGTTACACCATTGCTGCAGCCACTCTCCTCTTTTGTCGAAGCTTCCTTGTCCCTCCTTGAATGCAAAAGCATACTGTCATACTCCCCGCTCTCCGCTTCCCCCATCCGCCCAGAAGCATTGCAGTCCGCGCGGACTGCATCTCGTACCTCTGTGCTTGGCTGCGGTTGCCTTGCAGTGTCTCTTTCGCTCCAGCGTACGCCAGGTCGCTCGCTCGCACTCCCACCTCTCACGGGTAGCCGCGACGCAGCCCCTTTTCCCCCGCGCCGCTCGCTACCTAGTAGAGCGGCATCCTCTATTCCTCTCTCTGTCCCATCGGTTCTCTGCTTTGTGCTGATATTCGCACCGCGGGAGCCCCACTCGCATGATTTAAATGTATTGGTGGGTATAGGTGGGCTGCTGTTAGTCATTAACATTCTCTTCTGTCTCTTTCTCCTGCACGCTTTTTAGGATAGTTTCTCTTTCTGGCGCCCGTGCTCTCGTAGTAACGAATATACGACTAAGTGCGTCTGCATTAGTATTTCTTTTCCCGGCCATGTATTCTACGTCAAATTCATGTTCCGCTCATTTTATTCGCCACCTCATTAGCCGTGAACCTGGATCTTTTACCCCAAATAACCATGTGAGGGGTTGATGGTCGGTTTTAACTGTAAACCGCGTCCCCTATATGTAGGGCCGGAATTGCGCTATAGCCCATACTATAGCGAGCAACTCCTTTTCTGTCGTAGTGTAGTTTGTCTCCGCCCTTGAGAGTGTGCGGCTTGCGTAACATATAGGCAAGTCCTCTCCAACTTTACCTTGCGAGAGAATCGCTCCAATGGCCTTATCTGATGAATCAGTAGCCACCAGGAACTGTTGCTGAAAATCCGGGTGTTGTAATACCGGCGTAGTTGTTAATGCATTTTTCAATTCCTCGAATGCAGCATCGCGCACAGCCGTCCATTTAAATTTCATATCCTTTTTTACAAGCTCAGTTGATGGCTTGGCAATCCTCGAAAAATCTTTTATGAATTTTCACTAGTAGCCGGCTTACCACAAAAATGACTGTACTTGTTTAACGTTTTTGGGCGCAGGGTGTTTTTTTACAGCTACAAGTTTTTCCGGAGTTGCCCGTACTCCTTCCTCAAAAATAATATGACCTAAAAATTGCGTCTCCTTCCGCAAAAATTGGCATTTTTATGGCTTTACAGCCAGTTTAGCCTCCCTTAGTCGTTGGAAAACTTCCTCTAATCTTTCATTGTGTTCACGCAGGTTTTTCCCGTGAACAACAATATCATCAAGGTAAGCATAACATTTTATCCCCTGCAAGTCAGCCAGTACGGAGTTTATCAACCTCTAAAAAGCTAGCATCGCATTTTTTAACCCGAATGGCATTCGATTATATTCGAAATGACCTTGAGATGTGGAAAATGCTGTTTTCTCTTTATCTTCCTTAGCCATCGGAATTTGATGGAATCCAGAGGCAAGGTCGAGAGTGGGAAAATATTTGGCCTTTCCCAACTGATCCAAGATCTCTGTGGTATTGGGGAGTGGGTATGACTCCTCTATGGTGACTTCATTGATTTCCCGGAAATCCACCACAACTCGCATGGTTCGTCGTTCAACTTCTTTTTTGTGAGCTTCCGGTAATCTGTAAGGATGCACCTTCATCGGTAATGTGCCATCCGTCAACGGGATTCTATGCTCCACCATATGCGCACAGGGTAATTTATCGCCCTCCAGATGAAAGATATTTTCATATTTCCTTATGAGTTGGAGAAGGGTTCCTTTTTCTTCACCGTTGAGGTGATTCATGTTGAGCTCTCTCTCTAACCGCTGGAGTCGGTGTACCCCTCTCTCTCCTATCGCGGCATTCACGCTTATAGCGTTGGACTTGGCGTCGAGCTCTGTTATCTCGAATGGCTCGAGTATCACCGTCGGGCGCTCCACTACTACCTCACTCTCTTCCGTATTCACGAGGCTTACCACACAGCTACTTCCTAGTGGTGGTGTGTAGCATGCTCCCATTAACAATCCTTCACCAATTTTTATTTGTGCGAGTATTCCTGCATTTTTGCTCGTAGTCGCGACATACGCTATTGTCTCCGTTCAAGGAGCAAGAATAATTTCCGACTTCCCATCCACCAATGGCATTTTATGACCATACAGCTCGAATATTTCTCCTTGTAATATATTTGCCTTATGTTTCTTGATAAAATTCATTCCCAATAATCCATTTACAGCCATTGAAATTTCATCTTTTACAACATAAAACCAGTGTTTTACGGATTTCCCTGGAACTGTCAGAGTCACTTCCGCTTCACACATGGGCTAAAGTTTGCTTCCCTCAGCTCCCTGCAATTCAACATCATTATCCGTTGTAGGAGTCTCGGTTTTCACGCAGCTATATTTTATTATGCTGCATTGTGCTCCCGTATTAGCCTTGTGGGTCAGAACCCCCCGTACCACTGTAGTGCTGGCGATATTTATGTCGCTGGCCGTTGCACTCGCCGTAGGTGCCGATACCTCCAGTACCCGTAGCAATGGCTTATCGCTCGTTCTCCCGTTCGGCCCCTCCGCTGCACCTGGCCCCCGTGCCGCAGTGAATCGTACGCTGCTTAGCGTACGTGCAACGGTAGTGGTGGGACACGTAGTACTACTATCCGTCGCGGCCATGCTGAATTCCTTCCGCTTATCGCTTACTCCTTTACTCAGGTATTTCACCGAGGCTCTTACAGTGATAGTGTTTATTTGTATAGACGCGAGTGTGCGAGTAGTATTCTTAGCGGCCATGCTGGATTCCTTCCTCTTATCGCCTCCTCGTTGTTTACTACTGTTGCTATTTGCTGCGCGTCGTCGTCCTACTTCATACTTCTTCCGTAATCGTTTTCTGCAGAGTACCCAGGTGTGACCTTTATTTTTGCAATAAGTGCAGATTATTCAGACTTGGTTTAAATTTCTTGGTGCGCTCGGGGCTGGTAGACTTACTCTCCCTGATTTGCGAGTACAGTCTCTCGCCAAGTGCCCTGAATTCCCGCAGGTATAACAATTTTTATCGCCCACCCTTCCCGATAGAGATTTTTGATTATTGTTGTTCTGTCCACCTCCTGCTCCTTCTTTTGGCTGAACCATGTGGCTTCTCTCAATTGCACCGGTCACAGCCTCATGAAGAGAAGAATAGTTACGTAACCGAACCAATATTCGCACTTGACCGTGTAATCCATTTTCGAAATTCATTTGTGTACATTTTCGAGTCATCGTTTCCACCGTGCGCGCATCCCTTTCCTTATATACGGTCTCACAGAGTTTTTCGACCACTTCGACGGTGATTTTCTTTGTTCTAGCTGCGTAAGCAGCTATATCCTCGCTCGGCCCTTGTCGTAAAGAGTTAAACTCCATCTGTGAAGCGGACAGTGATTTTCTATGGCCGTACAATGCTTCTAACTCAGTTTTTTGTTGTTCAAGAGTATGGATGGATTTATGCTTCAGTTCCCTTGTCGCTCTTCCACCATTTTTGCTGCTGAGTACCAATGCCAGTAATAACTCATAATCGTCGTCGCGTACTCTCGCGAATACGGTTTCACATGACCGCAAAAATCTGTCTAATTTAGCTGAGTCACTGCCGTCAAAATGTTTTACAAGTTTTAATGCTAATCCAAGTTCGAGATACCTTCGCCCTTCACCAAACCTATTCTGCATAAATCCCCCGGCAGATCGTTTGGTGGATCTCCACCTGGCCCTCCTCCTGGAGGTTCTCCTGGGAGTTCTCCCGGTGGTCCCCCATTTCCATTTCTTCTTGGTCCTCCTGGCGGTCCTGATGGTGACCCTTCAGGTGGACCTACTGATGGCTCTGTTGGCCGTCCTCTGAGCGTTACTGCTGCTGACTCTCGTCCATTGTTTTCTTCTTCGCTATTTATTCCTGCTGGTGGATTTATTTTTTCGGAAAGCGCCTTTTCGAGCCCTTCCACTTGATCTTGAAGCAGCTGTATCAGCATCATCTGCTCAGCTAGCTCGCTTCCCTGTCGATGCATCGACACGAGTGGGTCTTGTGTGGCGTTATGGTCCGTTATCTCAGCCGAACGAGCAAAATCTCCACCACGCTCCTCTAATCTTCTTCCAGCGGAAGCATACCTTACTTCTTTCCGCAACGGAGGAGGCAACTCATAGTCGCTGTCTTTAATTTTCGGAGTTCCTTCCGGATATCGTGGCCGTCTATTTTTCGGGACTTCTGGAGTTTTATCCTATCGACTAGGTGGGATGATTTCCCGCAGAGCACTCCCGCCATTAATGCCGGGTGCATTCGCTCGTGCTCTGGCTAGAGCCCCTTCACGCTCGCCCAACCCACTGGCCTTGAGCAGCGCATCTATTTAACCGTCCACTCCCGGTGTTGTCAGGGCCTTTGCCCCCTTTTTTCTGTTGACGTTTGTCAATTGTTCCCTTTTTTCAGTTTTCCCAGTCGTTTTAGCGGACGATGTGCCTCTTTTGGTGTTGAATCCAAAATACGAGTACAATGGTTCCATGGTGAGTGGGTCCTTTGCTTTCTCTTTCAACCCTGCGGCTGGAGATAGCTGTCGGAGGGCGTCGTCTTTCCTCAGCGATATGTCTCCTATGGGTGCTTCAACTCCCGCCACAGCTCCGAGGTCCTTTCGTTAACTTTTTTCTCCATCATCGCGATAGGGCTTGTATTAATAAATATATATGTTGTAATAAAGCCTAGTTGTCTAGGCGAAACTGGCTCGAAGGCCACCGTTCACCTAAAATATAAAATGTATTAGGGTTAAGATACACTCTTCTTTAATCACTCGGAGGCCACTGTCACTGTTTTCGAAATGAACTGTCACTAATAAAAATCCTCGGAATTTCGAGGTGAAGCTGCGGCCTGACACCATATTACATACACAGCTGACGACACGAGCCGGAGCGCACTGGGTCTCTTTCCGGTTCCGAGCGCCAATAGAAAACAGTCTCCCCTTCGGGTCTAAAGCTAACTCCAATCAAAAACCGTCTCCTCTTCCGGCCAAGGGGCTAGTCCAATCAAAAACAGTCTCCTCTTCCGACCAAGCGGCTAGTCCAATCAAAAACAGTCTCCTCTTCCAGTCAGGAGCCAAGTTGGGGAAGCGAAACGGAAGAAGAAGGAGCAGCCATTTTTCGACGAGGCGACTTCACTTCGAGCCAGACAGCGAGGCAGAGAGTACAAAAGACGAGCGAATACTTAGTTAGGATAGGAAGCGAGATATTTGTAAGATATTACGAGGCTATCAGAGTAAAAGTGAGTACCTTAGCGATTCCACTTCGATCATAGATACGCTATTAGTCCCCTGCGGCCCCATTGTATTGATAATTGTACGAAAATTTGAATCGACCACGAGTAACGGTCACAGTGCGACAGGTGAACGGTGGTGATAGTACAACAAGCAGTAATTTCATGCGTTTCCATAATTTGTAGACCTAAAAATCTTAATAAGAACCTGAGTTAAATTTATAATTGATATTCCTGTGCCGAGGTAATAGTGTAAGAAGCCATCGTGTTCGGGGATCTACGCTCTGAGCCCCTCTTCTCTCCTCGCTAACCGAGTGCTAGCAATATTGTTGATGTTAGGTGAAATATTCTTGTTTTTGTTTTCTTTGCATTTAACGGTGCTACTGACGTACAGTAGCTGGCGCCCAAAGTTCATGAGTTAAGTCTGAGTGAAAAGAGAGATTTTTCTTAAGTAGTGAAGCCCTGCTCCCCACTTTTGTTACCTTCCGCCACTTTCTCTTATTGGTAAATGGTGTTTGAGAGTCCACCCCTCACCCTATATTTAATTTCTTTTGTTTGGTGTTCTTGCTAAACTTTTTCTTTAATTTTATTTTTGTATAAATTATACTGCAGAAATTAAACAATACCAAACCGAAATATATATGGCCTTATCTTACTTCTTCCCTCACGTTCCCCCGTGGTTACCTGAGGGTACGAAGAGCATGATAATATATATATATATATATATATTTATTAATACAAGCCCTAATATATATATATATTAATACAAGCCCTAATATATATATATATTAATACAAGCCCTAATATATATATATTATCATGCCCTTCGTACCCTCAGGTAACCACGGGGGGGGGGGGGGGGGGACGTGAGGGAAGAAGTAAGATAAGGCCATATATATTTCGGTTTGGTATTGTTAAATGTCTGCAGTATATTATTTATACAAAAATAAAATTAAAGAAAAAAGTTTAGCAGGAACAGCGAACAAAAGATATTAAATATAGGGTGGGGGGTGGACTCTCAAACACCATTTACCAATAAGAGAAAATGGCGGAAGGTAACAAAGGTGGGGAGCAGGACTTCATTACTTAAGAAATGATCTCTCTTTTCACACAGACTTAACTCATTAACTTTGGGCGCCAGCTACTGTACGTCAGTAGCACCGTTAAATGCAAAGAAAACAAAAACAAGAATATTTCACCTAACATCAACAATATTGCTAGCGCTCGGTTAGCGAGGAGAGAAGAGGGGCTCAGAGCGTAGATCCCCGAACACGATGGCTTCTTACACTATTACCTCGGCACAGGAATATCAATTATAAATTTAATTCAGGTTCTTATTAGGGTTTTTAGGTCTACAAATTATGGGAACGCATAAAATTACTGCTTGTTGTACTAGCACCACCGTTCACCTGTCGCACTATGACCGTTACTCGTGGTCGATTCGAATTTTCGCACAATGACCAATACAATGGGGCCTCAGGGGACTAATAGCGTATCTATGATCGAAGTGGAATCGCTAAGGTACTCACTTTCGCTCTTATCGCCTCGTAATCTCTTATAAATATCTCGCTTCCTATCCTAACTAAATAGTCGCTCGTCTCGTGGTACCCTCTGTCTCGCGGTCTGGCTCGAAGTGAAGGCCCCTCGTCGAAAAATGGCTGCTCCTTCTTCTTCCGTTTCGCTTCCTCAACTTGGCTCCTGACTGGAAGAGGAGACTGTTTTTGATTGGACTAGTCCCTTGGTCGGAAGAGGAGACTGTTTTTGATTGGACTAGCTCCTTGGTCAGAAAAGGAGACGGTTTTTGATTGGAGTTAGCTTTAGACCCGAAGAGGAGACTATTTTCTATTGGCGCTCGGAACCGGAAAGAGACCCAGTGCGCTCCGGCTCGTGCCGTCAGCTGTGTATCTTAACCCTAATATATTTCATATTTTAGGTGAACGGTGGCCTTCGAGCCAGTTTCGCCTAGACAACTAGGCTTTATTACAATATATATATATATATTGTAACACGGCACATGCGCAGCATGCACGCAGCTCAGCTGGAGACCACCACCCGTAACAGGTACCGTTATTAATTATTATTCATTCATTTATTTTTATATCGAGTCCCCGAAACCCCCCTCTTCTTTTATTTCTGTGTGTGGAAGTGCGATTGCAGTGAATGAGCAAGGTTTGAATGTGGCGCCGGCCGGCCGAAGCAGCAGTGTCGTCGCTGGACCTTGAGCCGCAGACTAGAGCGTATGCAGAGGGGACGCGTAGCCTGAACGCGTCCCTGCCTCGTCAACCACCGCCAGCGCCTCGCCACCGCTAAAAGAGCTACTACCTGCTACGCTCAGTCTAACGGAAAAACACCTCTCCAATTCGCCGTGGCCAAGATCTAAGTGGATCACGGCCAATCAGCGACGACCCGAACTTTCGAGGAAGAAGAAGCCGGCCGGCCTGTCACTTCAGCTGAGCTACTTGCGATAGAGCGACGCCATTTTTTAAAGAGAGAGACATTTGCTGTTTTTTTGGAGAGTTTTTAAGGAAAAGGAGACACTTGCGACCCCCGGATTATACGTACAAGTAAGTGCTTGAGTTTTCCTTGACCCCGTATATATTTTTCCCCTGGTTTTCTCCGTATTTTCATCGTTTGACTTGTGTGTGTGTGCCGCGTTTTTCGTGCGACCACGTGGTCGAGTTTTGCCGGTAAACACCTGTTGCGCGAGTGGTGAGTTATTACGCGATAATATAGTTTAATTTCCCTCTATAAGTGCCCCAAACTGTGCTACAAATCCCCTGTGCCCATTCTCTTGTCGAGTTAAAATTTAAGAAGCCAAAAACTCCGGGAATTCACCTCCTTGAGATCCCCTCTTGCCCCCCCTCTGAGCTGTGCCATCTGAAAACAGTATAAAAGATATAAAATCCAGTACGGTGCTACACCTGACGTAGCTGGCGCCCAAATACCTCCCTTTTAGTGTACATTTTTCTTGCCATCAAAGCCATTTCAAAAGAATAACCCCAACTCTATCTTCATTCCCCTCCGCTGACTCCCATACTCTTGACGAGCACACTACGCAGCCAAATATAGTGCATCGATTCGCTGCCAAACCCCTTTGACCATCATTCCCAGATTGTGCTATTAAATTCTACCCTCTTATCACAATTGTTCTTGAATATTTCCAGGCCCGAGTGACTTTTGGTTCTGTGCGCCACAATAGAACCCGAGCACTTGGCGTTTCAGTATCGGACCCCTAAATTCTTCTCCCTGAGTCCTAATTTCCATCCCAAATTCTTGCTACCCTATATTCAACTTTGTAAAGCCCCCAATAAACTAAAGTGCCCTTATTTTTGGAGCTTGCCAATAAATTCCCTTCGTCGACTCCAAATTTTCCTCCAAATTTCCTATTGCAGTGTATTTTAGTTCTTAGTGCCCCAGCTAAACTACACTGCGCATTGCCCTCAAATTTAGCCACCAAATTCCTTTACCCCATCTTAATATCTCACTTAAATTTCTTGGTGTTCAACATACTACTTCGTATTGTTGCTCCAAAACTATCTGCAAATTTCCTGGCGTAGTGCATTTTTCTCCTCTGCGTCACGGCTAAACTAAACATCCCATCTCCTTGAAAATTTTACACTGAATTCCTCCTACACACCCCCCAATTTAACTTCCAACCCCTGCCGCTTTTGCCAATCCCACCCCTAAGCGACTCCAAAACTTCCTCCCCTATCGACCCCAAAATCTTGCTGATCGCTTTCCCCTAACAGCCCCATTCTTAGCTACTAGATTGTAGATTTTAGCTCAAGGAATAGTTATTAAGGGTTAGTTTTAAGTTTTTAACTGCTCCTCATTTGGCCAACCCTAAAATTTTGTATTTCTTTTCCTTTTTTTTTCTTTCTATTTGTAAGTTAGGCCAAATAAAAAAGGAGTTTTTCTTGTTCAATTTTATTATCTATCTGAGAGTCAGCATTTATTTAATAAACCCCCTTTTTCCCGGTATTCTATCCCCATCCCCCTCTCGACCCCTAAAATTTCGATTGTCGATACCTGTCCCTTGGAAGTCCCATTTTCCAAGGGAAAAGGGTCACAATATATATATATATATATATATATATATATATATATATATTTATATTCGTTGAGGAATTTATTTATTTTTAGTTACGTTGGGCAGTGGTTAGAGATAGCCTTGCCTCCTGCCTTTCGCGATTTAGTACCAAAAACTCCTACAAGTTGCTACGAACTTGCACCGATTTCTGATAAGGGTCTCGATTTTCTTCAACGGAGGATATGAGCTCGCGGGCCCAGTCCTACGGATTTTTCATTGGAATGTTTTAGTTATGATAGGCAGTGGTTTGAGATAGCCTTGCCCTCTGCCTTTCGCGATTTAGTACCAAAAATCCCTACAAGTTGCTACAAACTTGCACCGATTTTTTGGTAAAGACTTGATTTTTGTTGACGAAAGATATGAGCTCGAGAGCCCAGTCCTACAGATTTTTTTTCCTTTGTTATTAAATTTTATTTTGCTCTGAAAATTTGTAACCGCCACTTACAGATTCAGGATCCCCTTCATGATGTTGGAACTTCAGGGTTGTCGCTTTTGTTGTCGTGTTGACCTCGACGTTGTTCCTTGGTTGGCGATGTTCTGGTCGCCACTGGTCAAGTTGTACGTCCCTTCCGACGTGCTCGACCTCGCTGTTGGCTCGTCCTCGTCAGTGGTACCTCCTGACGTTCTTGACGATTCAACGACTGTGTGTTGAATCGCACCAGGTCTCTTACCCCAACGACTGCGTGTCGGGTTTGACCTTGGGTTTAGTTGCACTTGTTATGTTGAGTTTCGCTTACGGTGATCCCACCGCTGCCACCAAATTGTTGTGCTCGAAATGCTCTAAGGTTGATCAGCCCTTTTGGAACGGTATCGGATGTTGAGTATTTGGGATCGCACCGATTAAAGAATTGGGATTCACGCGGACTTTAACGATAATAATATTTATTTAATCACAAGATACAACGTTCGATAATTTCACAAACGAGATTATCGATAAAAAATGGTTTTGATCCTTGATCGCGAGCTCAACCGTTTGCTCTTGAAGTTAATACAAGACTGCCGATGGACTGAAGCTGTCGCTATTAATTCACCTTAGTGTTCTACATATCAATGCTGAATTGCATTATTGATTAATTGACGAGATGTCGCATGATACGATTGCAATATTCGCGATCAGCGAATAGTGCAATAAATGTTTGGCAACGTTGCTTGCCGATAATCCGGGTCGCAACAGCTATGTTTTTTAGTTCTCCGACGAATGATTTTATACATTCTTCACCGCGGAAAAATCGATACTCGGAGATCGCGTCATAGTAATCGCAGTGGAAGTAAAGCACTGCACTATCAGGTACATGATTTCAATAAGCCATATTATTTCCGCCCAATCTCGTATTTGTGGGCTCCAAAAGACACTCTAAATCGGCGTATACAGCGAATAGTACTGATACCTTTCTCTCGAAATTCTTGAATTTCACGATCGACTGTTCATCACGCGGTAGAATCATTCTACAGTTATTATGCTCAATATAATCGAATCTATGTTTGTCTAGATTTTTTTGGCTGTAAAGTGGCACAAGCATCTATCACGAATCCAACTCGTTTCTTTGTGCTTTGATATGTGTGAACCTACTAATCGCGACAGATTTTTAATCCATGCAAATGGATTTAAAAAAAAAAACAAATTAAAAACGTGATGAATTGCCGTGTCATCGTAGTCTTTGTCGAATTCGTTGTTAGTATTTACCATGGGTAAATGAACGGTCGGTCGATCGGAGCGACGCTTATTTAAGAGTATAGGCTCTATCGTAACTTTCGTTTTCTTCCGATTCGCGATTGCATAAACATAAATCGACAAATCGTTCATTTTTTTCGAATCGTGGCACATTTCTGAGGGTAATTGAAAATTCCAGACCGTCGTACTTCAACACATCCTTAAAATGTAGATACGATGTTTTCCTTCCGCTGTGCACCGTCGTAGGCGAAATGGCTGCAGTCACCGACCAGAGAAAGCAATATTCATCACTATTGTTCATATTTAGATGGCACGCGTTTTCTGGATTTCTTCAGGCATAGAAACGAACGTTGACAATTCCCAACGTAGCGGTACATAACAATTCATGTTGACCACGAGATTTCTAATTTCACTCATGGTCCATCCAGATTCCTTCCCCTCGTAATCCTCGATTTGTTGCAAGAGAGGATCTTTCACAAACTTTTTGTACCATTGGCCGAGGTTTGTTGTGGACAAAATCGTCTTGTTTGCAGTAATGAAAGTTCTATCATTTTCAGTAAATTCAATACCTTGCGTCAAAAAAAACTTTGCTGAGGGAATCACGTTAACCTTCAGATTTCCACTATTTTGCATTATCTTTATTAATTGAGGAATAATCGATTCTTTAGCGGCATTTAGAAAATCATTGACATCTTTGTGACCGAGACTTATCACCAATCTAGGTCGTGTACGTTGCTTAAAAACTGTTTCGGTATCTCTCCATTCCACTTTGCTCGATGATTCACGAGCGACACCGGCACCACTTTTTTCGTCAACGTGATGAGCGTTGTTATCGTTGTCTGAACTCGCATTTTATCATGAACCGTGATGAGCGCGCGTGTAAAAAATAAATCGACTTCAGATGTTGCCGGACATTGTAACGGGCAAACTCTTCAGAGAATCCTTATTATCAGACGGTAGACAAAACATCAGATGACACACACACACACAGACACACACACACACACACACACACACACACACACACACACACACACACACACACACACACACACACACACACACACGCACACGCACGCACACACACACACACACACACACACACACACACACACACACACCGCGAGCAGTTACCTCGAGTGGTGCGTCAAAGAATAATTCGCATCCTCCTTATCAGAAAGTAGACAGAACATATCAGATTTCACCGCTAGCCGCGGGCTCCAGCGGTGAGTCCCCCCCCCCCCTTAACCTGACACCTACCGCCTGGTTCAAGTCTAGGCTAAGTGGTTTGTGTCTCGGCTAAATAAGATCGGTAAATGCCAGTGCAGATCCCTTGGGTGATAAGCCCCACTGTATCTCTACTAACCAGTAATGGCACAGCGTCGGCACTGGACCAAGGTTCACATGCCGACGCGGCAGACCACTTGGCCAATTCTGGGAGAGAGCATTGGACCAGTACCAGAAGTACAGCACCTAAGGCTGGCTCAGCGCTCCGCCGAACGTCAAACGCTTATTGGTTTGTTATAACTTTAGAAATAGTTTGGATTTTAAGATAGTTTAAATAAAATATTCGTTTCAAATACTCTTTGAAGTATAAGCAATTTATCTAGCAAGAAAAAAATGTTCTGTGATCTCAAGATGGTATAACCCCTTGAGCAGTCTCGAAATTTCATTTCATTAACTTTGAATATTCTCTAACACATAGAGTACGAGCTTCTCGCACTGATTTTCGTGGTCGCGACCTATCGAGATCTCCCGATGACTTGATAGACCTCTCAATTGGTTCCGGGCGATGGCAGATTTTGGTCACTCTGATGCTTAGCCTTTCTGTATTGACGCATCTCCTTAACACCGGAACAGAGGCATATCTGCGTCCGACGGGTTGGTGGTGTAAAATGCCAGATTTTCTTCATCACTGGACCGATGTTCAATGGATTTTATACAGTCACGGACACAATGGAATGCTTTCAAAATATAGAGTATGGGGATCAGAAGTTTTGGCAGAAGGATACTTCCAAGGCTGTCAGATCTTCGACATCGATTACGAGAGCTTAAGAGGCTTAAGTTACTCTGACAGGCTATTAATCAACACTAACCGGACAGTACCTTGTCCTTACGGTGTGCATTACAGTACTTCGGCTGGGCTGAGTCTTACGGAAAAGGTAACTTTGTAACAATACGATTTGAGTCGATCCAGTCACGTAACGAAAGTGATAAGAATAGAAGCTATAAATGAAACACTTCTCTTTAAAAATCTTACATTAAGGCCTTATTAATGACATCAGAAGCATTACAATGATGCAATTTTGTATAAACGCACAGTGGACCAGAATCGTGTGAGGTAAAAAAATATTTTATTTGTAGTTTTCACACCAATTTAGTAAACAAATTTCAGTGATTGATGTCTTATTCAATATTGAATATTGTTCACGCTCAAACCGTACGGGTAGCGTAATCTAGCCGAAACCGCGGTGAAGCGAGTCAACGCGACGAACTCTGACACCTGAGGTCAAGAGTTTGCAAAGAATGCGTGAACTTAGCGATGTGAACCCCGGAAATAGTTAAGAGACCGCGCGTTGCCTCACGGAACAATTAGTCGTGACTTTGTCATCATACTAGCCGTTACGTGCGAAAGAATATCAGGAGCCTACGCGCTGACCTCCAAGTATTCAAAAACGAACCGTATCTTTCGAATAAAGATTTAACGTGTGTTTCCACTATTATCAAGTGTTCGTTCTCATTATTTTCTACCCGAGCTACCGAAACCTCTTCACCCACGATTTATTCGCGGAATTTAATTTGAATAGTTGACAATTCTCAATTATTCATTTTTTTCTTTTGTGCGCGTAGCGAAGGCGTGCACAAATATAAGAATTTTTATTACCGCTTTTTATGACAAATCTATGGTTTTAAATGTGTAAATGAATATTTCTCCATTATAAAATCACGAAATAATTGGTTACAGTAATCCTTATTTTCAATGCATCTAATGTAGCTGTACTTAATCCAGAATGTACGCTTCGACGGATAAAAAAAGACATTAAAAACTCAAATTGGATCACCGGTTCAGTCTGAAAGCTACCAGAAGTGAACATTTTTAGTTCCTATTCACACAATTTTTGTGCACTGTAAGTGTTTACAAGATTGCAGAATTATAATGCTTCTTATGTACAGTGACGCGATTCGTTATTCTGTAATGATTCAGGAAAATTATCTTGGCAAACCACTCTTTGTGCGGAGGCCATCGGGACCTCCGACATGTTACTGAATTCAAAGAACAAACACGGCATTATTGATTGATTAAATGCACTTTTTAGCGCATTAATCAACAGATAAAGCCAGGTTCTTTGAGTCTTCCGTAGCAGGAGCACAGCGGTGACAAGTGTTGCGCCCCGAAAATTAGATAGTAATTTTTTGATTGTTAAATTATACGTAGTGATAATTTAACAATGCACGACTTAAGGAATGTCATATAGATATTAATGAGGCCATTTGCGCAACGGTCAGAAGACGTACTCGCGAGCCGTAGTCGCGCGGTAAGAAGTCCCTATAGCGTTGTCTCTTTCGCGCTCACGGCGACCCCGGTAGCGTTAAATCAGGGCATTGCAAGACTCCTCGCGTGGAATGTGCTTCGCGAGATTATCGTAACTAAATTATTCAGTAAACATAAGTTTTTTGTTTATAAATTCACTCATTTTTGGTGATATAAAATGACTCGTTCACTGTGAACGAGGCAGTCTTTTAACAACTTCGACCACGATCGGGCATATCCGACGTGAGGACTCGTCATTAAAAATTAAAGTTAATTCAAGTAATTGTTAACAACAATTAACCAACAAACTCGATTCATCCAAGACAAATAAATGCTTTTTACTGTTTATCACGTGAGTTCCAACTCTTTATTGACAACGATCCCCAAAATAATAAAATAAATGTTGTAACCCGCTTGCAATACATAAGTACGCAACGGGCAGCATAACATTTTGGTGGCAGCGGTGGGATCGATCAACGTGATCAGTGAAAGAAATTTTGGTGAACACGAGAAAAAAGAATCCAGCGCTAACAACCTGACACGCGGACGTCGGGACAAATAGTGACTGGTACGAAATCAACAAGCAGTTGTTGATTTGGACTAAAGTTACATCTGGCCATACTGCTGGACAAGAAGCAAACCGGCCGTTCACGAAGGAAGGAAGGAAGGAAGGAAGGAAAGGAACCTCCAAAAAATCCAATCGAAAGTGTCCAGTCCATCAACTCCGAGACCTCGCGACGAGACAACCTCCGGAGAGAAGATACTGCACTTCAACCTTCCGTAGGCGGCGGGAACCGAGAATTTGCGTAATTTTAAGCCAGTGCGTTTTGCGTTAGAATAAGGGTTACACATCAAGGCGGGAGGCAAGGCTAACTCCAACCACCGTCCAACATAACCCACAAAACTTTTTGTAAACCTTTGTTGCAATTAAGAAAGAGATTAATACAGAATATTACCTTTCCTTTGCGAATCGCATACAAGAGGCTTAATGAAATAGAGTAGCACGCGACATTCCATGCCGAACGATAACGCTAATCAGCCGTTACGTCGGGGTAACTCGTTAGAGTCAGTTTTGCCAGGCGAAAGTGTAAGTCCCACAACAGGGTTACAAGCAGCTCTAGGTGACATTGTTGCAAGATCTAGGCGAGGTTTGGGAGAATTATCACCAGCTGGCAGAATACCACTCCGGAGGCAAGCAGAAATTACGGAGAGCCTTACTCACCAATTTGGGGTAAATACCTGTAGAGGAACGGAGTTTGGAGCAGACGACTTTGAGATAGACTACTCTATTATGGCGGAGGGGCCTCTCACGATGGCCGATCGTAGTTCCCAGGGAATGATCGACGCTGAGATCGAGAGGATAAGGCAGGATGCTTTGGATGACACTTATGCGCTGAAAAGTCCCAAGGGCTTTTCTCGAGGGCCATCAGAAAATGCAGCTGCCTTGCCCAAAAGACCGCCCCGGCATTCGAATAAAAAAGATAAATCCGGAACTCCTCACCGTACCATAGAAGACTACGAGAAGGAATGGCAACGGAGAGACGCCTTACGAGATGATAAGGAACGTAGTAATTCCGAGGACCCAAGGAAACTACTATCACGCACATTACGAGATGTGAGCGGTGATGAACTTGAATATATATTGGTACTCGAGCGAAGAATGGAAGAATTGTCTCGAGAGCTGGAGCTAACTCGAATAGCAAACAGGAATTCAGGTACACAGGCTATACGAGCTAATCAACAGAACGAATCATCGGCTGCAGGGCCAGTATTGGATCTCGGCCTGGCCATAAAAATGATTCGGCATTTCGATGGAAACAATGCCAGTGAGTTGGATTGTTTTGTGCGTTCATGTGAAACCGTATTCAGAAGGGTGCGTATGGATCACCGAGAATTGCTGTTGGAATTGATAATCAGCAATAAGCTTGGAGATCGAGCCTCCAGGGAATTGAAACATAAGACGATCTTGTCATTGGATCAACTTAAGGAGGAATTGGATGCATTATATGGGAAGCGAAAATCATTAGCTGCCCTACAATTGGAATTCAATTCTCTACGCCAAGGGCCCGGAGAAGATATCAGCGTGTATGCTTCAAGGGTTGAAAAAATCACTATAGAAGTGACAGAAAAGCTGTGTGAAGGGCTTGCTACGGAAGCTGAGGCTCGAACGGTGGAAATGGTAACCCGCCGTTGTGCTCAGGCTAATTTCGAGCAGGGATTGCATGGCCAAGTGCAAGTGCTCGTGCGTTCGCGTAATTATGCAACATTGCACGAGTCAATAACCGGAGCTATAGAACTGACCCACATGGTACAGCCGAAAACGAATTTTGGATCGAATAATGTTCGACGATCAACCAATGGACAGGAATCTCCCGGGAAAACTTGTTATAATTGCGGAAAAACTGGTCATGTCTCGAGAGATTGTCGGAAATCAGGTCGAGTAATTTTACCTACGGCCGATCAGAATAAAACTTTGCATCAAGTTAATATTGTATGCACTTTTTGCAAATACAGGGGTCACTCGTGGAAAGAGTGTCAGAAAAGATTAAGAAAGGAAGAAGAAGAGCAGCAGCAAAATGCGCCTCAGCCGCATTGGCAGAAAGATATTAAGCCACCCGGCACAAAAAGCCCTAATCTGGGTACGACAAATTCTGCAAAATTTAGCGGAAATACGAATCGACGCGAGTTGGGAACACTGGGTATATGTACACTCGCTACTTCAAACCTAGACAAGGATGCAGAGATAGCAGAGAAGGCCGCGAAGCAAGGCCGCAACACGAGCCGGCGCAAGCCCAGGTCTCGGAACGAATGCGCGCTTGCCGTCGACCGAAAAGAAGACGCAGCAATGATGAAATGGGCCGCAAAGAAGCAGGCGTTGCAACTGTGTCAGGTCACTTTACCGGCAGCTTGTGACACGGCCAGCGATTTTCATATCAAGGCACCTGCTGCCAAAAAGGGCCTGCTTACCCGAAAAGCTGATACGGGTGCCCAATGCTGTGTGGTGAAAAGAGGATGTTTACAGCCAAGCACTATGGTAGAAGATAGCGACATAGAGCTTCAGGGTGTTAATGGCGAAAAATTTGTACCGTTGTGTAAAACGGAATTGGTGTTGATTACCCCCACAGCGACCTTAAGACACTGGTTTCAAGTGGTACCCGACGATGTACCGCTGAAAGTCGATGGGTTATTGGGCATGGATTTCATCAAACATCATGAAGCAGATATTCTACGCGGAAGAAATTTGAAATTATATGGTCATATAATGCCATTAATTAATGGAAATGATCGAATCATACTTCCTCCACGCAGTGAAACTATCGCGCACGCGAAAACAAACAGTAAATTCGTTGGTATAGTTGCAAGGAAAGAAATCGCACGTGGTGTGATACTCGGTGCCTGTATTACTCCACCTCAAGACAGCACTTGCGTAATCAGCCTTGTCAACACTACCGAACACGTGGTCGAGGTGCAGCGGCCGGCGGTGTCACTCGAGCCGCTCGAGATAGCAAAAATCGAGCACAACAGCATGGCCGTCTCTCCGCATGTAAACACGATGACCGCGGAGAGGGGCGCGCAGCGACTTGAACGACTCAAGGAAGAAATCGACGTAGCTCATCTGAATAAGGGAGAGAGAGAGACACTGCTGGAAATATTAAGTGAATATGAGGATGTGTTTCACTTAAAGGGAGATAAACTTCCGTGTACCCATATGGTTGAACACCACATTCCACTGAAAGAAGGAGTACTTCCGATTAAATCACGCCCTTATCGATTACCTGAAATGCATAAAAGGGAAATTGATAAGCAGATGGAAGAGATGCTGGAGGACGGGATTATTCAAGCCAGTAGGAGTCAGTGGAATGCTCCATTATTGGTAGTCGCCAAGAAACCTGATGCTAATGGAGTGCAAAAAATGCGAGTAGTGGTGGATTTTCGGAAAATTAATGAGGTCACCATAGGAGACTCGTTTCCTTTACCAAATATTACGGAAATATTGGATCAATTGGGAAAGGCACAGTACTTTTCCACTCTCGATCTCGCTTCGGGTTTTCATCAAATACCAATGACGGAAGAAGATAAGGAAAAGACGGCATTCTCAACGCCAAAAGGGCACTTTGAGTATAATCGGATGCCCTTCGGTTTGAAAAACGCACCGCCAACTTTTCAAAGATTAATGAACGCTGTATTGGCTGGTCTACAGGGAATAAAATGTTACGTATATCTGGATGACATCGTAATTTATGGAAAAAACCTAAACGACCACAACGAACGGCTGCGAGAAGTATTTCAACGACTCCGAGAAGCTAACCTCTCGATACAGCTAAGTAAATGTCAATTTCTACGCAAAGAAACACACTTTTTGGGCCATGTTATTTCAGAGGAGGGAGTTCGTGCGGATCCTCAAAAGCTTGTTGCAGTGAAGGAATTTCCGGTACCGAAAAACGTGACTGGCGTGCAATCTTTTCTTGGATTGGCCGGTTACTATCGGAAATTTATCAAGGATTTCTCCAAAATAGCAAAACCCCTCACCGAACTTATTCGAAAGGACATAAAATTCGAGTGGACCGCTGTGCGGGATGCTGCCTTCGAGCAATTAAAAACAGCGCTTACAACTGCGCCGGTATTACAGTATCCGGACTTTGGAAAACCGTTTTTAATAACAACGGATGCATCGGATAAGGCTATTGGTGCTATACTATCGCAGGGTAAAATAGGTGAAGATTTGCCTATCTGTTACGCGAGCCGTACCTTATCTAAAGCTGAGTGCAATTACACGACAACGGAAAAAGAATTACTTGCTATCGTGTGGGCTATTGCTCAATTTCGGCCATATGTATATGGCACACGCTTCAAGGTCATCACTGATCATCAACCTCTCACATGGTTGTTCGGAGTAAAGGATCCGGGATCACGATTGATGCGTTGGAGACTAAAATTATCTGAATATGAATTTGATGTAGAGTATAAAGCGGGGAAACGCAATACGAACGCAGACGCTCTAAGTCGTATTTTTGTAACCACCCGTGCTCAGGAGAGAGAGAAAAAATGCACGACAGAGAAGGACAGTCATGGATTAAACACCGATTGCGAAGGAAATGCAGCATGTAGTGATAATAAGGAGAGCGACTACGAGGCAGACAAGCATAGCCACTGTAGCTCTAGCGAGTTGGCGCGCGGAAAGGGGCCTGCGGGGCCTAAGGCGAACGCGAAACTTGATAAAAGTGAGAACGCGCCTGCACGGGAGCGCGACAGAGACTCACTTATGGACACACATACATTACGCTCGCAATCAACAGAAGAAGAGGACAGGCGTACAATAGAGGAGCGTGACTGCAGCAATAATGTGGTAACACCTGAAGTTGAAGAGAGACGGAAGATACTATATGAGTATCACGATGCTCCGTTAGGGGGGCATCAGGGTGTGAAGCGGACACTACAGAGGATCCGAGCCAAGTATGAGTGGCCAGGCATGAGGAAAGAGATAGAAGAATACATAGCCGCATGTGAATCATGTCAGAAAAATAAATTGAGGATAATGGATCGGGTACCAATGGTCATTACTGACACACCACATCAAGCATTTGAAAAGGCAGCGGTTGACATTGTGGGCCCTTTACCTGAAACATCAACTGGCAATAAATGTATACTTACCTTCCAGGATGCCCTTACTAAATATAGTGCAGCCATACCACTTCCAAATCAGGAAGCAAGCACTATAGCAAAAGCTCTGGTCGAGGAGGTTATATGTCGGTATGGTACGCCGGAAACATTACTCTCTGACCAAGGGACCAATTTTTTGAGCTCTATCTTCAAGGAGGTATGTAAGCTGCTTCGAATAAAGAAAATTCAGACAACAGCGTACCATCCGGAAAGCAATGGAGCCCTCGAACGCTCTCATCGAACTTTAGCTGAGTATCTAAAGAATTATATCGATGAGGATCAAGGTAATTGGGACGAGTGGTTACCGTATGCCATGTTTGTGTACAACACTACGCCGCACACGGCTACGGGATTGTCTCCGTATGCATTGGTGTTTGGACGCGACGCAGTGTTACCAACGGCCGTGAAACAGGAGCCACGGGCTGTGTATACACATGACGATTATGCTGAAGAGCTACGAGAGCGGCTACGGGCAGCATGGGCCGTAGCGCGCCATAATTTGCAATCCTCAAAATTGAAATCGAAACTGCAATTTGACAAAGCCGCCAAGGAACAGGAGTACCGCGTCGGCGACCGAGTGCTGCTGCGCGATGAGACTATACGGCGGGGCCGTTCCGCAAAATTAACCCCTAAGTGGACAGGGCCACATAAGGTAACCGAGATAAAATCTCCAGTTACCATTGTTATTAAAAAGGGCAGAAAAGCGAGCACGGTCCATGTCAACCGGCTCAAGCACTTTATTGACTATTAACCAGCATAATACTATATGTATATATATATCCGCTGTGTATATATGTATACACATCTATTGTGGAACTTACAACTAATCGTACGACTAAAACTAAAACTATGAGAAAAGTCAAGCAAGTGAAAAGTTGTAATGATTTGATTGTGCTTCGTGGTGCTATTTGTAGCAAAGAATTAATAGGAAACAGGAAATGATTTCGCTAGGTTATAATACTTATTTGAATGTCTGGGATGGAATTAAGAAATTGTGAAAATTTCGCGAAAACTTATGTGCATGTTGCTTTGCTATTCGTACTGTACCACATGTAACACTAAACAAATACGAGAATTTTTACCTCCATTTAACTTAACTTTGTCAAGTTTGGACAAGTCTGTATACGCTCAAGCGGGAAAAAAGGTATGAGAATTTCAAGTTGTCAAATGTAATCTGAAACCCGTCAGGATTTGGAAGAAATTTTCTTGGAACGAGAGTGCAAGAAATCGAAATTTTATTAAAATTTGTGGGAGGCAAATAGTACGAATGAGCAGCTATATCATAATATTCAATTGTATTCATTAACCACCTTAGTATTAGTGGCGTAAATCTGTGCGATAGTATACAAGTTCATCGAACGTTCCCGTAACTCGACGCTCGCTTTGACGGCCTTGCCAGGCATGCGAGCGATTGCAAGCAAAAATGATGACGCTGCGCCAAGAGTCACTGTTAAAGGGGTATTCTCTCTGCTTCACGAAAATTTGCGCGTGGAGACGCATATAAGGCCTGTTCGATGAGGTGTCAGATAAATTTCACTCTGTAAGATGAGATTCCGCGTTAAACGATTTTTCTAATTTAATGTAATGGAAAATCGGAGCTGTTGTTATAACCTATCTGTACAGTATGCCTGTGTGAATGCACCTTATTGCTGTGGATGGATGGAACTCACCACGCTATTGTGAGCGAGTGTGGATTGATGTTCATTTGAAATAAAATTCTTCTTCAAGAATTTTTTCTTTAAGGGGGGAGGGATGTTGCGCCCCGAAAATTAGATAGTAATTTTTTGATTGTTAAATTATACGTAGTGATAATTTAACAATGCACGACTTAAGGAATGTCATATAGATATTAATGAGGCCATTTGCGCAACGGTCAGAAGACGTACTCGCGAGCCGTAGTCGCGCGGTAAGAAGTCCCTATAGCGTTGTCTCTTTCGCGCTCACGGCGACCCCGGTAGCGTTAAATCAGGGCATTGCAAGACTCCTCGCGTGGAATGTGCTTCGCGAGATTATCGTAACTAAATTATTCAGTAAACATAAGTTTTTTGTTTATAAATTCACTCATTTTTGGTGATATAAAATGACTCGTTCACTGTGAACGAGGCAGTCTTTTAACAACTTCGACCACGATCGGGCATATCTGACGTGAGGACTCGTCATTAAAAATTAAAGTTAATTCAAGTAATTGTTAACAACAATTAACCAACAAACTCGATTCATCTAAGACAAATAAATGCTTTTTACTGTTTATCACGTGAGTTCCAACTCTTTATTGACAACGATCCCCAAAATAATAAAATAAATGTTGTAACCCGCTTGCAATACATAAGTACGCAACGGGCGGCATAACACAAGGAAGTCTTGTAAACGCTTGCTTGCTATCATACGAAAAGTTATCATAACAAAGTCGCGTAAGCCACACATACACACAACACACAGACAATTGACGTATGAGTAGGCCTACTCACCGACGCTTAAGTTCCAGGAATCGGCAAGCATTTCTGCGTAACAAAATATTATAGTATTATTCGGAAATATAATTTCCGACTGATAATTCAAATTATCAAGTAAAGTTGTGAAAGCATTTCGGCATTACTATTGTAGAGTCTGCATCATTGACAATTCAAAACCTGAAGGATTAAATAATTTTTTTGACTGTCAAAACAACATCTTTATTTAAACAATTTGTTCAAATCTTGCCGGCTCCTGACAAGCCAGCAATAATCGTACAAAAAGACAAGCAATTAACGACGCGGTACACACCTTTCCGCTCTAGAATAACAATTATGATACTTGCAAGTTTTAAAAACATCAAACGCGTCCTACGATTACAACAGCAGACGAGAGAACAACCATATGATTGTTCCATACTCATCTGCGTATGAGGACTTTTCTTTGAAGATTCATAATTCAAGTGGCGCGAAACACTTGATTATCATTAACTTTCCCTCTTCAAGCGACGGGCCGCCGTGAGTATCTACCCCTACGTTACCTCTCTAATAACAAGTCTTTCTCGTCGGCATCATAGGATCCTTACGCATCGATGAGTAAGATTAACGTAGTAATATTAACATAGAAAGTTGAGTGTAAAGCTCCTTATGAACGAATCTACCTGTTCATAAGAATTTAAAGTTATAAGTCTTCGAGCAAATCAAAGGGCACGCGTCCTGCATAAATAGTGTAATTAGCACGCGTCTATAATGTTCCAAATTAATTCCTAAATTCAGTGTTGAGCTCCACTAAACTTTAGTGAATTTAAAATCAATTTTTCATTTTGGCCATAACCTTTAGGACTTTTCTTGCATAACTAGAATAAGTATTCGAGACACACCAATGTGAACCGAAGTAATAATCGAAACCAGTTCAGAGAGTTGAGTGTGAAGCTCCATATAGAAGAACTTCCTAACTATATGAATGTAGAGTCAAATTTCCTTCAGATTTTTTTTTATAACGCCCGTATAACGCCTCATTTTTGGTTTAGATTCATGCAAGTGGAGGGGGTATCTATCGTGCTACGGTTGACCGACCACGACCCCCCACTTCCATATCCAAACCCGCCTTCTTGTAATCTCCCTCGTGAGTGCCGATGATGAAGAAGGCGATCTCTTGCAAATAAGAGAAATCTTTACAAACCTAAGACTAAGGCATCATCTAGAATATCCCTAAAACTCCAAATCCACTCAAAACAAACAAGGAATAAAGTATCACTATCCACTATTCTTCTTTCCAACCTGTCCTGGCCCAGAGCACGAACGCCCGATTTGTAAAAAATATAACTACTTATACACACCACATTCTTACATCACGCGATTTAAAATTTAGACTAATAAAATATCAGCAATAATCAAATCGCGAAATCTTTAAATATATTTTCAGATTATTTAACAACTTTTTGCACATACAAATATAGACAGTATACTGCTGAAGTTTTTTCAAAATTACGATGCACTTTGAGGCAGATTGCCACTCACGTAAATAGACTTGTCACAATTTTTTTACCCGAGAGGGTTTTTTTTTTGGGATTTTACTACTTTTTGCAAAGTTTTTTTTTTTTTCATTCAATTAATTTCTTTATTTTTCTTATTTGAATTTTACATTTGCATGTTCAAGGATCATTGCCCCTAGGGTCTCTATACAATTATGGGATAGAAATGTTTTTTTTTTTTTTTCTTTTTTCATGTCGACGTTTGTGATCATTTTTCCTTTCGGCTGCGTTTGTTTTAGTTTTTGTTTTGAGCATCCTTTTTTTTAAACTTATTTCTAATCGTGAGAGGCAGAGGGGTGGGAGGGAGCAAAGAGGATGATTTATAGGATGGGTGGTAGGACTGGGCAGAGGATATTTGCCTTTGCGGCTGCGTTGTTGTAGGGCCTACGGTCTTCTTCGGTGAGTACTCGTAGGTAGGGACAGGTATGGTTTTGGAGTTTGTCGAGTTTGTCTTGGTGTATTTGACAAATTCTGTCAAAAAACGGTTTTTCGTTCGTCATTAGCCACAGGGCAGCCGTTGGAAAGGTCATCGGTAATCCAGCAGCATGTTTTAGTGTTTTTTTGTAATATATTTCCATTTTTCGGAGGGTTGTTTTATTATACAGGGGTAGTAAGCACCCTGTACCATAGTCTAATGACGGCAATACGCATGCTTTTATTATTTTTTGCTTCACGTATGCGTCTACTTTGCTGTAGCGTCCGATGATTCCTTGTAGACAATTTACTACGAATCTAGTGATTCCGAGTCTGTGCTTTGATTGCGGTGTTATTGTTAGAGTTCTCGTGATAGTAACACCGAGATATTTAAGTAGCCTTGACGGGTTGATTGTCTCATTGTTGTTCGTTTGAGGGTCCGTTATGCTGATGCTTCGTTGTTCTGCACGTCGGTGTTGTCTTCCAAAAATAATTGCTTGAGTTTTTTCGGCGTTGCATTTTAGTCCCCATTTGTGATAATAATTGAATAATTCCTGCGTATTTCTTAAAGCCAGGTATTGTGCTCTGCGTGGTGTATGTCCGTTGTTTAGTATCATCATGTCGTCTGCATACTGTGATGTGAGATCGGCCGTATGTGGGATGTCAGCAATATATAGATTGAATATTATTGGTCCGAGTACTGAGCCTTGTGGAACTCCGTGCGGTTGGTGTATTGCGTCGCTAGTTTCGTTAAGGAATCTGCCTTGTAATTTTCGGTCCAGTAGGTATGATTCTAGTATTTTTATTATGCCTATATCTATATCTTTTTCTATTAGTTTGTGTACGAATGCTCTGTGGTTGATACAATCGAATGCTTTCGTGAGATCTACGGAGACTGCAAAGCATGTTTTTTCTTCATTTACTGATTTCTGGATATAGTGTATGGTTCTCGTCAGTTGACTTTCTGTTCCTAGCCCTGGTCGAAAGCCGTGCTGTGAGTCTGGCAGTATTTTGTAACAGGCCTCCATTTTGTTTTGTATTATCCTTTCGAGCCATTTCCCCATTGTGTTGATCAGTGTTATTGGTCTATATGATGTTGGTTCGTTTACAGGTTTGCCTTTCTTGTGTAGGAAGATACATGTACCAAGTTTCCACATGTTCGGGTAATAATTTTGAGTTAGACAAGAGTTAAAAATCTCTACGATTCTTGTGAAGCAGCTTTCATGCATATGTTTAAGGTGTTTTGTACTAAGTTCGTCGGGCCCAGGGGCTTTGTTGTTTTTGAATTTATTCAATGCTCTTCTGATTTCTTGATTGTTGGTTAATGGTAAGGGTTTGGATGGTGTATTGAGAAGGCTCGATTGAAGCTCGTCATTTACGTTGCTCTCACGAATAATTGCAGCTTGGGTTAACATTGACGCTACTTCTTTTTGTGTGGTTGTGCCTTCAAAAAAAGGAATTTTGTTTTCCACCCATTTCAAAGATTTTTGAATTCTCCACATTGCTTTCTGATTGTCGGTTTCTTCTTCGATAACCTGTAGCCATTGTTTTTGTTTGTGCTCGCTTATTAAATCAGTTACAAGAGTTTTGAGCTCGTGTAGTCTAGCTATCCATGCAGGGTTATGGCCGCGTCTGTTGCGTCGCATGACATACCGGACTCTGTTCCTTTCGCGTATTGCTTGTTGAATTTCGTCCGGTAAAAGTTCGCTGGGTTTTTTCATCTCTCGAGTCATTCCGTGCACGACAGACTGCAAGTGAGACGTAAGATGTTTTATGGCATTTTCTACCTCTGCGATTGATTGTAGTTGAGGCTGCTCCGTAAGCACTGTTCGATTTTTATATTGTAACCATTCTTCGTTCGTTTTTAGCCTTGTTCTTCCTTTTTTTGCCGTGGCTGGAGTTATCTTTATTTTAACAAGGATTGGCACATGATCGCTTCCAATGCTCTCAATATTTTCACATGTTGTGATATTGTTCGCAATGTTCGTTAGTGCAAAGTCCAATATGTTGTTATGAGCAGCTGTTGGTCTCGATCCGTGCGGATCCATTGCGATGTCAACAAACCTATTATTTATATGTTGGTAAATCATGTTGCCACGTTGATCGTTTGTTCTGTGTCCAAATATATGATGTTGAGCATTCCAGTCTCTAACTGTAATAGAGTTTGGCGTATTCAGTATATTTTCGATATCGTTGTTAACAATGTGCTCCAATGGTGCTGCGTAGATGCCGTTAATGGTTATTTTTTTACCATTTTTTGTGTTCAGTAGTATTGAACAGCACTCGAGATTATTTTGGGGTTTCAGTCGACACCAAAATAGATCGTTTCTTATGTACATGAAAGTTCCTCGTATTCCACGCCCACGTGCTTCCTGATTTGTTTTATTGTCCGATATTTTTGTGTATCCTTGAATACTATATTTGTATATTCCACTGGGCTTGACTTTGACTTCATTTAGAATTATTGTGTACGGTTTGTGTGTCTCGACCAAGTTTCTGATTTCGTTTATCCTTTTATGGATACCAAATACATTACATTGTAGTATCACAATGAATTTTGAATTTCGTTCCACAGGCGATCGAGCACAGTGAGCGCTGCATCCGTCACCCCTCCGATTGTGTATTTTATCTTAGATTGAAGATCTAGTTCGATTATTTTATATATCATTAGGAGGAGACTCGCATCTATGTCATCATAGCAGATTTCACTTACTGCTTTGCTGATGAGTAGTTTTATCGATGGTTTTTTTTTATTTGGATGCGGTTTGTAAGAGCGGTTTCCTAATTCGTTGTTCCTGAATTGTTCAATTCGTTTAATTGGGTCTGTTGTTGGTATTGGATTTGATCGATTTTGGATATTATCAGTCTGTTGTATTTGTTTGGTTTGTTTCCTGTTGCTGAGCGGTTTACTAGCGTTGTGATTTGGTCGGCTTTCCATCACTGGAAAGTCAGTGTCGTAGTTAGCTGTTATTGATTGTACGAGCGTTGTGTTTTTGTTTGTTTTTTGTGTGGGGTTTGATTTTTTCCGTTTTTCTGTAGCTTTTTCCATATTTGCTTTCCTTACTAGGCAGAGCTTGCTTTTTGCGTCATGTTCGTTGCTTTTGCATAGGGCGCATATTTCTATTTGGTCGATAGTGATTCTTTGGGGTTTTTCATCATGTTCGCAATTTTTGGCAATGTGGCCGAAGTCGAGGCATTTCATGCACTGCGGTGCTCTACTCTCCTTTGGTTGGTATTTCTCACATTTAACGACGCACACATCGAGTCTTGTTTTTTTGTATAAGTCAAGAAGTGTCGCTTCCGGTGGTAGTATGACTAGCAAAAAGGTGCTGATATTCGAGAACGGGATTAGTCGTAGGGGTTTGATTCCCCATTCTTCTTCGATGATAAGTTCTAGCTCGCCCGGATCGTAGAGTTGCGCTTTAATACCCTTGATTATAACTCTTTTGTTTTTTTTTGTGCTCATCATTGAACGTGTAATGACCTATTTTATTGATCCTTAAGAAGTCCTGGAGTTCAATTTTAGATTGGGTGTTGCTGCATCTGATTCTCCAGTTAGCGCCTCCGTCGTGTTTCAATTCTACTTTCTGTTGTCGGCAGAATTTGTACAGTTTGGTTTGTAGTCAGTCATTTTGCTGAAGCAATGTTGACTTTATTATAATCGGAGTCGGTTTACGGTTGTTGTTATTGTTGGTTTGTCTCTCTGTTTGCGCTCCGTCAACCTTGGCACGTGAAGTGCTTGCTGACTGCGTGCCGTCGATGTATACTTCGTGTGTCGTTGTGTTATGTATTTCACCTTCGTTGGTTGTTAGTACGGCAGCATCTGTTGAATTGGGTACATTGTTTTTCACTTTTTTGTTGGACTTTTTCCTTTTGTTCCCTCTTTTATTTTGGACTTTGGCGAATTGAGAATCATCACTCGAGTTTACTTCCATGTTATCTGAGGATTTTCTTTTTCCTGTTATTGTTGTTGATGTTGTTGGTTGGCTGGATTGGCTTCGAGTTCGTTCTCTTACTGTCTCTGATTTTGGGGATTGTGATGCGTTTTGGAGAATCTCGGTTTCTTTATTTCCGTCGTCTGCGTTGTCATCATGACTGTCATCATCGCTTAATGCCGTGTGCGTTTTGAGCCATTCGAAGGCATAATAGATGGTCGGGTTTGACTTACCGTTACTCGTTGAACTTGCTTTTGGATCAGCCATGGGCTGATCCCGTGGGTTTGGAGTTGTTGATTCGATATATTTTGTTATATTATTTTATTTAATTTTTGGGTGCGGGGTAAAGCAATAACCACAGTTCGGATTACGCGCTTGGCTGTGAGCCGGCACTATTATATCACTCCGTGAGCACTTAATATTGTAACATTAAACGTAATCACGCACAGTAAACGTAAACACGTCCGTCTTAGACGGATGCTCAGCAGAGACCTTTTTTTTTGCAAAGTTTAACGAATTAATTGACTGCAGGAATAAAGTCTTATGTCCAGGTGATAAGGTGTAAGGTGTTTAAACTTTTCATAGAATAGAAAGTTTTGTACCGTTCGTCACTAAATTATACATATATAATAGCTGGATATTGTTCCATTTACATACTAAAATTGAACTCGCTGTCTCAAGTTTTGCAAGATTTATTATAGAGCGGCAATGTCAATTATTTGAAATATTACGACGAAATTTCGACGAAAGGAATCTATCTATCTAAAATTTTTGCACTTACACATCTGAAATCTTGACATTTGAAATCTTTGTACTTTTCACGATTAAAAATTAATTGTTTAAATATCGTCCATTCAGATTGCTTCACCAATTTACGAATTGGTAAAGGACAAAAATACGAAGATTTCAAATGTTTGATTCTCCCGTATAGGAAAATCGATAACAACGGAATCTTCGGCACCAATCGACTCAGACCCCGAGTTACGATTTGCCAAACTTCCATCTAAGAAATAAAAATATTACGGGCTGTCACGTCGAAGAATCATAACATCAATTAATGAAACCATTCAGCCAAAGTCAAAATGATATGATAATTTATTACCTGTTTTATCCGATTCCGTAATACGGCCTCTTTTTGCAAGTCGCGGAGCCAAATCTGCCGGAAACGGCATTTATTTGTGATTTTTTTGTACTTCATAAGTACAGTCAGCGTAAAAATGTGAAATTACTGACAGTTATAGCGTTTACGTCAATTGTCAAAACAACCACCGTCCTGTGACCGTCATTTTGGTGTTACCAAATTACATGTTGTGTAATGACGGTTATTTTGCAAAAAAGCTATATATTGTGCAGTAGCTGTAATAGGTCTTGTAGCACTCCAACTCAGTCGGTATAGTAGAGAGGGAATGTATTTGCTGTGAGACACTACCGCGAGAATTGAAAATTCGACAGATTGTCCAACGAGGTAATTTCGGAATAGGTCATATGATATGATATTGATTTTCCTAAAGCACATATATACACCTTTATTCATAATTTTGTGGAGTAATTACTTATTTCGATAAGTTTTTACAGCAGTTAAGACGCAGTGATACACCGCCAGAAATTTCGTCGCTCAATGCTAAGCGCCTGTAGGTCTGTCTCTCTCTAACATAGCTCTGTCTTTCTCGCACTATTTTTGCACCACTATTTGATCACAGTCACAGACACAAATGTTAAATAAATCATTATTCTTTGACTTTGGCTGAGTATATATTAAATTTAGTTAAAGATATAAATCTTCGGTCCATATCAATTAAGAGACGCGGTACCGTTCACGAGACAAGTATGACATGTCGATACATATGGTTTTATTTATTATAGCCGGTAGTTAGTATAGGTCTATACTACTATGTATATATATTGTAACACGGCGCATGCTCAGCATGCGCGTGGCTCGGCTGGAGGTCACCACTCGCCAAAAAAAAGGTATCGAACAGTTTATTTATTTTATTTTTGTTTATATAGTCATTTCGTTCCCCCCTTCCCGTGTGTGTGATAGCATGTTTGAAAGTATTTGAATGAGTGAAAGAGCGAGGTTTGAATGTGGCGCCGGCTGGCCGAAGCATAACCGGTGTCGCTGGACCTTGAGCCAGAGACTAGAGCGTATGCAGAGAGGACGCGTAGCATGAACGCGTCCCTGTCTCGACATCCACCGCCAGCGCCTCGCCGCCGCTGTTAGAGCTACTACCTGCTACGCTCAGTCCAACGGAAGAAAATCGCCTCCCATACGCCGTGGCCAAGATCTAAGGAGGCCACGGCCAATCAGCGACGACCCAAACTTTCGAAGAAGAAGAAGCCGGTCGGCCTGTCACTTCAGCTGAGCAACCCGTAATAGAGCGACGCCATATTTTTTCCGAGCCGTTATTAAGAGAGAGAGAAGAGAGAGAGAGATTATCGTTTATTGTGGAGAGATTAGAGATATTTGCGATCCAGGATTTTACTAAAAAGTAAGTACTTAAGTTTTCCTTTCCCCATATATATTTTCTTCCCCGTATTACCCGTATTTCCATAGTTTTAAGCCATGTGTGTGCCGCGCTTTCCCATAGACCGCGTGGTCGTATTTTTGCCAGTAAAACACCTGTTGCGCGAGTGGTGGTTCGTACGCGTTAATTAAGCTTAATTTCCCCTTTCGATAGTCCCAACGATAGTTGAAAATCCCCTGTGCCCTTTTCTCTGCCGAGGTAAAATTTAAGAAGCCGCAAACTTCGGGAATTCACCTCCTTGAGACCCCCCCCCCCCCCCCCCCCCTCTTGCCGCACCTGAGCTAGGCCCTTTTAAGTACAAAATAAAACCCTGTAAAATTAAGTACGGTGCTACACCTGACGTAGCTGGCGCCCAAACACCCTTTTTTGTGTACAACTTTCTGTACTAGAACCCTATTCTCGAGAATAATCCCAATTCCAGATTAATCTCCCTCCGCTGCCTCCCATAATCTTGGACGATCACTCTACGCAGCAGGTTCTAGTCCTTAGAGTCGCTGCCAAGCCCCTTTGCCCATCGTTCCAAGATTTGGTTATCAAATTCTCCTCATTAATTGCAATTCTCTCCCAGAGTTTCTTGTCCGAGTGACTTTTGGTTCTTAACGCTATTGTAAAACTAGAACGTTTGTCATTCCAGTATCGGACCCCTAAATTCTTTTCCCTGAGCCTCAGTTTCCATCATAAGTTCTTGCCACCCTATATTCTATTTTGCAGAGTCCCAATAAACTAAAGTGCCCCTTACTTTTGGAGTTGGCCAATAAATTCCCTTCGTCGATTCCAAATTTTCCTCCAAATTTCCTATCGCAGTGTATTTTAGTTCCCAGTGCCACAGCTAAACTGCACTGCGCATCGCCTTCAGATTTGGCCCCAGAATTCCACCTTCGAACCTAAATATCTCCCATGAATCTCTTGGTGCACATCATTCCAGTTCCCATTGTTGCTCCGAAAACTCCTCATCATATCGCCTGGAGATTTTCTCCACCAAATTCCCTCCGTCAATCCCATCAACATAAATTTTTGCCAGCTCTAGATTTCAAGATTTCTCTTATGGACCCTCTTTCTTTTATTGAAGGTTTTTTTGAGAGTTTAGACCCTAGGACTTAGATTTTAAGAATTAGTTGATAAGTCTCCTCATTGGCCAACCCTAAACTTTGTATTTCTTTTCTTTTTTTTTTATTATAAGTTGAGCCAATAAAAAAGGAGTTTCTTTGTTTATTTTTTTTTATTTACAACCATTATTTATTCACCTAAACCCCTTCCCCCGTTTTCTCATTTCCATCCCTTTTTCAATCCAACAATTTTGGTTGTCGAGACCTGTCCCTTGGAAGAGCCTTATTTTCCAAGGGATAAGGGTCACAATAAATATATACATATATATATACATATATATATATATATATATATATATATATATATATTGTGACGTATTTTTGACGTGAGCGAGCATAAATGACGAAAACGAATCGGGAACAAAAATCGAGATCGGTCACCTTCGGCCGTCCACCCTCGTTCGCGCATCCGCAAACCCGGTGGGCGCCAGTTAATTTTTATTCCACCGGTATTAACGAACCGGTATGTCCGAGGAATCGAGGTGAGCAGTCTCGATTCCAATAAACTAAACAAAATCGGAAGCTCGAAGCAAAAGCTAACGATCGGGAGCAATCATAACGAAATCGGTACCTAGCTAATTTTTGTTTCACCGGTATTAACGAACCGGTATGTCCGAGGGATTGAGGTGAGCAGTCTCAATTCCAATAAAATCGAAAGTCTGGGTCAGAACTAACGATCGAGAACAACAACAAAGGCAACGGTAGCTTAGTTAATTTTTGGGGTCGCGTAAAATTAACAAACGCAACTGGATGCGCTTGCGAGAGCGAACGGTTGCGGAAATGCACGGCCGTTCAGTCTGCTAGGTTGTGGTAGAGAGGGTCGAGGTATGGCCTAGTAAATAGCTTTCTTTGACGAGAGCTCGAACATAGAGAACTTTAATATTCGTTAAAATTCATTAAAATGCGAGAACAACTCACCCAAAATCATTGCTGATAATTCCGGGGAACGATAACACAATTCCAGAGGAATCATGAGCGCACCAATGCACTGCACGACACGAGAACTTTTTGGCTTTATTCAATTGAATAAAACTATCGTAGCACTAGTATGCATAGCATACGTAGTACACGATACAAAGCACGAGAACTCAGCGTAACGCTGACACACGGCACGGGAACTACGCGAAGACGCGCGCGCGATCGGTAGAAAAACCATCAACACGGGAGCGCGCTTACAACCCGAGACACCTCGGCGGTGTCCCGAGCGAGACTGATTACTACCAGTAATAATCGGGAACAAATCATCAATAAAATTCTGATCTCTCCAAAATCCCTTCTTCGAGAGCTATTGCCCTCTCCCTCGAATTACCTCGTAACTATATCGGGATCGTAAATCATGCCGGTAACATCTTCGAAATCTACACAATCGCCTCCCTCAGTGCTTTGCGCGAAAACGGGCCTACTAACAAAATCATGTTGCACGAGAAAGCTCTATTCCCTGCAAAAACTAACAAAACTCCACCCGTTCTCTAGCACAATGCACTATCGCTATAGGGCGCCGGATTTACACCGGTCTATAACTAATTGCAAGACCCGATTGGTGACTCTTATCTATCGGGCTGCTCGTTTCGTTGAGCTCTCGTCCTCGCGACAGATTCAAGTGCACCAATCTCCCATAACTTAAAAAAACAACAACAACAAAACCTGAATATAAAAATCATTAGTTACACGAAGACAGTAAATTCGGGGGGTAGCATCTCGAAATCATAACCAAACTCAATTTGCGGTAGCATAAAATCTTGTGACGTCATTTTCACAAAAAAATCACGTCACAATATATATATATATATATATATATGTATGTATATATATATATATATATAATTTGTGACCCTTATCCCTTGGAAAATAAGACTTCCAAAGGACAGGTATCGACAACCGAAATTTTGGGGGTCGAGAGGGGGATGGGGATGGAACACAGGGAAAAGGGGGTTTATCAAATAAACGCTGACTCTCAGATGTATATAAAAAAATTGAACAAGAAAAACTCCTTCTTTATTTGGCCTAACTTACAAAAATAAAGAGAAAAAAAAACGGAAAAGAAATACAAAGTTTTGGGGTTGGCCAAAGGTGGAGCACTTAAAAGCTTAAAACTAACTCTTAATAATTATTTCCTAATCAAAAATCTACAATCTATTGGCTAAGGATGAGGCTGTTAGGGGAAAGCGATCAGCAAGATTTTGGGGTCGATAGGGGAGAAAGTTTTGGGGTCGCTTAGGGATGAGATTGGCAAAAGCGGCAGGGGTTGGAAGTTAAATTTTGGGGTTTGTGGGAGGAATTTAGGGCAAAATTTTCAAGGCGATGGGATGTTTAGTTTAGCAGTGACGCAGAGGAGAAAAATGCACTGCGCCAGGAAATTTGCAGATAGTTTTGGAGCAACAATACGAAGTAGTATGTTGAACACCAAGAAATTTGAGGGAGATATTGAGATGGGGTAAAGGAATTTGGTGGCTAAATTTGAGGGCAATGCGCAGTGTAGTTTAGCTGGGGCACTAAGAACTAAAATACACTGCGATAGGAAATTTGGAGGAAAATTTGGAGTCGACGAAGGGAATTTATTGGCAAACTCTAAAGATAAGGGCACTTTAGTTTATTGGGGGCTTTGCAAAGTCAAATATAGGGTAGCAAGAATTTATGATGGAAATTAGGACTCAGGGAGAAGAATTTAGGGGTCCGATACTGAAACGACAAGTGCTCGGGTTCTATTGTGGCGCAAAGAACCAAAAGTCACTCGGGTCTGAAAATATGCAAGAACAATTGTAATAAGAGGGTGGAATTTAATAGCAAAATCTGGGAATGATGGTCAAAGGGGTTTGGCAGCGACTCGATGCACTATATTTGGCTGCGTAGTGTGCTCGTTCAAGAGTATGGGAGTCAGCGGAGAGAAATAAAGATAGAGTTGAGGTTATTCTTTCGAAAAGGCTCTGATGGCAAGAAAAATGTACACTAAAAGAGAGGTATTTGGGCGCCAGCTGCGTAAGGTGTTGCACCGTACTGGATCTTATATCATATATATTTTTATATATATTCAGATGACACAGCTCAGAGGGGAGGCAAGAGGGGATCTCAAGGAGGTGAATTCCCGAAGTTTTTAGCTTCTTAAATTTTACCTCGACAAGAGGGGACTTGTAGCACAGTTTGGGGCACTTATAGGGGGAAATTAAACTATACTATCGCGTAATAACTCACCACTCGCGCAACAGGTGTTTACCGGCAAAACTCGACCACGCGGTCGCACGAAAAACGCGGCACACACATACAATCCAAACGATAAAAATACGGGAAATACCAGGGGGAAAATATATACGGGGTCAAGGAAAACTCAAGCACTTACTTGTACGTATAATCCTGGGGTCGCAAGTGTCTCCGATCTCTCAAAAAATCTCCAACAAAACCGCAATACTCTCTCTCTCTCAAAATGGCGTCGCTCTCGGGCAAGTAGCTCAGCTGAAGTGATAGGCCGGCCGGCTTCTTCTTCCTCGAAAGTTCGGGTCGTCGCTGATTGGCCGTGGCCCCCTTAGATCTTGGCCACGGCGAATTGGAGTTGTGTTCTTCCGTTAGACTGGGCGTAACAGGTAGTAGCTCTTTTAGCGGTGGCAAGGCGCTGGCGGTAGTTGACGAGGCAGGGACGCGTTCAGGCTACGCGTCCCCTCTGCATACGCTCTAGTCTGCAGCTCAAGGTCCAGCGACGACACTGCTGCTTCGGCTGGCCAGCGCCACATTCAAACCTTGCTCTCTCACTCAAATCGCACTTTCACACACAGAAATAAAAAAGAGAGGGGGGGGGGGGGGGTTCGGGGACTCGATATAAAAATAAATGAATGAATAACAATTAATAACGAAATTATTACGGTACCTGTTACGAGTGGTGGTCTCCAGCTGAGCTGCGTGCATGCTGCGCATGTGCCGTCGCATATCGCTCCACTGGCCATCTCCCCACTCATCTCATACCTCCGTGAAGTTAGCCGACAAACTTTGACTTTTTTATTTTTATTTTTGTGGATCGTTTGTTGTTCGTTTGTAAGTATCTGTTATACTAATTAGAATGTTTGTCGGATAATAATTAATCAAAAAAATCAAAAATTAAAATTTACGTTAAGTTAGCCGATTTTTTTTTCTCATTCCTCAGCAAATCCAAGGTTGCGAATCGACGCGGAATCGTTTGTTGGTCATAAATAATCCAATTATTGTATTTGTCGGATCGTTTTTCGATAGAAATCGCGAAAAAACTTATTTGGTGTTATTTTTACGCGCCGGTCATATGACCGTGGTAAATTAGCCGTGAAGAATTCTGAATTGGCAAGCGTTATAGTTCAATCGACACAGAATTGTTTGTAGGTCACAAAAAATTCAATGAAAGCGTTTGTCGGTTTGGGGTTCGAATGGAATACGTAAGTGACCATTGATAAGCACACCGGCGGTGGGAGGTACATGCATAGTGTAATGTTCTACTTTCCGGTAATTTAAGATTTTACTTGATTATTTATTAGTAGAGGGCGCGATGGGATCGTTTCACCCGTGGAACACTAAAGTGCTCGGCTCGAAGCGCGGGAAAGGTAACCGGGTTCAAATAAAGTTTATTCTAACTCCAAATTTATGTAAATAAATTACGTTAAACTGTTCATTATATTTTCAGATCAAAGTACAAAGTAAAAATACAATTTCGACTACAAATATCGCGAGTGTCTTCTCCAAGAGTCGGGGAAGTTCTGTGTCAGCTTCTTTTAATTTCTCGGTGGTTGGAGTCTCGAAGTGTTGTTAGCCGGGGGTTGTTCCTCCCTCCAGAGTGAGTGTCGGCCAATCGATGTTCCTACGCTGGCTCTCCTCCTCCAAGGGTGTCTTCCCTCGGTTTTCTCGATGTGGCGGGAACGGCGCCCTCGCCTCCCTTCGTCGAGGCTGGCGTTACTTGGGCCTGATGGTGAGCACGTGGCAAGAATGCGTCGTCCACGCGTGTGTCTGTTTTTTGTCCAGTTGAGTGGCGTTTTCCTTAAGCCGTAGAAACTGACAAAAGTCACGTCGCTGCAAGTCTTGGCCACTCTTAGAGGACAATTGCGGCAATAAACAGACGCAAATCCGCTTTATGTTTATTGTTGAGTCCAGGGTTCCATAAAGTCCGCGAGTTACCATGTGTTTCTCCAACGTCATAAAAGAGAAAGCCTCGTTCCGTGCGCTCTTTACATTCTCGTGTGACCATTTCTACCTCTAAAATATCTATCTCTTTCTATCCTATATATCGACATTTGAATTTATGCGGTTACGCGTGATTCGCGGGTTTCGATTATCGATTATACCTTCGATGTAGCGCGCCTCTACATCACAATAGATAGCGGCGCGTGCCTCCTACGTCACTTCCGGTCATCTGTTTGGAAAACATAGAGGTTCTGTAGTCTTTAGCCTAGAATAATTGTTTTCTTTTGTAATTGTTGCGTAAATTGGAGATATAAAAGATATTAAAGAATGTTGAAATTTTAAATACGAGAGAGACATGGCAACGAGCATTCAGTGGTAAGCATTTTTTAAAGTATTTTGCTTTAAATTATTGAAGCTGTAAAAAGGTGTAAATATTATCATGATGTTGATTAATTATCATTTCAAGTTTTTCCTTGATTAAATTATTCTTGACAGAAGAAGTGAACAAGAAATTGTATCTTGGATACAATGAAGTAAATTCTAAAGCTGTCCTTGTTCCTGAACCTCACAAAAATGGTTCATAGGCTACACGACGAGTTACGAGGATTGTCAAGTGATAAATCCTGAGACGTTTGAGAAGAACGATTTTTCCTTCAAAGCCTATGTACCATCTCCGGATGAGATTGAAGATTGTGCGATTCCAAGCGATGATGACGATGTTTGAAGAGTCTTAGTCCTAGGAATGTACATAAAAAAAAGCAAACACCTATTTTCATATTTTGTACAATATTTATTGGTTGCGCGTAATAAATTTTTTCAATGTTCTTTACTTCGACTAATCACTGTCTTTGCAAGATTTCTGAACCCCCGCTCTGTAGGCATATGGCATTAAGTGGAATAAGCGGTACAATCGTTGGCAACCACGTTGTACAGTTTACTGCGACTCAATAGATTGTTGTGAGGATTCGTCCTCTGGTGTTATCTAATCTATAAATAGTCGCTATTGCCGCAGAGAGAGATCCCACTTCTTGTTACACTGTGCTAATTGTCTTTCCTTCAAAGTCTACGTACAACCACCGAACGAATTCGACAATAGTGCGACTTGAAACAACGGTTAACAACGTTTGAAGAATCTTGGTCGTAGGATTGTACATAAATAAAATAGGCAAAGAAAAACTAACTTTTTCCAGACTTTGTAGAATATTTATTTTCCGCGCGTAATAAAAAATGTTTTTCCTCAATTTTTTACTCTTACAACATTTGGATGGCAGGTTTTCAGAACAATAAGTTAATAAAGGATATTGGGATGTCGATTGGCTCCACCGTGTCCAAGAGTAACTTGAGGTTAAGCTCGAGGACTAAGTCGTCGATTTCCGCTTGACTAGAAGAGAATCCTGTCGAAAATTTGGTCAATATCCGCCACTTTGTCTCGCCAGCTCTCCGGGGATATCTTTAGTAGACCGCTGTTCTTTTGTAGAAACGAAAAAAAATTCACGTAAACGATTACTCAATAATCTAGTAAACGTGTTAAATAGACTCGATATTTAATGCTTGGAACTAGTTGGTTTGGTTTTTTGCCTACTGTATGAGCCTCTAGGTCTGAATTTAGTAATCCAAACAGTTTAAGATAAAGTTATGTAATAAATCGAAATTAATGTCTTTTTGGCTTACGGTGATAGTTTTGTGATCACGCAGTATTAATACGAGAATGTAGTGGCTATGGGGGGGGGGGGGGGGGTGGAGACCGAAGATCAAAGGCTAAACATACCGATTGTCACTGTCATAACATTTTCGGTTACCGATAGTATTTAATAAGAGAATTAGGAATTTTGGGCCAATTATTTATTCAGTATATAAATGTATCCAGAGGGATATCTTGAATCTCTATACTCATGTAATACAAAAAATGTAAGCATGTACATGAGAATATTCTGTGAAAAAAAATTTAAAACAGGAAAATTTTATCTCCACAAAGTGCGAGATATTTTACGCACTGATTTTGTGAAAAGGGATAAATAAATAAATGAATTTCTTCCTTCTTTATGAGGAAGCAAAAATTATATCTACCTCGAATATATACTGCAAGATGAGGCTCGATGAGAGTTTTCGAATTACTCGAAGTTACTTGTCGGGCCATGTCGTTTAAGCACTGCCAGAAATCAGCGATTCTTCGGCAATGAGCGATGTAGTGATTAGGTATGTACTCCACAACTCCAGCGAGCCTGAAAGATAATCATTATTGTCAGAATTAGCTTAAGGACGAACTTTAGAGCAATGTGGTTGGAATTGCAAATGGAACGAACCTGTATACCAAACTTTTTTCACCCATCTGCGCTAGATGCAACGTTCTCGGAAAATCTCCGAGTGCACATTTCAACGATTTGTCTAAATCGCGAGTGTGACGAATGTCAAGTTCGATGAATATGTGTTCATTTGGGATACGGGTGCGAGTGAATGTGCCGGTACATCCCTCTCGACATACAATCTTAAAAATGGAAGATTGCAATTCTAAAGCCGCTTCAAGGGCTTTGAAACCTTTTTTGGCGATGATTTTGTAGTTTAGTGCGATTGTTATGTGCGGAATCCTCTTTTCACCACATTTTGAACACAGTTCCGTATCAATTACGCTTGGATTCGAGGACAAGATACATTTGACTACATTAGCGATATTTCCCAGCGCGTCAATTTTCAAATCGGACGATTGTTGAACTTTCCGCAAAGTTCTGGCTTCCGGAAATCATGAAGAATTTGCGCTCTCTGTACAAGCAATTCCTTTGTCGCGCCACTTTTAACGAAATTTGAGACAAATTTCATCGTACTGTTATTGGAACGTTCTAATAATTGCAGATACTCAGTATCATCAATAGCAGCTGTGGCGCCAGCGACTCAAATGGACAAGTGTTTTTTACAAAGTAAAAGCCATCTGCGATCTTCACCGCTATATTGGAAAGCGAACCATTGGGCAATAATGCTGCGCGTCTCAAAGCCGGGTTTTTTTGTTGCAACAAGTGCGTTTTTTTGGTTAATTTTTGGGTGGGGCTTGAAATATTTACTTCTTTTTTTTTCTTCCTCCTTCGGTGGTAGTGGTACATGTCCAATTGGGGTCGATACCTTGTCCGCTGGAGCATTGAGACACGACTCGAATTTGTCATACGAAATATGTTCTTCGTTATCCTCAATGCTTCCCGATTTTGCGTATGAGTGTTCCATTGAAATATCGACTTCCCTTTGGTCCTGGTTCTCGATATCGTCGCATTTCGGCACCGCATTGTCTGTGGCTTCGCCCTGTTCATTGGTCTCGATACAATCGTTTATTGTGGTAAAAGAATCATCGGCATAAATTGGAACGCTAGCTTTGCTTCGCCAATTGTCATGCGCAAAGAGATCGGAGTCATTGACCTTGGGGCTTATGAGGAGTTTTACCTCATCGTCTTCCACTTGTTTCGGATGTGTTTCGAGAACATCTTCCCGCGGTTTAACATTATTAGCTGTACCTTCATCTCGACGTACTGCGTTATATTGAACAAGTTTTGATGCCATCAACGCGGTGCTTCCGTCGATGTCCCTCGCGTGAATTGCCATAAACTTATCTACCCGAATTGGAAGAGAATGGCCCATAAACGTCCGCGTTTTAAGATCTCCGAAATAAGCTTCGACGCAACTTGAGCTTGCGCGTTTCGTGTTCGCAGGCATTCCAACAGCTGTCCACAGACGGAATTCTTTTGCCAACTTGGCTAATGGTGTAATGAAGTCCGGGAGAAAAAAAAAGATTTAAATCAGACCCAGGAGTAAGTGTGTTGCTAGCCTTTAAGAGAAGATTCTCAACCCATTGGCTAATAAACAGTTCCGACGAATTATCGGAGAGTTTTTCCGGCTCGATGTCTTCGTCGAACTCCCAGAATCTCCCAGGTTGCTGTCGTGGACTGCTTTTCTCGTCTTCGATTTCTATAGATTCGTCGTTAATGTTACCGACAGATATGAACTGCTCTAATTTTCTCCTCGCTTCTTCGGCCGTTTTTGCCTGAGGTATCCCAATTGTGGCGTCTTGATTACTTTGAAGCCCCACGGAGCAAGTTAAGATAAATACTTCTTCGAATTCAATTAGCGTTTGGCATTCTACCATTAACACGACGCAGCGCACGAATAAGTCTTTTATCGGCTTCTGTCTAATAGATTTGAAACATTTCCAGCGACAGATGAAGTGGATCAAATGTGCAACGTCGACACGAATGATGGTAGCAGGTTTCTTCGTAATTCCGCTGTAATTTGATACAAATCTGAAACGATCGAGTACGTACTCCTTTATTGTTTGATTGTTAAAAGCCATACTCATAGCCGCGAGAAGCGCTCGAGAGTAATCACAGATCGCCTGTTTAGGCCTTGGAGCACCTCGATGCAACCACTTGAGGATCCAGTACATTATTGTGACGGTATCGTGACTTTCTGAAAGCATTTGATGAACCGCAACCGTACCACGGAAGTTGAAAACCATAGTAAATAGAAACACATGACCAGACTTTGTGCCATTTTGTCTCACGAGCATTTTAATCATACTCCCAGTGGCGTCAATGATAATCGTCGAGGTTTCCTTTGACACTCGAATGTACTCTTTGTACGTGTGCAATTGAGCTGGCGAGCTATAGCAAACACGGAAGGGCAAGCTTATAACCTCGTGGATCACATCGCGATATTGTGCCAGAGCCATTTCCTCTATAGTTTTGATGAGATCGCGCGCGTCTTTCACGATGCCTAACTCTCCGTCAATTCCCTGTTTTCTGGCCTGTCGAAGAACGTGATTATTCGGTAGAGTGGGTGCCTCTGTATCACCAGGCCGCATTGTTCTCAGTGCTTCACGTTTTCGCCATCCAATACATCCAATCGATTTCAAATCTTTCAGAGCTTCCTTTCTTCTTTCGCCATTGAACGGACGCTTCACTACCTCGTGCTTCTCTCCTCGTGTGTCTCTCGTTTTGATCTAAAAAATTATACCTTTTTATCAATTATTTTTTCAGCATGACCTCTCAACGTGTTACCACACTCCTTACATTTACATGATCCTACTATTCTGATCGAATAGGACAATTGGTCTTGAGATTTGCTGATGTCTGCTCGTTTGAAGACGAATGCGCATGGAAGCCGAAATTGCAGCCAGAATTCGTTGGCAATGATATTGGACCACACTTTTGGTTGCAATTTTATCCTACTGTGTTTGAAGTTGTCTGCATCCTGCGGTTTCATTTTGTTCCAATGCTCCTCGCACAGGACGAGATCAAATTTTTCTGTATTCGTAGAATTAAAGCTGGAGTTTGAAGATTCGTCATCAGATTCTTGTTCCGTATAGCTGTTTGTCAATTCTTCTGGGCTGATATTTTTGTCATCTTGATTCATGGGTAGAATCATCCCCATTTCTTGTCTAGCACGACTTAAAACTGATCTTCTATCGTGAAAAACATTTGTGTACACACAGCTAGGCTTCCACTGCCCATCAAGGGCCTTGGACATGTCGGTCCAGACTGAGCTTGACCATGGCGGAAGTTGGTTTGTACAAAAATATTCCTTGTATTGCTTGATTACCGACACTGCTTTGTCGATACTGACAGCGCATTTAGGCCCCATACTTGCATTAATGACTTTTAAATTAAGTAGTAGTAGTAAGGTAGTAGTAATTAAGGATACATTTTTATTAAGGTAGCTCTCACGTTTAGTGGTGCTCAACGCCCTCAAAAGTAAGTAAATTCAGAGAGAATTTCGAACCCTTCTCGATAGAATAAAATTCGGAAAAAAATCACGCATATCAACCAAAAAAGGTGCTGAAAAGATTAATATTGCACAATAACAATACCAAAATGTTGTTAATAAATAGATGACGAAAACCATTGTTTTTTAATTAATTTTGTTTTTCAATTGAAAATGATATGTTAATTTTTCTTCTTCATAGAGGAAGCTTTGTTTTCATTTAAAAAAATATATCCATATTTTTATGTCAGAACACTCAGAATAGTCCAAAATGTCGAGAAAAGCGATCTACAAAAGGTTTTCGTGTGTGTGTGTGTGTGTGTGTGTGTGTGTGTGTGTGTGTGTGTGTGTGTGTGTGTGTGTGTGTGTGTGTGTGTGTGTGTGTGTGTGTGTGTGTGTGTGTGTGTGTGTGTGTGTGTGTGTGTGTGTGTGTGTGTGTGTGTGTGTGTGTGTGTGTGTGTGTGTGTGTGTGTGTGTGTCCAATTTTGAAAATACAAACACTGATAACTCAAAAACCATTTCAGCTATCGAGCTCAAATTTGGCACACAACTAGAAGAGCAGCTCCTTTTCAATTGGTACAATTCTTGACTGAATGAATACAAAAATGTAGATTTCGTAGCTTTTTCAAGGCGTGGTCGCTCTAACTTTCGTAAAAATAAGTCTATTTTGCTAAATATTCTTTCATAACAGCATTTGCATTTGATGTTGTTTGGTATTGAGTTTGGCGCGAATCGGTCAAGTCAATTTCATTAACTTCTCCAAAATTTTATGTGACATATCGAGCTCATAATTTGGTATATGAACAGAATAATATTCAGCCTTGATAAATATATAATTTAGTGGCAAACAATATAAAAATTTGTATTGTATGGAATTTCGATTTTCGTTTTAAATTAACGGTATCGCATTAACTACGGAAAAGCTTGAGATATCAATCGCAAATTCAATGTGTGAACAAGATAATATGCAGCCATGATATATATATAATTTATTGACGCACGGGCAAGAATTCCGATTTTATAGAATTTCGGATTATCAAAAATCTAACTTCATCGCATTATCTTTTGTAGAACTTGAGATTTCAAGCCCAAATTCAATATTTAAAACAAGGATGCAAAGTACAACTTTCCACATTGCTTCCTCATTTTTTTTCGGTTTTTACAAAACTTTTTCTATGAGTTAACCAACATTGATTAATATACTTCCTCATAGAGGTAGCTTTGTAAGAAGCGTAAATAATGAGGAAGCAATGTGCAAGATTCTGATTTGCATCGTTGTTTTTTTCTGTTCATGTTCAAGTTATATTCGCAAATCTATTTGATCAATCATTCGAAAACTTTTTGGATGTAATGGTTGGTTTTATGACAAACACATAACAAATTTGTGACTTAACACACATTTTTGAAGAAAAAAAAATTCTATAAAAACCAAATTTCCACGATTAGAAAAAATTTGGAAAAAATTCATACGTATACAGAAAATGTACCATGTAATTTTCATTAAAGAAAAAAGTTGAGTTGACGGATAATTTGTTAAACAATTGTTATTTTCATCGATTTGATAATAACATTTCGGAATTATTATTATGCAAAATTAATCTTTTTAGCACCATTTATAAGCTTGATTTTTTTCAGATTTTCATTCCATCAAGAAGTATTCAAAATTGTCTCTGAAATGCTAACTTCTGATGGCGTTGAGCACCACTCAGCGCTAGAGCTACCTTAAATACAATAAAAGTTTCAGGTACCTTATTTTCTCAGAAAAATTAGATATTTTTATCAAAGTCTCATTGCGTTTGTGTGCATCCTGCAAGTCAACATAGTCTGTCATCGTCAAAAAAATATTCATATAACCACTGAAAAAATAGCAGAGTCCAAAATATACCCTGAGAATTGAAATATGGAAGCTTCATTGATAGATAGTTTGTATATAATATTTTAGATTGACAGCTCAATAGCCAACGGCTTCTGCAACCTATAGCTGCAGTACTTAGCTGGCGTTTGGAGATGGTATAACATAGCTATAAAACTTCTGTATTCTAACTTGAGGTATCCTTTAAACTGTAGCTTTAATATTCATATTTTGGAGAAAAATAGATTACATTGATTTTCAGGATGACTAGACGCTCTCATAAACGAAGTGCTTTTAACAATATTTAACTTCCTATATTTATATTCTATTTGATTCAACGAACATGTAGAAGTTTCGATCGAACATCCACGTTCGATCCACAATCTCCGCGATATCCGGCGTAATCTTGGCTTTCTGCAGTTTCAGTATACTCGGATTTCTGGAAAAACTATGTGTTAAAAAAAAACCAAAATATTGCTACGATAATAATAATGATGATTACAAAATAATGATATCGTACACAATATAATTATTAGTATACTGGCAAAAACACTTCACTACGAATCACGAATAAAATTTTTTTGCAACCGGCGTCGTATTCATTCACATATTTGTTCATCCTCTTTTGCCATACGGCCGGCAATACGTCGTTTCTACAGAACCCCGACTCTAACATCCAATCATAGTGCGCCGATAAGTTGAAATGCGACGAACGGCGTACACATACTTTGTATTTACAATGTAAAAATATGCGGGAAATAACCGATGTTCTTGGAAAACGTGAAGACTACTAAAGCGCGATACAATACACCCAGATAGCAGACAACGCTAAACAGACGCAGAAGGGTTCGTTATTTGCCGCAATTTTCGGTACATGTTACAAATGACAAAGTCGTCTGCATCCGTTTCGTGTCGTCTGTCTATCTGAGACAAATCGGAATACAATCGGAAATTAAAAAACGGTATCTACGAATTTACCAAGTTGAAGATTATGTCGACAATGAAGACTGAAACTGTTATATTAGCCGTTGGACGGAATGACGCCGAGTGAATGTAAGAGAAACATAGCAATATGTATTGTGACTTTTTCTATTTAGTATCACGCAATGTCACCACTGGCCGAATTTATCCTGCTGAACAAGAACGATGTGGATTTTTATTTTATCTTCGACAGCTTGGTTATTCGAGGAAACCAGCAGACAATGTGCTATATTTAATGCTTTCCCTCAGGTTGCGGTAAGCGCGGCGGGTTTGAGCGTATGATTTTTACGAAATGTAAATAGTTTTTAAGCATTACTAAGGTTTTTCTAAATCAATTATCTTATATGATCTCGATGCTTTTACGAAAATTCATATTTTCAGCATTGTATTATTATTACCGCATAGTTATTGAAAAAAAATATTAATATTAAGTCAGGACACTCAGAATGGTCCAAAACGTCGAGAAAAGTGATCTAGAAAAAATGTCTCTATCTATTTATGCATGTGTGTATACAACTTCGAAAATTGAAATACTGATAACTTAATCACCATTTAAGCTATCGAGCTCAAATTTGGCATACAACTGGAGAAGCAGCTCCTCTTTAATTGCTGTAATTATAGACTGAATGGATGCAAAGGTTTAGATTTCACAGCTTTTAAAATTTTTTTTTTAAGTCGTGGTTCTAACCTTTGTAAAATTAGTGCATTATGCTAATTCTTCATGAGAGCATTTGCACTTTATGTTGGTTGGTATTGAGGTGGGTGAAATCGTTCAAGTGGTTAAGATTTTTTGGGATCTTAAATTTTTTTTTTGTAATTGTCATTATATCACTAACTTTTTCAAAATCTTATCTGGCATATCGAGCCCAAATTTGATGCATGAACAGAATAATATTCCGCCATGATAAATGTATAATTTAGTGATAAACGATTTAAAATTTTTTATTTTACGGGATTTTGTATTATCAAAAATTCAACTTTTATAAAACTTGAGATATCAAGCAGAAATTTAGTATAAAAAAAATCAAATTCAGTTGTTATAGATGTATAATTTAGTGACAAAACATAAATCATTTTAATTTTATGGAATTTTAAATTGTTACATTATTTTTATTTATTGTATTAATTTTTGCAAAACTTGAGATTTCAAGCTCAAATTTAGTATTTAGAACAAGGATGCAAAGTAGAACTTTGCACATTGCTTCCTCATTATTTTTGGCTTCTTATAAAGCTTTCTTTATGAGGAAGTCAACATCGATTAATATAATTCCTCATAGAAACAGATTTGTAAAAAGCCAAAAATAATGAGGAAGTAATGTGCGAAGTTCTACTTTGCATCCTTCTTTTTAACTGTCGTTACATGCAATTGCAATATTCAGAAAGTACAGCTTTCACCTATCTTTCAATGATATCATAGTGGAGTGAAAACTTGATTTTGCACCAGTTTTAGCAGTATTGAATCCAAAGGCACCATGATAAATACATCCATCAAGTTAAGCCAGGTCGTTGGGAGTTCTGAAGCCATCGTGCAGCCTATGAACCATTTTTATCATGAAACAAGTTGTCGCAAGGTCACTGGTGTTGCATTGCTGTCAGTGTTAAATTGCTCAAGTATATTAGCTCATAAATCTTTAAGCTAGCAATGCTACCTGTTGCTATTGAAGCTCTGTGCACAAATCACTCTGCCACGAATATCTGAATAATCCAAGTTATATCGTATAACTCATCTTGGAAATCTGCTGAAAGAGGAATGATGCAGCATTGTATTCACTATACATCAAGATAATGACGATATTGAAATTACTACTCTTACCTGTCTTCATAATTTCTATGATAGGAGACGAAACTTGATAGTTGTTTCAGTTGCATCCAATGACGCCATGACAAATGCATCCCATCCATCAAGGCATGCCACGTGAGTCCTCGAGCCATAACATAATAACATTATTTCGCTGGCGGAATTCATCGAATTTATTAGAAACACTGTCGGACGAATAATAAACCGTATTTCATCCGGATAATACTCCAAAATCGTGAAAAAAAACATCCAGACGAACAAAATACGATTATTCGTCCATGAAACCTTCCAAATTTATTAAAAGCGTATCCAGACGAATAAAATTGGGGATATTAAAGTCTCTCTCTCTCTCTCTCTCTCTCTGCTACAACGTTTAATTTATTGATTTTGTTGTTCCGACTATTCAGTATGTACGAGTCAGTTAATAATTAAGACCCGACGATTGATTTAAACAAATTTTTAGTATTAATTTTTATATTTCGGACGCAAAATAGACAATTTTATTAAATGACGACGCACATAACCTGAAATAACACCACACTAATTCCACTCTGTGTGAGTCATTAACTCATTCTAGTGGCGTCTCGTTGCACTCAGGTGTGATATATGCATATATTTTATATATCCATATAACATGCACGCCTGCTGAGTGCATCATCACGAGGCAGTAAAAAAGTCGAATTTTCCACCAAATCAACTACACAAACACGGACAATTTGCACATGGACAAGGACCGCACACATCGCTGTATCGCAAACCCTGAACATCAATCCACTGCGAATATCACCCAGCGCCACACAGGGATAGTGGTCAAACAGTCAACTGATTGTACATGTCAATACATTGAACTCCGATGATAATTTGTACTGAAATGCCATCTATTCTTCGACAGTGACTTCTCTGCTACTGAAACAGTATAAGATAGAATTCCAATTAATTCAAGATGAATTCTGGAGTAGAAACTACTTGCAAACAGTGTAAAAAAGTAATCGTAAGAAGTATATTTGAATGCCAGCTGTGTTGGAAATCATTTCATAGTAGCTGTGCCAAACTTCACAAAGTCTTTAACAGCAAAAATGAGCTGGTAGTATGCCGCGGGAAAATAGAAGAAAAAGTTAATTTGAGAGCTGCCTCTAGCCCGGTAGGTGCTAGTGATGTTGAAAACGGACAAGTCGAAAAACTGAACCCTAAGAATGACAAAATAATGGATTGTTGTGAGGATGAACGAAAAAGCAATAAGCGACCACGGAAGGAAATGGAGATACAAACAACTATTGAGCTTACATTAGATGAAAAACTCAATAGTATAATTAAAAAGTTAGAAGAGAGAGATAAGAGTGTGGGATATATACAAGAAGAATTTGATAAAATTAAGGAAGAACTAAAGAAAGTTGTCTTACAAGAGGTGGCAAATGAAATCAGATTACTTAGGGAGGAGGTAAAACAACTTAGGTCTAATGTCGAAATCTCGAACCAGAAAAAAGAGTACATACAACATCAAACAGAGCCAAGCACTAGTAAAACTCTAAAGAAGAACATAAACAAAGAAACATATGCTGACAAGGCAAAAAAATACAGGCATCAAGAAATTGTAGTGATTCCGGTCGAGGAACAAACAAGCCAAGAGACCATAGGACAAATAAAAAATAAAGTTGATGTTCTGAATTTAGGTATTGGTATTAATAGAATTACAAATGGACAAAGAGGAAAAGTCATAATAAGTTGCGAAAAAAGTCAAGACAAGGAAACACTGAGTACAGCACTAAAAGACAAAATCGGGCCAAAGTATAAAGTTAACACAATTAATAAGAAACTACCGAAAGTTAAAATAGTAGGTGTAGAGGAGAACCTTAATTTTGAACAGGAAGGAGAAAATGTGTTTTTGGGAAAGGTAGCTAAACAAAATGAATTAACTAGTCAAGACGAGACTTTCAAGATAAGAATCCTCAAGAAGACTACAAATAACCAAAGGGTTGGAACGACCATACTGGAGACGGACGCAAAAACACACAGAATATTGATAGAACGTGGAAGGATAAAAGTAGGATGGAGAATATGCAGGGTGTATGATTTTGTGAGTGCACTGCAATGTTATCAATGTTGGGGATACAACCACTTTGCAAAGGATTGCAGAAATAAAGTAGTATGCAGAGTATGCTCCGGTGATCATAATGAAAAAGACTGTACAACAGAAAAACAAAACTTTCGCAACTGTGCAGAAGTGATCACGAAGTTTGGGGTGGAAGGAATGACAAGTAACCACGAAGCTACGGACAGGAAATGTGAAGTTTATCAACGGAACATAGCAAGAATACTGCGAAACACACAATATCTAAATGAATAGCCACTAACGCAAAATATAGGAAAAAACAAAAATAAAGATTTGGGGTTCAATGGGTTTATAATGCTGCTAAACGCCCAAGGATTCATAAGCCATGAAGATGAAATCCGAAAATTAGTAACGGACAAGAAGCCAAAAGTTTTATGTTTAACCGAGACACATGTTACGGGTGAGATAGAGGATAATAAACTTACTATAGAAAATTATAATATGGTTAGATCAGATTCGTCAAACTTTAGAACTGGTGGGATACTGACATATATACAAGGCAATTTAAATTTTAAAATAATTACCTCGGAGAACATTGACAATAATTTATGGCTAAGTGCAATTCAGTTAACAGAAAAATATGATAGTACAATAATCTGTAATGTATATCACTCACCAAGCCAGAGCGACGGTAAATTTATTGGAACAGTAATAAATAAATGTGAGGAAATGATAGAAATAGGACAAGTGATAATTCTGGGAGATTTCAACATAGATGTAAGCAAGGAAACCCAGTACAAAAAAAGACTTATTAGGAATTTCTTAAGTTTGGGAATGAAACAATATGTTCTGAAGCCAACTAGGATAACAGAAAGATCGCAAACAATAACTGATCTAGTATTTTCAAATTTTGATATTGAAACTGAAGTACTCGCAACTCCGAAAATAACGGATCACGACATAATAGAAGTTTTTACCAACTGGCAAAAATTAGAAAGCAATGACATATCTATAGTACACAAGAGAGATTTAAAAAATATTGACGAAAATAGATTTAATAGAATTTTAGATGATAAAATTGAGCAATTCAACAGAGAAAGTATTGGTGATGAAAATAGCTCCAGCGTAGTCAATAGATACCTAAATAAAGTTATTCGATGCATGGCGGAAGCGATGAACGAAGTGGCACCTCTTATCAAAAAAGTATTACCAATGAGATGGGTGAATAAACCCTGGATTACAGAAGCGACAATAAATATAATTAAACAGAGGGATTGTGCATACAAAAGGGCTGTGATGAATAGTAATTTAACGACTGATATTAACGACCATAACGAAAACTGGAATAATTTTAGAATATATAGGAATAAAGTAGTAGCTTCTATTAGAAAGAACAAAAGACAGTACTATGAAGATAACATTAATAAACAAAAAAACAATCCTGCAAAAATGTGGCAAACTTTGAAGGAATTAACTGGAATAAAAGCAAAGGGACAACAAAACAAAACAATTAGTTTTAATGGAGTTGACTGTACTGATGAAAATAAAATTGTCAATAAATTCAATGAATTTTTAATCGAAAGTATTAAGAACATTATAGATGGAATAGAAATTGAAGAAGAAGAAGACAGAAACGCTGTATTGGTTCAAGAAAGTTTCGATAAATTCAGAGAAGTTAGGGATGACGAATTGAATAAAATTATACATAACTTAGATGAAAAAAAAGGTTTGAAAGATGACGTAACAGCAAAAACAATTAAAATGGCTTGGAAAGGAAGGAGTAAAAGCATCATACTGAACTTGATAAATACCTCAATGTCAGTAGGAGTAGTGCCAGAAGAATGGAAGAACTCTCAGATTACACCCATACCTAAAATAAAAGGAAGTATTAAGGCGGAAGATCATCGACCTATTAATACATTGCCAATTTATGAAAAAGTACTAGAGCAGGCAGTAAAAGAACAGTTAATTGACTATGTGACTAAGAATAATATTTTAATAAACGAACAATCCGGTTTTAGAGAAAAACATTCGTGTGAGACAGCACTACAGAGTACTTTAATAGAATAGCGACAATGCTTCGATAGGAGCGAGATTATTGGTGTATTATTTATTGATTTTAGACGTGCATTTGAAACTATTGACAGAAAAATACTAATCAATAAGTTAGAAAGGTATGGCATTAGAGGAAACGCTATCAAATGGTTTCGATCGTATTTAACAAACAGAACGCAACAAGTAAAGTAAAATGGAGTTTTATCATGTAAAATAGAAAATAATTTTGGTGTACCACAAGGGTCTGTTCTGGGCCCTATTCTGTTTATAATATATATTAATGACGTTATAGAAGTGCTTAAAGATTCTGGATGCATTGTTAAACTATTTGCGGACGACATGATAATCTATTCTAGTAGTAATAACCTAACTGTGATAGAGGAGAAATTGAATAACGGCTTGAAAAAACTGCTGGTTTGGTTAAACAGGAACTCACTGAAGATTAATAATAATAAAACAGTGTTCATGCCAGTTCATGATCCGAGAAAACTCAATGTCAGAAATCGGTGTATTATTCGAGTAGGGAACGACATAATCCAAGAAGTGCGAGAGACCAAATACCTAGGCATTATTATTGATGACAACCTATTGTTTGAAGGCAACGCCTGGTTTGTAGCGAAAAAAATAGCGAAAAAAGTTAATTTCCTGAACCGAATCAAGCGGAATGTATCACTCTTGAGTAGGGTGATAATTTATAAATGTATAATTGCGCCACACTACGATTACTGCAGTACAATAATGATAAATTATAGTTTCGAATGTATGGGAATGCTACAAAGAACGCAAAATCGAGCTATGCGAGCAATACTGTTAGTGAATAGATATACAGCAATAATAGACATGTTAGAAGCCATAGGGCTGATGAGTGTAGGAGAAAGAATGAAATACAACGTATGCGTGATGGTATATAAAATGATAAGAGGTCTCACGCCCAACTATCTCGCAGAAGAGGTGACACTAGTCAGTGGTAGACATCAGTACCCCACCCGAAAACGCAATGACCTGCAAATCAAAGGAACTCGAACAAGAACAGCAGAGAAATCAATAGTTTATAAAGGTTTCCAAATGTTCAATTACTTACCTCAGAACGTAAAGGACGCTGATAATTTGATCCTGTTCAAGCGGCTATTGGTCGCACACATAAAAGGCCACCGGTAGAGGATGTACGTATGTAATGTAATGTAGTTAAATGTAATAAGAAATAGAATTAGTTATAGACATAATTAGGATAAGGTAGTATGAGAATTATATTATATGTTATATTGAATTGATATGTAGAAGAAAATGATATAGCCAAGGGGCTAAATAAACAAATCTCTCTCTCGTATACGTAATGATCCGCGTTTTTCCGTTTTATCTTTATTTTGCCAATATTATTTTCCTATCATTATTTTACATTTTATTTTAGTTGGGCATTAGTATAGTATAATATATGCTTTGTCCATTAGCCAAGTTTGAATATAACATGTTAATTTATTTTATAAATTTTATTTTGTTATTACATATTGTATTTAGTTTAAGTTATTACATTTCTCTGTATTCACCACAGTTGCTCGCGTTAAAAGAGCTAAATCTATCCGTGCTAAATCTTTTATTTGTCAATAATTCAATATCGTATATCGTGTAATGTATGCCATATTGCCTCACAGTTAACTAACTCTTGCAATCTTGACCTAGTAGAAATGTCCCGCCAATCGACATCCCAGTACCCTCAATGAGTGATTAACTTATTTTTCTGAAAGCCTAACTTTAATTAATATTTACAATTACCTGAATAGAGTTATTATTCCCTAAAATATGCGAGGGGCATACCTTCCAAAGTATTGTAAGAGTAAAAAATTAAGGAAAAACATTTTTTATTACGCGCGGAAAATAAATATTCCACAAAGTCTGGAAAAAGTATTTTTTTCTTTGCCTATTTTATTTATGTACAATCCTACGACCAAGATTCTTTAAACGTTGTTAACCGTTGTTTCAAGTCGCTCTATTGTCGGATTCGTTCGCTGGTTGTACGTAGACTTTGAAGGAAAGACGATTACCACATTGTAACAAGAAGTGGGATCTCTCTCTGGGGCAATAGCGACTATTTATAGATTAGATAACACCAGAGGACGAATCCTCACAACAATCTATTGAGTCGCAGTAAACTTAATGCCATATGCCTACAGAGCGGGGGTTTAGAAATCTTGCAAAGACAGTGATTAGTCGAAGTAAAGAACATTAAAAAAATGTATTACGCGCAACCAATAAATATTGTACAAAATATGAAAATAGGTGTTTGCTTTTTTTTATGTACATTCCTAGGACCAAGACTCTTCAAACATCGTCATCATCGCTTGGAATCGCACAATCTTCAATCTTATCCGGAGATGGTACATAGGCTTTGAAGGAAAAATCGTGCTTCTCAAACGTCTCAGGATTTATCACTTGACAATCCTCGTAACTCGTCGTGTAGCCTATGAATCATTTTTGTGAGGTTCAGGAACAAGGACAGCTTCAGAATTTACTTCATTGTATCCAAGATACAATTTCTTGTTCAGTTCTTCTGTCAAGAACAATTTAATCAAGGAAAAACTTGAAATGATAATTAAACAACATCATGATAATATTTACACCTTTTTACAGCTTCAATAATTTAAAGCAAAATACTTTAAAAAATGCTTACCACTGAATGCTCGTTGCCATGTGTCTCTCGTATTTAAACATTTCAACATTCTTCAATATCTTTTATATTTTCAATTTACGCAACAATTACAAAAGAAAACAATTATTTTAGGCTAAAGACTACATAACCTCTATGTTTGCCAAACAGATGACCGGAAGTGACGTAGGGGGCACGCGCCGCTATGTCTGCATGTACCTCCCACCGCCGGTGTGCTTATCAATGGTCATTTACGTATTCCATTCGAACCACAAACCGACAAACGCTTTGATTGAATTTTTTGTGACCTACAAACAATTCTGTGTCGATTGAACTATAACGCTTGCCAATTCAGAATTCTTCACGGCTAATTTACCACGGTCATATGACCGGCGCGTAAAAATAACACCAAATAAGTTTTTTCGCGATTTCTATCGAAAAACGATCCGACAAATACAATAATTGGATTATTTATGACCGACAAACGATTCCGCGTCGATTCGCAACCTTGGATTTGCTGAGAAATAAAAAAAAACAAAAAAAATCGGCTAACTTAACGTAAATTTTAATTTTTGATTTTTTGGATTAATTATTATCCGACAAACATTCTAATTAGTATAACAAACACTTACAAACAAAAAACAAACGATCTGCAAAAATAAAAATAAAAAAGTCAAAGTTTGTCGGCTAACTTCACGGAGGTCTCATCTCTGGTGATGCTAGCTTCGCGCTCCTTGCACATGCTGCCACCAGATGGCAATCCTCAGGAGGAAAATACTATATATAGATATAGATTGCAGGGCGACGCACGATCCCAAACAACCAGTATCCGTTATATTGTTTTAGATAATTTCAACAAAATATTGATTAAAGAAAAACCAGAAATAAACTGTCCAATATATTTTGTTAAATCACCGGTTATTCAGCGGTGACATATTATCACTCAGATTTGGAGGTTTTATCCGTCAGTCGTAATCTTGCCTTATTTTTTTGCACGCCAGGGAATTCTTTTATTTAATGTGAAAAGTGATTGTGCCTTTTAAAGAGGGAAGTAATGAGATATAAGCGTCTTTTTAAATATAGTATCAAACTGTAACACAAGAAAAAAACTTTAACAAAAAAAAAACTTTAACGAAAAAAAAACTTAAGCGAAAAAAAACTTCAGTGTGATCCTTAAGGGATCACACTGAAAGGTTTTGTTATAAATCGACCAGCCAATTTGGTTAAACGCTTACTATGAAACCAGGTTCATGAGTTTTACACAGTGCGCAGGATCTGGAGAACACTGTTTGAAGATTGGCCTTCGCTAAAAATGATTCTTCTTGCAGTTGCACTGCACACAAATTAAAAGTACCCATTTTTTTTCTCAATCCTTAAGTGACCCAGTCACTTGCAAATCTTATAGGAAAAAAAAATCTGAAAATGATATACTTTTAAAAAAAAATCTGACATGAAAACATACATAACAAGTATTACAATTATGCAATTTTGTAAAGACTTACAGTGTATCAGAATAGTGTGAGGTAAAAAATGAAAGTTTTCACGTCTTGTAACTTTCAGACCAAACTGATAAATTAATTTTTTTGTTCAATGTCTTATTTTATCTGTCAAAGAGTGCATTCTAGATTGAATATAGGAATTTTTATTTCAAGTCTTTATGACGAAACTATGATTTCAAATGAGTTAATAAATTCTTCTCTATTAAAAATTTACTAAACAATTAGTCACAACATATGTAATTTTTACTGCATTCAGAATCGCTACATGCAATTCGGAATGCACTCTTCAACAGATAAAAGTAGACATTGAACACCAAAATTGGTTCACCGGTTTGGTCTAAGAGCTACAAGTGAAAAAAAAATCATTTGACCTCATACTATTCTTGTGCGCTATATGTGTTTATATAATTGCAGAATTATAATGCTTATGTACTTGATGAGGTTTAAATGTAAGATTTTAAAAGAGAAAGATATAATTTACCGATTCTTTTTTTTTACATTTTTTAAGTGAATCGGCCACCTTCAGGCAGCGTCATAGACAAGAGTATAAAATGTCGGAATAATACTAGCAAAGATCTTTAAAAGTGTGACCTGTTAAAAAAATTGTTTCGCTTAATTGGTGTGCAGTGTATCTTCAAAGCAAGCGAGACCTAGTTAAGGCCAATCCCTGAAGCAGAGATCTCTGAATCGTACCCAGATAGTAAAATATCATGAATCTGGTTTCGAAGCAACCAGTTGACCCAATTTGTTGATCCATTTATAAAAAAATCCGTCGGGTTCATCCGGAAAAAGGTAGTTATTTTTTATTTTTTCTTCGACGAAGAGAAAAGTTGTCCTTATCATAAAGAAAACACTTTTCCAGCTGTACCGTTTAATTTCAAAACCACTCACTGTGGCTTTCAAATCAAGCTGGTCAATGGATTACAGGTATCGATGCAGAGAATATTCAGTCGAAGTCGAAAATCACAATTAATTGACCAGCGCCATCTGAAAGCCACTGCTGGTGCTTTTTTATTTGAAGCTGCTTATCATTTTCGTTTTCGACTTAATGCATATTCTTCAAATGATAAGCAAAAGTCATTGAGTGGTGCAATCGCAAGCAGCTCTAAATGGAAAAGCGAAAATAGTGACGCTGAGATCAAGCCGGGAAATATAATTGTTGATGTAGAAAAAATGCAGTTAAAATCTCATTGAATACAAAACAAACATCATCATTCTGCAATTCCGTAAAGGCATACTGAATACAGAGTCATGTGAGGAAAAAAGTGAAAATGTTCACTCGTTCTAGTTTCCTAACCAAATTTTAGTGTTTAATGTCTAATTTTATCTGTTAAGGAGTGCATTCTGGATTGAATATAGGAATTTTTGATTCAAGTTGTTATGAGGAAGCTATAATTTTGAATGTTTTGATAAATCTTTCTCTATTAAAAACTTACTAAACAATTAGTTAGAGCAAATATAATTTTCACTGCATCCAAAATATCTATATTCAATTCAGAATGCATTCCTCGACAGATAGAATAAGACATCAAACACCAAAATTGGTTCACCGGTTTGGTCTGAAATCTATGACAAGTGAGAAATTCCACTCTTGACCGCACACCATCCTTATGCACTATTGTTATGTAATGCAATTAATGAGGTTTAAATGTAACATTTTTGAAAATAACGGGATCATTTACGGATTTTTTTTCTCGTGACTTTTTTTTGTGACTCGGTCCCCTTAATGAGATTTAAGTGTATCGTTTTTTAAATGAAAGCTATCATTGACAGATTTTTTTTTATTAGGACATTTTTTAGGTGACTCAGTCCCCTTTATCTGAAAATCAATGCGAGTGCTTTTTTGAAGCTGCTCGTAATTGGACCGGTGAATGGATTTTGCTTGACTATTTAAGGAATGTATATTGATCATAAAACTAAAATACTAGAATGACACGTATGGATTTAAGACAAATTTTTGCAACAGGGTTCTTTTCATTATGCGCAGAGTATTAAACTCATGAATTTATGGTTTCAAAGCAACCGGTTGACCCAATCGGCTGGTCCATTTACAAAAACATCCTTTGGGCTTATTCCGCAAAGGGGAATTTTTTTTTATGAGGGGAAGGGGGTTTTGTCTTCATAATTAAAAAAAAATTTTAACTGACCTTCCTCTTATGTCTAGTTGAAAATTAAACTAACCTACTAAAGGAAAATAGTATCTTTGGATTGTACTTCCTTATTGGCCATCTATTGCGCCTGCGAAGTAGATCTTCAATCAAGCTCGTATTTGTTGAAATTTAAATGACAAATATTCGAACAAATGTAGCAAAAATAATAATGAAAACTATCAGCATTCAATCAGTGCCTACATTTTCGTAGAAAGTCAACAATCATAATTACAAAGATACAAGTGTGATATCGATTATGGTGAGAATGAAAATAAACCGGATTCACATTATACAACAATGATGCGAGGCAGAGGCACTGCTTGAATATTCGTCGACGATTCAACAGTTAAGCAGGGGAATAGGTATTGCAACTGTGAAGACGCGTCGATATAATATTTAGAATAAACGAAAAAGTGATAACATTGCATAACACATTTTGAATACTCTCGGCGCCTATACTGAGTCTGTCGTTTCAACTATGAGACGAAGCACCTATTAAATCCCGACTGCAGCCTGTATACATTTAATATACGGGCTTGCCTGTTTAAACATTTACGAGAGTCCACTGAGAGTCTACTTACCTGTATTTACGGATTACTGTAAATTAACTTCACCGTTTTGTTTTCATGTCGTTTAGATATTCAAATCCCCCAAAAAAAATTTCCCCCCAATAAAAATTGGTACGCCAAGTATTGAAAGTATTATCATCCCATAAAAAAATCACTTGGAATAAAAAAAAATGTTGACTGAAAAATCTTCAAGAACAAAATTGCCTTTCAAAAATATTCAACCAAATCTTATTAGCCAAGTAAAAACCCTTGGTAGTAATATTTAACCGAATCCTATTGGCCAAGTAAAAACCCTTGGTAGTAATATTTAACCGAATCCTATTGGCCAAGTAAAAACCCTCGATAAACGTTTAACAGATGAAGATGTTTCTCTAGAAAAAACTTGGCGTCCCTGTGACTAGCTCCCGTACATAGTCCACTTGAGTCAGGACGGGAGGACAACGTGTCTGACATTGTGACCATTCGTTCAATGATTATAAATATTCTTGGAGAGGAACCGGATGTTCAGCTTCGCAAAAAAAAAATAACTAAATGTGGTTAGATGGTGCAGAAATCGTAAGGCAAAGGAACCGGCTATTGTCGTAAGAACCGGAAAACATGCTTTCTCAAATATTATTAGACGGCATAAGAATTCCCAAGTACAAAGTTAAAAAATTATTGGCAACACATCCGGCATTGAAATTTAAACCCTTCAAAATCTCTTCATTGAGTCAAAACGGGTACAATATGCTACAAACATAAGAATTTAATTCCTAGTTTTCTATGTTTAATCCAATCGGGTAATATCTGCCATTTCCGGAGGTTTTGCGGAATATCATGAACCTCTCCTTACTCAGCGGAACGACCGCTTTGGTCTCAAAGAAAGTCTATACAAACCACAACCAGGATTCCATTCAAGTGATACAAATAACTGATCAATGTATATAACATCACTTCGTATGTATTCATGGTCAATTAACTCGAAAACCTATGTAACTTTAAACTTGTACGCTGCAAGTTCTGCATTAAAAAGCTGAAGAGCCGTAAGCTGGCACGACAGATTTGCCTTTAAGCTCGCAAACAAATAGAGCTACGGAATAGCTAGCAGCGGGAATATAGTTATATTATGATTATGTTATAATTAAAAATTGCTTCCTCCCGCACTTACTCCAATGGACTATGTACGGGAGCTAGTCACAGGGACGCCAAGTTTTTGCTAGAGAAATATCTTCATCTGTTAAACATTTATCAAGGGTTTTCACTTGGCCAATAGGATTCGGTTGAATATGACTACCAAGGGTTTTTACTTGGCTAATAAGATTCGGTTGAATATTTTGGAAAGGCAATTTTGTTTTTTACGATTTTTGAGTTAACATTTTTTTTATTCCAAGTGATTTTTTTATGGGATGGTAATACTTTTAATACTTGGCGTACCATTTTTTTTTCGGAGTATTATTATCAAAAAATGCCTTCTCTCGCACTCACTCCAATAGACTATGTACGGGAGCTAGACGCTGGCACGCCAAGTTTTTTGTAGAGTTTTACTTGGCTAATATATTTGATTTGGTTTTATATTTTTGTTAAATTCTTTGGTAAAATTTATTTTTGTAATTTTTTTTTAGTCAGTTTTTTTTTTCGTTCAAGTTTTTTCTAGCAAAAGTTGTTTTCCGTTCAGGTTTTTTTTCGTTTAAGTTTTTTTTTGTAAAGGTTTTTGTTTGTGATGATTTTTTTTTTCATTCAAGTTTTTTTTCGTTAAAGTTTATTTTCGTTGAAGTTTTTTTTTCGTTAAAGTTTCATTTTGTGTAAGTTTTTTATAATGGTAATGGCTACAGTTTTAATACTTGTCGTATGTTTTCCTCTTGGAAATCTGAACCGTATTTCATAAAATATATGTCAAAATCAGGGATCTTGGAACAGTGAATAAACTATTCCACAATCGAGGATTTCACAATCGGATCTATAAAAAAAATTTAGCTTAAGAGTTCATGCAAAAAAAATAGTTTTGTTTTCATATTTCTTCATTCTATTAAGAAGAAAAAATACTCATTCAATTTTCATGGTTTTTGGAAAAATATATTATCTCGGAAGAATTCTTGTTTGACTGTCGACTCTTTTGGCCATTCTTCTTCTGGTAATTCTGAAACAGAATGAACATCTACTATTCAGCAAAAGCATTTACTGTAGATAAATTTAAGGAAATCAGTCAAAAGATTTTTTTTTGTTTCAACGACACCTCTTCCCGTTAGGAGAACAGTTTAAAACTAATTTTCTTAACGCATGCATGAAAACGTGCCTTATTCGAGGCTGTGGAGCGTGCATATTTCGATACTTTTCTGGCGTTTTAGTAGGCTGACTCCATGGAACTACGCCAGTTGTGCGCACAACGTACTGCCCATAGCGGCCGTGCGAAGAAGCTCAATATATCTCTCTCGGTGCCCCACCTTCAGCGTATGATAGATCGAGGCAATGTTTTTTGTATGAATGGTAAAGTTCTTCTCTTCCCACGCTTCACGTCAGTCGGCCGGTTTAGTTGTTCACGATACTCCTGCAGCTTCTTCAAAACCCGTGTACATCGTCATAACAATATATAACCTGTCGAAGCGTTTCATTTACCCTTATGAAAAACGACAAACTTTTTCCCCCTGGTTTTCTTGTACGAAAGTTTTAAATACTCTTTTTCTATTCGTTTTTTTTTGCGGAATTGAATAGGACGAATTTTCAAGAAATTATTTATCTACCTCGATTTTCGTTCGATTTTTTTAAATGGTATTCAGTTGTTGAAGGACGTGTGAGAACAAAAATGATATATCGTTACAGCAGGGGGGAGGGCTTCGCCCCCAACACCCCCACCAGGGCTTTGCCCCTGGACCCCGGTTGATTGATTATTTAATATATCTCGTTGTAATGAGCTGCAAGCCCCACAATAGCATGGCGTCAATGAATATTGAAATTGAAGTATCGTATGTTACCCCGCGGAAGGGCTGTGTATAACTATTCATTTTGTCTGCAGCATATTATAGAACTCTTACATGCATTTGATTAAAAAAATAGTGTACGATACACGTGCGAAATGATGCGTCTGGCTCGTACGATGTTTTCAGCACTCACCTCCGTCTCGGCTTCGGCTACGGTTGGTGCTGAAAACATCGTACTCCCCTATACACGCATCTCATTTCGCACTTGTATCGAAATGTACTATTCCGTTTTTTTCAAATGTTGTGCCAAAGAATTTATTGGTCCAACATTTAACATTCATTGACTGGCTGCTTAGGAATGGTTTAAAAAAACCATAAAGAAATACTTTTCCTACTCGAACGTTTGCCTTAATGAAATATACTATTTCTCTATATTCGAATAACTCTGTAATGATGCAGTAATCTGCAGAATTGAAGAATTTTTTTGCATTTTTTATATGTATCTAAAGTCTTTCCGGATGATTCAATTTAAAAAAATGTATTAATAAAAAAATAACAAATCCTCACATTTTATTGTTTATCTGCATCGTGGATAATGAGTACGTCCATGAGGGCTCTTAGACACCATCCACCGATGACATCCTTGCATCAGGATGTTCTTGTCCATAGTCATAAAAACAAAAATGCATATCAAATATGAAGCATAGAAAAAAAATTAAAAATTAAAAAAGAAAAAAAAACAAATCACTAAAAAATGAACGGAAATTAAAAAATTATACTTAAAAAAAGTAACATGTAAACGTCTAAGAATGAATATAAGTGTATAACAACCATTATAATCCTGCAATTTTGTGAAAACGTACAGTGCACGAGAATGGTGAGGTCAAAAGTAAAAATTTTCATTCATAGCTTTCGCACCAAACCTGTTGACCAATTTTAGTGTTCGATATCTTATTCCATCTGTCGAAGAGTGCATTCAATTAATATAAGAAATCGAACACTAAAATTGGTTAACGGGTTTAGTTTAAAAAGTATACTGAGTTGAAATTGTACACTTCACACATTGCAGAATTATTGGAAAATAAAAATCATAAAAATGAAATAACTCTGTAAGGAATTTTAAAAAATACATGAAAACCAAATAACTCCGCAATGAATTTTAAAAAATCATGAAAATAGAATGAATAAATGACGTAATGAAAAAAAAACAAAAAAATTATTGAATTAAAAGAACTTCTTACAGTTCTGCTTAATTTCTTGATAGGTTTAACCGAAGATCTTCTTGGTCAAATGTGTGATCCACTTTTCCATTTATTTAGCACTGCACTTTTTGCTTCTGTATAATGGTCACTGCACTTTTACCAACATGACCAAAATAAATAAATAATCACGAGTGACGTCTGACACGAAGAAACGCACATCTATTTTTCGACTCGATCTATGGCCGAGCACTTCGATAAATACGCGCACGAAACACGAACTATTATGCTTCTAATTTAATCACGCGCGACTGACAGCTTGTCGGCGTCTGTGTGTCTGTGTTTGTGTGCCTGCGTCTATGTGTCTCTGTCTGTGTGTCTTTTTTTTTCAAATTTGGAAGGAGGGGAAATCTTACATCAGACATCCTGGCGTTATGCGTAGTGTTAGATTCGTACCGACTAAAACCCCTCCTCCCTCTCCACACATCACACTGGAACCGCTTCCGCATTTTTCCGGTGTGATGTGTTTACCCCTACAAGGTCTCCTTTACCTGGAACCCTTGGTTTGATCCCGATTTTGTCCGTCTACACATTTGTGTGTTGCAGTAATTCTCCTACGTTTTGTCTCTGCTCTTTCGCTGTCCTCTCCGCCGCTTCCTTTATCTTCATAATTTTTGTTATGAAACATTGCATTTTTTCCCATATTGGCTCACTTCTAAGCATTGTAGTTATCAAGTTATTCGCCTCGAATCTGGTTTCCCCTAGTAACAGCTGTAGTCCATTTCTTTCTTCCTCTGTTTTTGCATACATGAAGACAGTGTGCATCGCATCGTCTGGGCTGTGGCCGCAGAGCAAACACTCGCTACAGTCTGCCTTTTTGTACCTTTCTAGATAAGCATTAAAACATCCGTGACCGTTATCGTCTGTGTTAAGTAGTAACTCATTATCTCATGCTTTCGTGTGTTCCATTGGTAATAAGACGGTAATCTTCTACATTGGTAATAAGACGGTGCGTCCATCGTCCAGTTGGGGCCGTGTCCCACTGGACTTGCAATCTTTCCATGAGTCTTCGTCGGGCTCTCATTCGCACTCCTGCACTTGCTTCGTCCCCTTCCTGTCCCGCTCCTAGCTGTCGTAGCTCCTCGTATACCTCCCGTTTTTCTTGAATCAGAAGGCCGATCGGGGGCGTGCCCGCTAGAACCAGGGCGGCTTCCTTGGAGACTGCCCAGTATGCAGATATTACTCGTAGGGCACTTCGTCTTTGTACTGATTCCAATTTACGCTAAGCACTTACCTTGTTTACTGCATCTGCCCATATTTCCGCTCGATATAAAATTTGTGCGTGGATCACACTGTTTAGCAATTATCGTTTCTTCTCTTTCGGTCCACGGATATTCGGCATTAGACGTGCCAATGCGGCTGCTGTTGTTGCTGCTTCTCCCGTCGTTTTTATGACACGCTCTACGTACCGGAGACTACTGTCAACCTGGACACCGAGGTATCTTAGATTTTTGCTCCATGGAATCAATTCCCCTTCTAGGACTAAAATCGGAAATGTGAAAAGCCTCTTGTCCATAACTAAGACGACCTCCGTTTTGTGAACAGATAACTTCAACCCATTTTCTATTAGTCATTTACTCGCCCGACGAAGACTCTCGGTTGTCGCAACCTCCAACGTTCCTGTCGTTTTCGCTGTGACGACCACCGTTACATCATCGGCGAAGCCGACAACGGATGCCCCCCTTGGGAGTTCAGTGTTTAGTGCCCGTCGTAAATTACATTCCACAAGAACGGCCCGAGCACCGATCCTTGTGGGACTCCCGCTGTCACTGTGTATTCGATGTCACCGTTCTCCGTTTCATATATGAGAGTACTATCGTTTAGGTAGCTGTCAATCATGATCCGATCCCACCTTGCTGTGTTAAAAGCGTTTTTTACGTCCAACGTGACTAATGCATAGAATCCCTTCATTTTCCGAGTTCCCTGCTTAGCTGTTGTTGCTGCCTCAGTGACCTTAGAAATCGCGTCCACCGTAGATTGTCCTCTCCGGAACCCGTACTGGCGTTGAGAAAGACCTCCCGTTTTTTCGAAGTGATTCTCAAGTCTTTGTAGTGGAAGTCTCTCGAACAGTTTCCCTAGGTTATCTAGTAGGCAAATTGGACGATATGATGATGGATCGTCTAGTGGTTTGTCTTTTTTACGTAGGAGCACTACCTTCTGCTTCTTCCATCGTTGAGGAAACACTCCGCCTCGAAGGCACACGTTGTACGTCTCTAGCAGCAGTTCAGGCCACAATTCGATTAGCTCTCGGGCTACTTCGTTCGGGATACTGTCCGGACCTGGCGCTTTTCCGCACTTGAGTCGGTTCCTTGCGTGCTGTAACTTTCCGATTGTAAAGAGTTTTATTAGCGGCGCTTCTTCGTTGTTCATTCTTATTTGCCTTCGTTCTTTCGCCGGAAAAAGGGTGGTTACTATTCGGCGCATCCTGTTTGGGCAAGACAGTCCTGGAATGGGCTGTTGCCCCACCAATTTCTTCGTGACTAACCTATAGGGCAAGCCCCACGGGTCCTCGTCTATTGTACGACAGAGTTCCATGTAACTCTTTCTTTTTGCACTATGAATAGCTGCTCTGAACTTCTTCCGTTGCTTTCTATACCGAGCCTGCAGATCCTCATATGTACGCCCATTGTCGACTTGTCGTCTGATTCTCTGAGCCGCCCTCCGTGCTATCGTGCATTTCCGCCTTAGTTCGGCTATCTCTGGATTCCACCAGTATACGGATTTTTTGCGGTGCTGTCGATTTTTCCGCCGCGGCATTGTTCTGTCGCATGCTGTTTTGACGGTGCTCACCATATAGCTCATCGTCACCTCTGGCCCGGTCGCTTTGGCTAGTGTGCGGAGGTTTCCTTGCGTCTTCTCCGTCTCCAGCACGTCCCTGAGTTGCGTCCTGTTCAAGCGTTGCATCGTCCATCCGCCTACTTCCGCTGGCTTCTTGCCATTGTCCCGTTCTCGGGATGGGCTATTTCCTACACGGAATTCCACGTATTGGTGGTCACTTAGGGTAGCCTCCTCCAGCACGCTCCATCTCTCGGTCCTAGCAGCAACTCCATCCGACGCTACGGTAACATCTATTACTGAGCCGGTTTTTATCGCGACGAAAGGTAAATGAGTTTCCCTCGTTCAGGATAACAAGATCCTGACGAGCTATGAGGTCGGATAATGCCTGGCCTGTCTTGTCAAGTCTTCTGGATCCCCACTCTGGTAAGTTGCTGTCGAATTCCCCTGCAACTAGGGCTTCGGCGGTGACTATCCTAAGGCTGTCTTCCAGGGGCTTTACTTCGTTGTTCAGAACCGCGATTGCTGCTTTTCCAGTGGTGTCTTGGAACCACAAACCTGTTTCTGGTTCCCTGTACTGTTTACTAATCATCACTACGTCTACTTTCTTTTCTGCGGCCACTTGCATCAGAAAGTCGTGTGCTTCTCAGCCTCTACCTAGGTTAATTTGCAGATACTTAGCCATTTGATTTTAGTTTCCTTGCCTTTTGGAAGGTTGAACAGCTGGCACTGCCTGAAATATGGCTCGCAATACCCTGTTCTGCCTTGTCACTGCAAGCTGTGTAGAAAGGGTCTTGCTTGCAGTTCTTCGTGGAGTGATACTTCTGCCTACAAAGCCGGCAACCTTTCGACCGATCTGAGCCTTTGCAGTCCAACGCGACGTGGCCAAATCCTTGACACCGGAAGCAACGCATGATATCGAGCTTCTGCCTAACGCGACACACAACCCACCCTACTTTTAACTGACCTGTCTCCAGTAACTTCTCTACTACGTTTGCTGGGACAGATACTGTCACTATTTGGGTCCCACCGAAGCTTTCACGTAATGCTCTCTCACTGCTGAAGTTATAGCCTTGACGATCTCCTCCGTTTCAGTGATCTCGTCGAGATCACGGATTTGGAGTGTGTAACTTTGCCCCATCGTCTTCACAGAAGCCTCCTTTTCAGTACCGCTGCTACAGTACTCCTTGAGAATTCTGTGTCTGTGTCTGTGTCTGTGTGTCTGTGTCTGTGTGTCTGTGTCTGTGTGTCTGTGTCTGTGTGTCTGTGTCTGTGTCTGTGTGTCTGTGTGTCTGTGTATGTGTGTCTGTGTGTCTGTGTGTCTGTGTGTCTGTGTGTCTGTGTCTGTGTGTCTGTGTCTGTGTGTCTGTGTCTGTGTGTCTGTGTCTGTGTCTGTGTCTGTGTGTCTGTGTGTCTGTGTGTCTGTGTCTGTGTGTCTGTGTCTGTGTGTCTGTGTGTCTGTGTCTGTGTGTCTGTGTGTCTGTGTCTGTGTGTCTGTGTGTCTGTGTCTGTGTGTCTGTGTGTCTGTGTCTTTTTTTTTTTTTTTTTTTTTTTTTTTTTTTTTTGGCGGCGAAGAAATCTTCGAAAGACACCCAGGTGTTGCGGGTAGTGTCGGATTCTTACCGACTAAAACTCCGCCGCCGCCTCCACACGCTATACTGGAACCGCTTTCGCATAACTTCTGTATGTGGTGTATGATCTGGTCCTCCTCGGGACTCCCTGTTTTATAACTTGTTTGTTTACGTTAGTCAAGCTCAAGGTACATCTGCGTGGACTTGCGCTTCGGCCCTGTTTCGCTCCTCTATCTCCAGTTCTCTTTTCTTTTCCATTGTTTTTTTAATAAAAAACGATACTGCCGCCCACACTCCTTCTTTGCTGAGCATTAGTGGGATGAGATTAGACTCGTCGATCGTCCTGTTGCCGATTTCGGCTTCAAGATTTTTTCTCTCTTTTTCAGTGGCAGGGCACTCAAAGATTGCATGTTGCGCGTCGTCGGGGCTAAACCCACAATAACTGCATGCTTCGCAGTCTCGTTTTTGGAACCGCATCAGGTATTGATTGAAGCAGCCATGTCCTGTCAACGCCTGCGTCAGTTCGTAGTTCATCTGGCCGTGGGGCCTTTCGAACCACGGTGCTACATGAGGAATCAGTTTATGAGTCCATCTTCCTTTGCTGTCTTCGTCCCAGCGCGCCTGCCACCGCTCGAGTAGTCTTTGCCGTGCTCTCATTTTTGCCGCTTCCTTTGTCTCGTCCGTTACTGGGGTATCGTCGTTTCCGTGGATTTCCCGGTATACTTCACTTTTTTCTTGCGCTAATCAGTCGATTGGCGGCGTACTAGCCAGCAAGAGCGCCGCGTTTTCTGAGACTGTCCTGTACGCTGATATTGTTCGAATAGCACTGCGTCTCTGCACCGAGGCTAGTCGTTGACGCGCTCCTACTTTGTCCGTAGCACTTGCCCAGATCTCTGCTCCGTATAGGATTTTCGAGTGGATGACACTACTCAGTAGCCTTCTTTTTAGTTCGCTTGGCCCTTCGACATTGGGCATTAACCTTGCTAGAGATGCGGCTGCCAAGGCTGCCTTCTCGCTAACCTTGATCACGTGCTCCGTAAACCTCAAACCGGAGTCCAACTGTACCCCAAGGTACCTGAGGGACTTACTCCAGCTTAGACATTCCCCGTCTATCTCTAGCGTTGGCGTCATGTAAGCTCTCTTGTCTGTGATGAGAACAGCTTCCGTTTTGTGTACCGCGAGGTCTAGCCCATTCTCTCTTAGCCACTTGCTCGCTCGGCGAAGGCTTTCATTTGCCACAACCTGTAGCATTCGCGTCGTTTTCGCGGTAACAACCAGCCCCACGTCATCTGCGAAACCGATCATTTCCGCGTTCTCCGGGAGTATCACATTTAGAAGGCCATCGTACATAACGTTCCACAAGAATGGTCCCAGAACCGAACCCTGTGGAACGCCTGCCGTTACCTCATACTCCTTCGGTCCCTCGTCGGTATCGTATAGAAGGACCCTGTGGCTAAGATACGATTCTATCATGCGGCATAGATATAGTGGAGTTTCTCTTTCTGCCAGTGCACTCACGATCCTGTCCCACCTGGCTGTGTTAAAGGCATTTCGGATGTCTAGAGTTATCACCGCGCAGAAGCCTTTACTGTGCCACGGGCCCTCTTTTACCTTGGCTGCAATTTCCGTCACTTTTGTTACGGCATCCACCGTCGATTTCCCTTTCTGGAAACCTCACTGGTTCGGTGATAGCCCGCCGTGCATCTCTATGTGGTCTTCAAGTCTCCGAAGCAGAAGTCTCTCGAACAACTTTCCAGTTGTATCGATGAGACTGATGGGTCTGTATGACGATGGTTGGTCCAACGGTTTGTCCCCTTTGCGGAGCAACACTAGTGTCTGTCTCTTCCATCTTGCATGAAACACCCCGTGCTTTAGACATTTGTTGAAGGCCTCGAGGAGTACTTCTGGCCATGTCTCTACCACTGTTCTCAGAACCTCGTTCGGTATGTAGTCTGGCCCGGGAGCCTTCCCCGGTTGTAATCGCTTCGCTGCAATCTGTAGTTCTTCGTTGCTGAAAGGGATAATTTCTGTTTCCTCGTAAGGTGTTTGTAACCTCGACTCATGTTTCGGGAATAGCGCCTGGACAATCGAGCTCATGCGTGCAGGGCACGACAATCCTGGTATCTGCTGCTTGCCTATCAGTCTCTTAGTGACAATCCTGTACGGCAAACCCCAAGGATCGTCATCCACCGACTTGCACAACTCCTTCCAACACTTTCGCTTGCTGCTCTTTATTGCGTTTCGCAGTTTCTTTTTTGCCTGTTTGTATGCCGTGACCAGGTTATCTTGGGTTCGTTTTGCTCGTTGCATTTTCCTTTGTGCAGCTAGGCTTTGTTTTCTGAGTTGAGCGATCTCTGCCGTCCACCAATAACATGGTTTCCGCCCTCGTGGAGCCTTTCTACGTTTGGGCATCGCAGCATTGCATGCAGATGATAGTACCTCCATTACAGAGCTTACTGCTGAGTTTGGGTCTTCGGTTTCTACCATACTTTCAAGATCACCCCGTTCCTTCTCCATTATAAGGAAGGCCGCGAGTTTCTCCTTATCGAGCTTGGATAGCACCCATCCGCCAGCTGCAGCCGTTGGTGCTCGTGCTGCTCTTTCACGATTCTGGCTGTGGTTTCCCGTCGCGGTTTCAAACTCAATATATTGGTGGTCGCTCAGAGTGAAATCTTCCAGTACTTTCCACCATGTCGTATTTTGTGCAATTCCTGCCGAAGCCAGGGTGACGTCAATAACCGAGCCTGTGTTCCCTCGACGAAACGTGAGCGCGTTTCCTTCGTTAAGTATGACAAGGTCACTTCTAGCGATCAGCTCTGATAAGGCCTCACCTCTTCTGTCCAACCGCGAGGATCCCCATTCCGGAGACTTGCTATTGAAGTCACCAGTAACCAGGACTTCCCCCCTCGCTGTTTTCATGCTGTCTTCGAGACTGTCGAGGCCGTTGACATAGTCATCGTACAATGCATTTGGTGAGAAATAACAACTGTACACTCTCAGACGATTGAACTCTACCCATACATAGTTTTCTGCTGTATTACAGACTGCACTGATTCTCAAGTCCTGGTTTAGGATTGCTATAGCTGCTCTAGCTGTTTTGTCCTCGTACCAACAACCCGTTTCAGGCTTGCGATACTGTTCACTTATGAGCAAAATATCGACTACCTTCTCCGTGGCCGTTTGCATGAGCAGGTCTTGTGCCTCGCGGCCATGTCCCAAGTTCGTCTGTAGGAAGTGGATCATTTCCTTGCCTTGGTCAGCTCCCTCCGAAAGGATTCACATTTCGCACTACCTAGTATGTGCTGTGCCCCGGCTTTTTCACCGGTCTCTTCGCATAGTACGCACTTTGGGCTACTCTTACACTCCTTTGCAAGGTGCTCTTCGGATCCACACAGCCTGCACATCTTCGACCTATCTACCCCTTTGCAGTTTGTCGCTACGTGACCAAACCCTAGGCAGCGAAAGCATCGCGTAACTTGGGTCTTTTGCCTGACCCTGCACCTAACCCATCCTACTTTTATTCTGCCCTCTTTGAGTAGCGTCTCAGCGATCTCTGCAGGCATAGTCACCGACGCCTTTTTTGTCCCTTGAAAAACCGTTCTGATCGAGTGGATATTAAACACTTTAGCTTCCGTGTCGGCAGTCGCAGCTTTTAGTGCCTCCCTGAGCTCTTCTTCGTCTGTAGCCTCGTCCATGTCTAGGACTTCCACCATAACAGTTTGGGTCATAGCTTTGACGCTTGCCCTCCCCTCGAGTACCCCGACTACGGCTTCTCTGAGTGCTTCAGCTTTTCCGCCTCCCTTGGTGATCTCCACCAAAAGGTCACCGGCACGTGTTCTTCTTATCCCCGAGATTTTGACGCCGTGGCTTTCGGGGTTAACTTTCTTCCTGAGGTCGCGCAGCACGTCTGCATACGTGTTTTCACCCTCTACAGTTACCATCAGGGCCTCTGATAACTTTCCTCGGATTTTTTGTCTTGGTGGCATAGTTGCGCCGATATTTGGGTCCCTTTTCTTCCCGTTTCGGTGCTTGACTGTTGTCCACGATTGGGCAGATGCCACGCCGTGAGCCAACGTCGGGTCTTCATCCCGCGCTTCCTCCGGATGTTCTGAGACCCTAGGTGATTTTACCTGGGTGGGCTTGGTAGCTTTTCTTCCGTCTCGTTTTTTGAGCTGTCGCATCTCCTCTTCTGGAGACGACGCTGCACCCCGTTTCCTGCGCTCTGACGTGGGCGTATTTAACTGCCTCCGTATCTTGCGACTGTCTCCCCGCACGGTGTTTCTGCCGGGCACTTTCTGTTTCTCCTTTTCTACCACCTCGAAATAGAGTTCACTGTCAGGTTCAGCGATTTTGCTTTCAGACTGTCCGTAATACGCAGCTCTGGCCTCCGCTATCATGGTTCTGCACTCCAACAAGTGCTCGTTGTGCACAAGCGCTTCTCCGATGGCCTCCCGGATGGTGCCATGTATGTTCTTAAAGTTTTTCAGGACCTCCGCTGAGTCGAGAAGGTTGCCCCTTAAACTCTCCAGAACTTTCAATTCCTCCTTTTCCAGCTTGTCTAGCCGCTCCTTAACTCGTTCGCCTTCCGTCTCTTCTTTTTTTTTTTTTGTGTTTTTTGTTTGTTTTCTTCATTTTGTGTTTTTGTACTTATTTCATCCATTCTATTCCCACGAGTACCTAGGTGAAGAGGTCCACCCCAGCAGAGCCTGGTTACTGGGGTAAGGCCACTTGGATACACCTGGGGTTGGACCAGTTGCCCCAGGGGAACCGTTTGTGACATCTCTCCCAGATGCCATGCAGCCCTCGGCACGGTATCTAACACCTTAGCTTGGGTTTGTGTTTGGTCCGCGGGGGCTACTTTATTTCACCCCTACCCGCCATCCGCCACAAATGGGCGAGCACTCCCCTATCCGCCACCTGGGGACGCGCCGATATGGCAGTAACACCTCTGCGCAATGGTGTGTCTGTGTATCTGTGTCTGTGTATCTGTGTCTGTGTATCTGTGTCTGTGTATCTGTGTCTGTGTATCTGTGTCTGTGTATCTGTGTCTGTGTATCTGTGTCTGTGTATCTGTGTCTGTGTATCTGTGTCTGTGTATCTGTGTCTGTGTATCTGTGTCTGTGTATCTGTGTCTGTGTATCTGTGTCTGTGTATCTGTGTCTGTGTATCTGTGTCTGTGTATCTGTGTCTGTGTATCTGTGTCTGTGTATCTGTGTCTGTGTATCTGTGTCTGTGTCTGTGTATCTGTGTCTGTGTATCTGTGTCTGTGTATCTGTGTCTGTGTATCTGTGTATCTGTGTATCTGTGTCTGTGCCTGTGTGTCTGTGTCTGTGTATCTGTGTCTGTGTATCTGTGTCTGTGTATCTGTGTATCTGTGTCTGTGCCTGTGTGTCTGTGTCTGTGTCTGTGTGTCTGTGTGTCTGTGTGTCTGTGTCTGTGTGTCTGTGTATTTTTTTCCGGGAGGAGGTGAAATCTCCTGCAAAACACCCTGGTGTTGTGGGTAGTGTCGGATTTTTACTGACGAAAAACCCTCCTCCCTCTCCTCACACCCCACTGGACGCCTTAGCATTGCTCACGTGTAGTGTATTTACTGCCCGTCCCGGGCGGTTCAACTCTGGTTCGCTTTTGCTGTCTCTCCGTCTTTCTGCTAGCCTAGCCGTCCAGGCGTGCTCCTTGCATGACTTGCGCTACTATGGCTGCCTTCCATTCCCTCTCGATTTTCTCTTTCTCCTTCATGATCCTGATGATGTAAGCTTGCACAGCTTCTTGGTTGCGCTCGCTTTCTAGCATGAGTTTCTTGATGTTTTTCTCTCCCAATATTGTACCCCCTAGTGCCTCCTCGAGTCGCGTTCTGCCGTTCTCCGATGCTGCATACCTGAAGATCGTGTGCTGCGCATCGTCTGGGGTATGGCCGCAGCGAAGGCACTCCTCGGTGACCCTTCTTTTTGGAACGCTTAAGGTATGCGTTAAAGCACCCATGACCAGTGAGCGCCTGGGTAAGGTGGTATCCCATATGCCCTACCATACCATGCTGTCACGTTAGGTATAAGTCTGTGCGTCCATCGTCCTCCTGTGTCGCTGTCCCATCTTCGGTAACTGAATCACAACACATATCTCACAATCATACATAGAATGGCTTCGAACAGGAGGCATTAGTAATGAATGTGCTAACTTTGGCTATGGTATTTCTTTAGGCTACAGCTATTATATACGTTTTTTACGGACTTATTGTTGTCCGGATCCACCAACAAAAATGCATTCTTTCCGATGATTTTTCCGATTCAGTAGGGACCTTGGAATAGATGGAAGAACTTTGAGGTAACCCGATCACATGCTTTTGATTGGAAGGGTACGCGAAGCAACACTAAATCCCCAACCTCGAGAGGAAACTTGGAGACGCCTTTTTGGGCACGCTTTCGGTATTCAAAATGTACTTTCAGTCGTGACTCGGCCATCGCTATCTTTTCTTCGTGCGTTAATTCAATTACGGGCGGGAAGGGCAGCAGATCGTCAATCTTTTTAGTAATACGCCTTCCGAAGTGCAGCTCGCGGGGAGCGAAACCAGTACTCGCGTGTACGGTTATATTGAGAAACGTCTCTATTCGAGAAATATACTTAGCCCATTTCGTGTGTACATCTGAACATAGGGTTCGGCAAAGTCGACCTAACTCGCGCATCACCCGCTCTGTAGGGTTGCTCTGTGGATGTCTGATTGATGAAAAAATGGCCTGAATGTTTTCTCACTGCAATCCAGCTTTCCACGCTGGAGACGTAAATTGAGTGCCATTATCAGACAATATTCGAACGGGTCGGCCAAAGGCAGAAATGTAATCCTCGACTACTTTCTTCAACGCAATTTTGGTATTGGCTCTTTTTATCGGGTAAAGCTTCACATATTTCGAATGTGCATCCAGCATTACGAAAATATGTTGCACTCCTCCAGTAGAGCGTGGCAATGGACCATAGAAATCTACCGTGACGAAGTCAGAGGGTTTGCTTGCAAGGACTAGCTCATATTCGCCCTCCATTGTTTAATTAAGACATTTAACTCTCTGACACAAATCACAATGTAGAAAGAATTTTTTTACGTCAGCCCTCAAATGATCCCAAAAGAAGTGTAGTCTCAGGTACTCCACAGTTTTCGACACCCCCGGATGGCCTAGCTTTTCGTGAGTAAATCGAACTAACCGCTCTCGTAGTTGTGCCGGTACGACGATTTGCCAAGACCTCTCGTCGTGAGCTGACCTGAACAGAATACCTTCATGAATCTGATAACGAGGTACGGATAGTCCTTGAGCTAGCATATCGACGATTTCCTTTATTCTCGCGTCTTCACGCTGCCGGTCGCTAATCGCTTGGAGATTACAACGAATATATTGAGGCAAATCATCGTAACCAGATGCTAACTTGTACAATGTATTGGGCCGAAGCCTAGTGGTGTCAAGTTTCATTTCCAGATCACTTATAAAGGAGGCGATAACCAGACGATGTGTATTGCATTCGTTCTCAAACTTTCCTCGTGCGTTTCGGCTAAAAAAATCTGCAACCACATTATCCCGACCGCTACAATGGCTAATAACCATGGTGTATTGCTGTAAGTAAATACTCCAGCGTGCTAACCTCGCAGTATGAAACGGTGTAGTATTTAAGAATGTTAGGGCCTGATGGTCCGTTATAACGTGAAATTCAGCCCGAGCTAAATAAATACGGAATTTCGTGATCGAATACACGATGGCAAGAAGCTCTTTCTCTGTGGTATTGTAGTTAAGTTCGGCGACATTGAGGCAGCGACTGACTAATGATATGATACGGTGCTCGCCCTCATTACTTATCTGATATAGAATTCCACTGATTCCTTTATCCGAGGCATCCGTCTGTAATCTAAAAGGCACGTCAGGGAGGATATGGCGTAACATGAGGCTATCCGCGAAGGTGTTTTTTAATGCTGTAAACGCCACAGTATGCGCCGATGTCCATTGCCAATCATTTTTGCTCTTCAGCAACGAGCGGAAAGGATCAATCAAATTAGCATGACGAACACTGAACTGGCGATAATATGTGCATACACCGATCATTTGCTGCAACTCTTTGCGGTTTTTTGGTTCAGAAAAATTACGTATAATATCTAACTTATCGGGGTTTGGTCTAATGCCATCAATAGAGAGGATGAACCCTAAAAATTTAACCTCTTGCCGACAGAAATGCGACTTATCTAATCTGAGAGTGAAGTTTTGTGCCTTCAATTGTTCAAACAAACGATCGAGGTGGATTAGATGCTCATCAAACGAAGGCGATGTGATCAAAAGATCGTCTACATAACAGGTTAGGAAAGAATCGAATTTACTACCCAAAGCAAAATTTAAGGCTCGTATAAATCCACTACCGGCGGTTTTTAAGCCGAAAGGAATGCGGCAAAATTGATACAGCTGCGAACCGTACAAAAAAGCGGTATACGGTCGCGATTCCACAGCAAGGGGAATCTGCCAATATCCATATGCCAAGTCTGTAGTGGACATGCACTTTGTCTCATGATATTTTTGCAATATCTCCGCGATTATAGGAGGAGACTCGTTATCGGACTCGATCGCGTTGTTAATAAAGCGCGCATCTAAACAAACGCGAATCCGCCCGTCTTTCTTTTCCACGATACGTAATGGGTTGCAAAATTGACTCTCTGACCGTTCAATAATCCCTGCCGCTAACATTTCGGCAATCTCTCGACCTACGGCATCCCTTAAAGCAAGCGGAACCGGATAACTGCGGTGAACAATCACATTTGCATCCTTTAACCGAATTTTATGCTCGTATGCCCCTGCACCTTCAGTCTTGTAAGAGAACAAGCGCTGATGTCTAATCAATAGGCTACGAACAGCATCACGCTGCGCATTACTACAATTTTCTAGCTCAGATACAACCGTGGATACATCCTCGAAGTAATTTTCGTCATCCCCCACTTTATAGAGATTATAGGACCGGCGAGCATCACAAAGCTCAAATTCTCGGCTTTCATATGTGCTCTGAAAATCTTCGTCCCGATCTAACATTACTTGTTTTGCACACCCAATAATCTCAGAACTCTCTATAGCATTTTCCAATGATACGTTAGATATTTGTTGCATAACCTCAGTGCTTACCCTCGACTCTATCTCTCCCGACGATCCCACTAGCCTGGTCATATCCTCAACTACCTCAGGAGCATGCGATTCTACGAGATTCGGCCTCTCGACACCGATTTGGCATTGAACTTCTTCATTAAGGGAATTTAAATTACTACTGGGAACCGATAACGAATCCGGCGTGACGCTTAATGGAGTTTCAGCCTCCGCTAATATAAGACTTTCACGAATAGGGACCGGTGCAGGCTTGCGATCATCCCCCACTTCCTGACTATCGTGTTGAGTTGAGTACCGTGTCTCATCTGCTACAGGCGTTACCAATTTTTTTTGCAGTTTCGGTACCTCACTCCAACTCGAATCAGACACCTGTAAAATTTGTATGTACGTGAATTCATCTTTCTCGGATACATTTAAACGTTCAGTCGGTGCTCGGCCAAATGCAACGAGCTCGTGAGGCACAGCCATTCCATTCACTGTTACCACACGATGAGAAAAATCTATAACTGCCCCAAGTCGTAACATCCAGTCACTGCCAATAATAATGCTATTAGATAGATGAGGAACGACTAAAAACACCGTAGTGATCCGCATTTTACCGACAGAAACTTCTAGCATGACCTGCTTTTTTACTGGCGTGGGCTTCTCCCTAATGGCGGTCAATACAACGATATTGGCCACGGGTAACACAATTAACTTGCTCAACTTTTCTAAATATGCAAAGAACCTTTCAGATATACACGTCACCTGACTACCTGTGTCCAAGAGCGTGGATATTGGCACATTAAAAATAAACAGGATTACGTGAGGACATGAAGCGGCCTGGGTAGCTTCATCTTTCGATCTTTCATCCGGTTTTTTTGCTATTGAAGCCGCGAGGTCCTCAAACACATCATACGGGTAGCGGCGCATGTAGGACCCTCTCACCATGGCACCGCATCTCAGTTTAAAGACTGTAAACTTAAGTCACTAGTCGCACCCGAAGTATGTCCTTGCCCGTTTCCATATTCTCCACCCATATAAACAGGTGGGGGAACGGTTACATTTGGTAATGGATACCACGATGCTGCCCCAACATCTAATCTCCGCGCTCTGTATGAGGGACTTTGCGTCGCGTGCTGACTATTCGCGTTATTGTTACCACTGGTATTTGGCGAACTGTGATTATATCTACTACCACTGCTATTTCCACTATTATTCATAGATGAATTAAAGCTCGAATTGTTGCTCGACGGAGGTCGACGTGATTCCCGATTTCTATTCTCTTCGAATGAGGCATCAAGTTGCGCGAGGGCGCGTGCTACAATATTTGTATCCCCATAATCAACTGTCACGAGTGCGTCTCGCGCGCGCATGGGCAATTGCTGAACAACACTATAATTAATCTCGTACTGATCTAGCTTCGGAGTGAAATATTGTGCGGCACTCGCCTGTCTAAGAAAATACGATTGTAAAGGACCGTCCGACGCAGTGTGACGACGTGCTGACCACTGCGCCTTCAATCGTACTTGCGTTGGAATAGAATAAAATTCAGAAAGAAATGCGCTCTTAAAGGCTGAAAAATCCGCGTATTGGGCTGCCTGTGCCCGATACCAATCACGCGCTCGTCCGTCAAGAAGCGTCTCCAAGACCAAGAGTTTACAATCATCTTGTACTTTCTTCACAAGAAAGTACTTTTCAACGTTTTCCACAAATTCATTTGGGTTGGATAATAGGTCATTACCGAAACGGGGTGGTTTAATATTGATATTCATAGAATTAATACCTCTTACGAGCCCATTTAACATCTGAGAGTTACTATTGCCTCCCTCACTCACACCTGAGACATTCCTCAGCTGTTGGTTCTCTTCTCGAAGCCGCAGGATCTCAAGCGCTTGTCTTTCCTGAGTTTCTCGTAGCTCCGTGAGCTCGCCAATCATTCGTAATCGCAATGCCTCCCAATCGGCACGCTGCCTCGCAATGCGCTCTCGCTAGATAGCTAGAGGATCATTATTCACATCCTCTGGTGTTATCGGATCTATAAGTGATGGATCAATTCGATTAGGCATATTGTGTATTCCTGGGGGACTATCCCCGACTATACTCTCAATTTCTGCACCGCGATTGGCCGCTGAGCGAGTCCGCATGTAGGCACAATAATTTCCGAAATATTTCGAGAATAAACACTTAATGAAAAGATATTATAGAATAATAATAAAATAAAATACAATACGTCAATCAATAGATTATTCAGCAAGAGCACAACAGAATTAATAAATAAATCAATCAACAAGAGCACAAAAGAATTAATCAATAAATTAATCAACAAGAGCACAAAAGAATTAATCAATAAATTAATCAACAAGAGCACAAAAGAATTAATCAATAAATTAATCAACAAGAGCACAAAATAATTATTCAATAAATTAATCAACAAGAGCACAAAAGAATAAATAAATTGTTTAACAAGAGCACAAAAGAATAAATCAATAAATTGATCAACAAGAGCACAAAAGAATTAATCAATTAATTAACAAGAGCACAAAAGAATAAATAAATAAATTATTCTCTATGATTCCAATATTAAGCGTACTAAATTCAAATCCTTGTTTTCTCAGGGCTCAAGGCTGCGCAATATCAACTTGCTAACTCTCGTGCCCCACGTTGGGCGCCAATTGTAATAATTTTCTTATACATATCTCATATAAGAAGTACCACACATAATCACAACAGGTAAAGGAAATTACAAAAAAAAAATATATATAGATCAATTCAATTTCTGATCCGTGGAGAACGATCTTCAAATTCGATAACAACAACAACAACAAATAATATTCATATGTGTTTTCTCGTCACACTCACACATTATTATAAATTATAATATATATCAATAAAGTCGGGAACTTAGCTCGCAACGATCCTTCGATTATTGTTTGTCGCTGACATTATCGCGTCGCCAGAATCCAACGGCTTAGTGATATATAAAGAAGAGTACTTCAAGAACACAGCGTACGAAGATCTTCGGTTTTTTTGATAATTTAGAGGATAGGTGCTTGTTCCGATACGAATAAACGTTCCTTGGTGTGGGTGGTGGAGATCGACAAGTAGTCCGGAAAGAATTGTATAAATGTATACGCACTAGACGTGCGAGCCCAGCCGACCTATATATATATGTATATCGAGACGGGTTAAACATCGGGCTCGGAAAGGATGCGCCGGTGGCCGTTAAACATGGCATAATACGAAAATATATGTATCTTACCCTATCGCGACACCTCTCACGCATGCACTCACTGTTATTCACTCTTTTAGCATTACTGATTGTATTCACATGCCGTATAAGAAAAGCTATGGGTATCGGTGCTGGTGCTCGGAGATCGCTCGGACGACTGGGAAGAGTAGGAGTATCACTTGGCCCACCGCGAGACTCGCGAGCGAGTCCCGTTACGCAATGATAAGCGGAGCGAGATCCATAATTCGCGCAGTCGATATATTATCAGTCGCCTATATTGGCATCTGTAGAAGACTGATAACGATTCTTATAAGCACAGTATATAGATAAATACACAAAACGATAGAGATATATACATTTACAATAAATCTGTTTCCTACAGTCGGTATGATTATGGCTCTTCCAATGGTTTGTCCCCCTTTGTCAGTAGAACAAGCTTTTGTCTTTTCCATTTCGCAGCGAAGACGTCTTTCCGAAGGCACGCATTGTACGTGACCAACAACAATTCTGGCCACGGTTCCACCACTTCTCCGATGATCTCGTTCGGGATATTGTCCGGGCCGGGTGCTTTCGCGGGCCGTAGACGTTTCCTAGCCTCTTGGATCTCCTCGATGCTAAAAGGTGTTATGCGCGTCTCACTTGCTTGCCATTCTTCTGCTGGTCTTCGCTCCTGAACCGGAAATAGGGTTGTAACTATTTTCCTCATTCGTTGTGGACATGATATTCCAGGTATTTGCTGTCTACCAATCAGTTTTTTCGTGACTTTACGGAAGGCCCTACGGGTCTTCGTTTATGGATCGGCACAGTTCGAGCCAGCATTTCCGCTTGCTACTCTTGATGGCTATTCGTAGCTCCTTTCTCGCCTTTTCGAAGGTCACTTCCAATTTGGCTTCCTGTCTATCCACCCTGTCTGGCCCATTTCGGCGCCGCCGTCTGCGGCGTTGTACAGCCCTTGCATGCAGCAAGATAATCATTCCGTAGGTCGTTGATTTCAGCATTCTCCCAGTAAACTGACTTCTTCGCATTTGAGGCGTTTTTGCGCTTTGGCATGGACGCGTCACACGCCGCCATGATGGTGTTGGCCGTGTAGTCTACGGGCCCATCGACGTCACCTATCTCTGAAAGTCTTTGCAGCTCCCCTTGCAGCTTCGATGCTTCCAGCGTCGTTCTCAGCCGGGTTCTATCGAGTTTTCTCAACAGCCATCGACCCCCATTCACTTGCACCGTTTGCTGCTGTCTCTCTGAGTTTGTCTTCAGCCTAAATTCCAAATCATCCACATCCACCTTTTTTTCTGCGGCTGCTTGTAGTAAGAGATCCTGTGCTTCTCGACCTCTTCCTAGGTTTATCTGCAGGAACTTCGTCGTTTCTTTGCTTTCTTCAGTCCCTCCTGGAATGAAGAACACCTTCAGCTGTGAAGAATGTGTTTCGCATCTCGCTCTCCTTCATTGCATATTGCGCAGAAGGCCTCCTCCTTACAATCTTTTGCGATGTGGTCTTCTTTCCCACAGAGGCGACACGATTTCGATCTGTCTGGCCCTTTGCAGTCCAGCGCTACGTGGCCAAACCCTTGGCATCGGAAGCATCGAACAACCTGTGTCTTCTGTCTGACCCTGCACATGACCCATCTTATCTTGACTCTGCCAGTTTTGAGTAACGCTTCTGCGATTTTTTCCGATGTTGTCACGACTGCTGTTTGTGTACCGCCAAAACCTTCCCTGAGTGATCTCACTTTCACTGCTTCTGGGGAGGCTTGCTGTACTGCCAATATAGCGGCAATCACATCCATTTCTTCCGTGACCCTGCCTAGATCCCGGATTTCAAGTGTGCAGCTCCGTGCCATTGTCCGGACTGTGGCCTGCTCCTTCAAGACGTCGGCTACTGCAGTTCGCAGACTTCCGGTTCCCCCACTCCCTTTCTTGATTTCTACCAGGAGTTTGCCGTTCCGAGCCCGCCTGATACCTGATATTTCAACCCTGCATTGGGTCGGGTCCACATTCTTTTTACTTTGCCGGAGCATGTCTGCATATAAGACACCTTCTGCTGGTTTGACCGCCACTGCTTCAGACCGCTTGGCACGGAAGCGGATTTCCGGCGGCTTTTCTGTGCTCGCTTTTCCCCGATGTTTCCGTTTTCTCGGTTCTACCTTTTTCCACTCGGATTTCTCAAGTTTCTGCGTCACCGGCGCAGGTTGCCCGGTTTGGTTTCGTGGTGTCCCGCTTTACCCGGCTGCGCCTCGTATCCTCTTCCCAGGTGTTTGTACCTGTGGCGGCGAGATCACCAGTCTTTTTTTGTTTGAGCGTCTGCGTTCGATTGTTGTGGACGGAACCTTCTCTACCGATCTCGTCTTTTGCTGCGCTTCTTCATATGCGCGCTCCAGTTCTTCCCTTTCCTCGCGATGATTCTTCATTCGCTTCCACAGGATTGCCGCTTCGTCGTTAGCGGTGCGGATTGACTTGTGGATGTTCGTATAACCTTTCAGGATTTCCTCGATTTTTCGAATGCGTTTACCGATCTCGGTGAAAGTTCCCGCTTCCTCCTTTTTCAGCTGTTCTAGCTGCTGATTTAGCTTCACCGTCACGAACTGCTCTCTCGTCTCGGCTTCTTCCGTTGTCGCTGCAGCCTCCTTCCCCTCTCCTAGCTCTTGAAGCTGATGGCTTGCCGTAGCTGCCTCTATGGAACTGCGCGATTGGCCTCCCCCAAAATCCTTGAGGCCGGCACCAACCATCGGGGCTTGCACCCGATCGGAATTGGTGGTGAGGTTACTCTCTGTACGAGAGGTACTTACTTAGGGAAGTTTGTTACTATCGCTCACTACCATCTTGATTTTTTGCCGAGGTTTCTACCCCGTGTCTGTTGGTCCGCGGGAGGTATTTTAATTGCCTCCTACCCTCTATACCTAGAGAGCAGTCCCCCATCCGCCACCTGGAGACGCGGCACGTAGGGGTTACAGACATTCCCCTGTGGTGTGTCTGTCCTGTGTGTCTGTATCTGTGACTGTGTGTCTTTTTTTGGCGACGAAGAAATCTTCACGAAGACACCCTGGTGTTAAGGGTAGTGTTAGATTTTCACTGACTAAAACTTCGCCGCCATCTCCACACTCCACACAGGACCCGCTTTCGCATTTGCTCGGTGTGGTGTGTTTGCCCTCTTAGGGCCTTCCTCTTAGGGGACGTTGCATCCTCTCCCCTCAGTCTTTTTACAAAATCGGGCGATGTATCTGTTCTGCCTCTCCCTGCTGCCCTTTTTCCGCCAGCCTCTCGGCTACCTCCTTCCCTTTCATAGTTTTCGACAGGAAACATTAGATTACCTCCCATCCGCGCTCGCTCCTCAGCATTTCTTGCGTGAGGTTGCTTGCCTCACGTCTGGTACCCCCTAGCAGCTGTTGGAGATTGGTCCTATCTTCCCCTGTTTGTGAACACAGGAAGACCGTGTGCATGGCATCGTCTGGACTGTGACCGTAGTAAAAACATTCCATACAGTCTGTCTTTTTGAATCTCTCCAGATACGCGTTAAAACAGCCATGGCCTGGTAGCACCTGTGTTAGGTAGTAACCCACTTGCCCGTGCCTCCTGCTATACCACGCTTCTGTGTTCGGAATAAGGCTATGTGTCTATAGACAGTTTGTTGCAGTGTCCCACCGTTCTTGCCACCTCCTTAACAGTCTTTTTCGGGCTCTCTCTCGGACGCCTGTTCCTCCTTGGTTCCTTTCCTCTTCTATGCCGGACTGGCGTAGCTCCTTGCATACCTCCTGTTTCTCTTGAATTAGTCAGTCAATTGGTGGCGTGCTTGCTAGTACCAGAGCGGTTTTTTCAAAGATAGTCCGGTAAGCGGATATCACACGTAGGGCGCTCCACCGCTGTATCGATTCCAATCTCCGCTTTGCAGCTACCTTGCCCATGGCTACCGCCCAGATTTGAGCTCCGTATAAAATTTGTGCATGGATCACGCTGTTTGGCAATCTCCTTTTTTCTCCTTTCGCTGTTTTTGCTGCTTTTTCTATCGTATTTGCGACGTGCTTCACATACCGGAGGCGACTGTCCACCTGCACTCCAAGATACCTCAGATTTTTTCTCCATGGGATTATTTTACCTTCCAGTACTAGAGTCGGCATGGCGAGCAACCTCCTTTTTGTGACCAAAACAGCTTCCGTTTTGTGGACGGCTAGCTGTAACCTATTTTCTTTGAGCCATTTACTGACGCGGTGGAGGCTTTCGTTTGCTGCAACCTCCAAAGTCCCTGTTGCTTTTGCTACGATGACTAACGCGACATCGTCGGCAAAGCGAACAACTTTTGCCCCTCTAGGGAGTTCTAGATTTAACAGTCCGTCGTACATTAAATTCCACAAAAAGGTCCAATTACCGATCCTAGTGGAACTCTCGCCGTCAGTGCGTATTCAGTGTAGCCCTTTTCCGTTTCGTGAATGAGAGTTCTATCGTCCAGGTAACTGTCGATCATTTTCCACAGGTATTCCGGGATCTGCCTCGCTGTTAGAGCATGCATAATTTGGTCCCATCTTGCCGCGTTGAATTCGTTTCTTAGGTCTAGCGGCACCAGTGCGCAAAATCCTTTTGTCGTCCGCGTCCATGTTTGGTCGTTTTTGCTTGCGTTGCTCACCTGAAATATCGCATCCACCGTAGGTCGTCCTTTCCGAAACCAGTATTGGCGTTCCAAGTGACCTCCGGTCGCTTCGACGTGTTCCTCCAGTCTCTAGGTAGGAGTCTTTCGAAAAGTTTTCCTAGGTTGTCAAGTAGACAAATCGGGAAGTATGATGAAGGTTCGTCTAGCGGCTTATTCCTTTTCCGTATGAGGACCAGCTTTTGCTTCCGCCATTGCTCGTGGAACACTCCTTTACGGAGGCATATGTTGTATGACTCTAGCAGCAGTGCAGGCCACGACTCGATTACCTCGCTCACGATTTCATTTGGGATATTGTCAGGCTCTGGTGCTTTTCCGCACTTGAGCCGCTTTTTTGCTGTTTGTAACTCCTCGATGGTAAAAGGTTCTATCCATGTTCCTTACTCTTGCCTTTTTTCTGCAGGCCTTCGTTCTTGAGCCGGGAATAGGGTGGTCACTATGGGTGTAATGAGTAGACACGTTGGTGTATAAATGTTCTTTATTTGTTATGTCCGGGAGAGAGCACAATATAGTGGAGGTGTTGTCGAGTTAAGATGTGGTTTCGAACTAAAGCGTCCGCGGGCGTCGCGCAGGCCCTCGGACCGCGCTTAGCGCGATAAGGGTCACTGTGGGATTGCTTAGGTCAGCAATCCCACGAACTAAGGTGACGGCATCATAATGCTGCCGTCACACTTCCCCCTTTTCTGTACAATGCTCCGAATCGTGTTTAATTTTGGTTTTATATAACATTAAAATTGTGGTAATGATTCTATACAATATTAAATAGTTTGAATCTTCAATCAGGTAACTTAACGATGTGGTTGATTATTGGAGCTTTGTTTTTAATTTTTTTCTTTGAAAATATATATATATTTTAATTTTTGTCAGTATTTATGATTTTGTCAGGGCCGTTGTGGGTGTATATGTAATTTATCGATTGTTGATTGTTGATTGGTTTCCAAAGGTGTGGTGTAGATTTCGTTCTGCGTTGTTGCTTGATTGGTTATTCCCGTTTCCGATTTAATGTCCAAAATTTGTATTTTCCTTGGTCCTTTGAAAATTTTCCATTTTAGTTAAATATTGGTTATACTATGGATCTGAAACTAACTAACTGTGCATTAGTTTTCGGGTTAATGGATGTGGTTTGTTAAGTGGAGTGGGTTGGGTTTTGGTTTTATGTACTACATAATGGAATAAATTTTCAATGTTAACATTGCTGTGGTAGCGTCTTTGCTTGTTTTCTTGTTCGGCTTTTTTTCAATGGTCATATATTTTTGTGGTAATTTCCAATTTACCATCGACATCAATTTTTTTTTTTTTTTTTTTTTTTTTTTTTTTTTTTTTTTTTTTTTTTTTTTTGTGATTTAAAGTCGTTCGGATATACGTCTATTGTTATTTTCTGTAATTCCTTCTCAGTACTTAGTATCTGTGGATGCTTGAGCGTTTGAGATATCTAAAACATTCTATTTCGGTTAATTTAAAGGAGGAGTTAGCATGAAACACCTGTTATTTGGATATGGTTGGATTGGGCTGTGTTGCGGAATTTGTGGTTCGTTCATAAAAATAAAGACACTAGACAGTTATAAGAAGCAAAGCGTGTATTCAAAAAATATTGGTGTGCAATTAATGAAGTAAATTAAGATGGTTATAATGGCTGAATAAATGTATAATATAGTAAAGCAGTAATAATGTAGGAATAATATGTTAAACTTAAAGTATAGTGAATATATGTGACGTAATACAATGATTGAGACTATAGTAATAAAGTGATAGTGGTTATAACGATAGGGCATGAAATATAAGTAAAAATATATGTAAAAAAAAGTGTGGGGTGTAATGGTATTCTATTAATGTGGTTATAGTAAATATGGGGATAAATGATATTCTATGTAGTTTGGGTTTTGTTTGTCCGTTGTATTATGTTTCTGTACGTTGTGTGGTGTAATAATGTTGATAGTGGTTGTGCATTATGGTGTGTTGCGGTTGAGTGTGTGTTCAGTATTTAGTTGTGTGTTTTGTCTTTAATGTGCGTGGTAGTATGATGAGGTTGTGTGTGGATTGAGTGAACTTCATCTTTAGTTTTTTTTTTCTCCAGAAGGGAGCTCTCGTTTTCCTCCGCGAAGATCATATCTTTGGCTCGGTGCCAAATGTAGCTGACGGTGACGTGGTCTTGCTGCTGGAGCCATCTTTCGATTGCTTCCTTTGGCATCGTCGGGTCGATTTCGACGTGTGGATCTTCCGGGGAACGATGTTGAGGCTCTTCTCTTTCCTAATTACTGTAACTTTGGTGTCGGTGTCGCTGCTGCTGTTGTTGCTGTCGCTGTCAGAGTCTGCGTCCGTCTTTTTGTCTGTGTTTTTTGGTGCAGGTGTCGGTGGTGTGCACATTTTTTTGCGTCTTGCTGGGATCGAAGGTTCTGGTTCCGGTTGTGGTTGTAGTTTTGGATGTGGTTTGATTTTTGTGAGTGGGATATTAGGTGTGGTTGGTTTTGTTGTCGGTGTCGTCTCATGGGTGGTCCGCTCTAGTGGCCAGGCTAGTCTTCTAACCCAGTATTCGGCACACTTGTCGAGGTGGACCGGTATTCTTCCCATTGGGAAGACAACCTTGCAAATAAAACATGGGAGGTCTTCCTTCGGGTGGTTTGCGGCTCGTTTTGCCAGCCGCTCCTTGCACGTTCTGATGTGGCCAGCAAAGCGTTGAAACACGCCAGACTTCTTGCAGATTGGGCAAACGATTTTCTCCTCCGGGTTGATCTCCATTTTTTGTTTTTGTATTATCTGAGAAAAATTTCGACACTAAAAGATTTAGTCTTTTTTGGCCTTATGGGTTTCCTTATTCGGGCAGCTTCGTGCTCTGCTCCTCCTGTGGGTTTTTCTTTCTGTTGTTTTTAGCTCGGCAAATATCAGAAAAGCGTGAGGTTATTTTTTTTTTTGTTTGTTGGAGAGTAACACTGTGTTGTATGTGTTTTTGTGTATTGTGTAATTTTAATCGAAATATGTTGGAATTTGTATGTCATTACGGTATTTCGTCTGGAAACGTTATAGCGGGTTGTGGTCTTGGTGTGTTACGAGGTAGTTCGTTTATGATGGTTACTTGTAGGGTTAATGGAACTATGGCGGTTTCTGGAATTTGTGTAGGTCGACGATATGATATATAGCATAGGTATTTCATGTAATTCGATGTTTCCGTTGTTTGCGATCATGTTGGGTGTTAAGTGCTTCGTCATACAGGAAAAGAGTGTTAACAATTTGGACAACCTCCCTAGCACCGAAAATTTCCATCCTAAGATAGCCAATATTATGGTTACAATGGTTGAGATGCCAGCATATTTCATTACGGATTCCATGAATGTTAAACGTTTGTTCGTGTGCTGTGGTCTTATCATGTCGTTAGCTCTTGCGAGAATAGTTTTTAGAGATATTTCATTTTTGGAAAGGTCGTTATCAATATTGTTAGGTTCGATAAGTCGTGTAAATGATTTCGTTTCGACGAGAACTTGTGTGATATTAAGTGGTTCTGCAGCTTGAATGGATTTTTGAACTAGTTCCGTTATGTTTAAGACTAATTTACTTGAAAATGTGAGGTTAATTGATGAAGCGATTTCTATTGATGGTGTTAGCTGAGCAGTTTTTGTTCTTGCTCGGCATGGTGGGGTGATTTGTAAAAAACCTGAGTTCTTAATAGTTTTAATAGTTGAGTCATGACCGTTACAGATCACATACAAGTTTTCTGGTGTTGGTGCTGCAAATAGCCATGCATTGGAGTTTAGTATTCTAGACCAGTATGTTTGACGGAGTGTTTTTAATCTAATATCGCAAATTTCAATATCTTTAAGCTGTGGATTTGATATGAGTTGGATTTCGCAGCTTGCTTCGCTATTAACCTTTTGGATTGGGTTTATCTGTTCGCATATGTACCGAGACGATGAAATTTTACATTTTTCCAGTGATTTGAGGTGAAAGTAGTTTTAAAAATCTTCAGAAATCGCAGTAAATTGGAACGTTGGTTTTATGAATGCAAATTTTGAAATTGTGGTAATTTGTTGTACCGGTACCGAAAAGTAAAGCTTATACGGTATTAAGTCTAACAGCGGAATTTTGATGGCGTAAATCAGCTTTTCTCCATCGTGAAAAACAGCTAGTTCTATAAGTGTTAAAAATTCAGGTACGAATTTCGTATCAAGTTCAATGGGGAACTCCGTGTTTGGGGAAGCTTTTGCAATAGTTTGAGCACTGGAGATTATTGTTTCACTTGTTATGATTTTCGGATGGGTTTGACCCATTTTTGCGAAGAGAACAGCGTTAATCAATGTGTCGATGTCTATTTCTAATTTCGTAAGGTCTTCTTCAATATGTGTTATGTATTTTATCGCTTTTTAATTACGTTCAATGATATGGGCTTATTCTCTAAGTGCCAAAAGATCGCTCCTTACTTTATTCGTTTCTACGTCTAGAAGTTTTGTTAATGATTTGATTTGTTTTTGTATTACATCGAAACCTGATTTTACAATGTGTGTTTGATTTTGTAGGATTGTTGTTAGTTCTATAGCGTTTTTCCCGAGTGATTCTATTTGTGCTGAAATTCTTCTCGCGTCATCACTGTTAAAGGTATACCAAATAAAACTTTGTTAATTTTTCCGACGAATTCGAATGGTGCACGCTTGTTTCTGTTGTTAGAAAAAGTTGGAATCATTTGATCTAAGATCATTTCAGCATTTTTGATTGAGTCTAAACGATTTTGTGTTGTTAACAATTGTCCTCCGATGAGACATGATGAACCAAGTTTATTGCAATAAGCTTCAACGGATCGTCGGTTATCTTGTAGTTGTATTCGTCTAGTTGACAGGCCGTAAGTGTTGGTGTACGTTACGAGTGTCCATGTCGTATGTTATGGACGGAGTGTGGCAATTTGTTCCGAGTATAATCCGGGATTCCGGTCGAGTGGAATGATTTTCGCCATGTCGTCCATGGTTAATGTGTATGCGTGGCATCTGTAACATACGCCGTTTTAATTTTATCGACGTGTACAGTTTTTGTTTTGTTGTCATCAATTTTGATTTCAACGTTGTGTTTGTCTAAGATTTCTAAAATTTCGTAGGGTCCACGGTACTTACTGTCAAGTTTTCCTTTTCGCCGTTCCTTGATGAGGAATACTAAATGACCTGTTTGAAATTGCGGTATTTTCGAACGTTTGTCATTGTTATGGCACCGAATCGGGAATTCGTATACAAAAACAACTAATAGGCAAAGGAGAGGGAGGCTCTCCCTGTTACACTATTTCAAGATTATTTTTAATACCCCGAATGGGTGTTTTCCCTCTTTAGAGCTTACCTTTTCAGGCAAATGCTCGGGATAGGGCTAAGAGGTTTTCTTTGGATTTGTTAAGTAGTAATAGGAATAGAAATTGGAATATTTGGACTTACCGATCAACCTCTTGATGTAACGCAAAAATGAGAAAAATGGAGACTTCTAGTGTCCCGCAAAACTGGAACTGCTGATGATGATGAACGATTTGATGATCCGAATGAAATTCCCAGATTTCCGGAACGAAAGAGTTGGCGTGAAGGTGATGAGAAATAAATTCACAAACACACAATCGAAATAATGTTCACAATGGTTTTTTTAATTGAAATTTAATGTCAGAACACCACAAACTACGGACAAAAAATAATATCGCGCATACACGATTTCGGAAAATCAGTCCCGGTTGACTGGACGGCAACGAACGCACTGCCGAGTTCTCGGATAAATCCTTTCCAACAGAGGACAAAATTGAAAGAGAGACGGAGCTATTTTACGACCCAAAAACAAGGGGGCCTATTTAAAACCCATGGAAAACGGAGTCTTAGACTTAGGAATTAGAACTCGGAAATTAAGAACAAAGTTACTGGTTATTTAAATTGACAAAAAACCGAAGGACAAAAGTTCACCATTACGACCGGTAGAGAACAATTAGGAAAATCAACTGCCCGTGAACCAGAAGGCTGAATATTATATAGACTGTCGAAGTCATCAAATCAGGGGGTTAACCCGCTGGTGGGGGCCACGTGCCAAATCTCTTCCGATATTTTCCTCTGTTGAATTCTGAGAAGCTATATAGAAGAGTGTTTATTTCAAAGGTCTAATTACAATTGCATCATCGCCGAGTACTCCAACGCATAGGTTATATACAACCTCGATTTCGTGCGTGAGGGTTGAATCGCTAGTTCGGTGACGCCGACTCTGTCGAGATTGTATACATCTTTGTACTCGCCTCTGATATTGCCATAAACTACTCCTAAACTCTCAACGATCGCGTTTGTAAATTCTACCAGATAATCCTACTCGCTTAAATTGTTATTTTGATAATTCATTGTCTGAGATTAATTAACCTTAGAATTTTTAATCGTAATTAACATTATTATTTCAACTCCAAACCATAATCGAATTAATTTTTCTTTAATCATAAACTTCAATCAATGAGTAATAAAATACGCATAATTAACAATTATTGACTATAAAAATGAATATAAACGGCAATAATCATTTCGTTGCGTTAAATAAGGCTTTCTAAATCGTGAAGGGTACGCCGGGGGAATCAGGGCATCAGCTAACAGGAGAGCAGAGTCGTCTATCCTTTTTCCTCTTCTGGATAGGCCCACATCGTTCGGTCTTCTTTCTTCTAGAGGCCTTGAGGCCCTTGCGTAGCTCGCTGTACAGCCGCACCGTTCCCTTCTCCTTGTTGCCCTTTCGTAGAAGCGTTTTCTTTCACTCCACTGTAGTGATGACGTTGCGTCTCTTTCCAATGAACGCGCCAGAATTTAGCTGCTACTTTGCTGCTAGGCTGCAACGCTCCATAGGTCTTTGTACGTAGGCTTGATGCGATGACCGCGTCCCATAACTTCTATTATTAACTGGCACACTACAGATTGGTATAGCTGTCTCACTGCGCGTACCGAAAATCCACTGTATGTAATAACCCTGGTGGAGTTCTTTTACCTCACCAGAGTAAAACTCAAACCCCAATTAGCTAGAAAGTTTGCTTTTTGGGTATGGTTCGAGAATTATACTACATGACATGTGTGCTCCCCTATTTAATTTTACAACCTTACGCTACAATATTGCCGGTGATAAAACAATCCTTTTAAATTTTTTAAATGTCGCAAAAACTAGATATTCCCTTCAGAATGAAACACAGGAGAAGAAATTCGAGATTTAAAGAAAAACCTTAGCAAACACAAAAAAAACGAACATTCAACAATTTATATTTAAAGAAAGTATTATTCCTTACATATATTGCGTAAATTCTTCTGTCCATACTCCTGAACTAAAATGTCCGAGAAAACCGAGAACCTCAATACTCATAAATATTTTGATAAAGAGCACGTTTGTTGGTGCGCTGGCAGTCGAACACCACAGAGATATCATATAATTTGACAACCACCTTAGTCAGAGTTAATAGACCCTTAGTTGAATATTTAGAGTCGTAATTCTTGTTATCCATCGAGTCTGAAATAAGCAAACGCCTAAACCCGATCTCCGGATGTTGATATAATAAAAAAAATCAGACCGATATGCCGGACACATACGAACTCCATTGCCTAGTGTGTCTAATGGGCCCTGCAGGCTCTGACAAGCCCCGGCCCATCAAATATCTCCGTTGGCTGGTGCCAACGCCAGTATATGAGTACTTTAAGGAATTTTCTCAATTCTTCGGAAAAAGTTGCGGGACGTAACATCATAGTATCGCTTCGTTCTTTCTTTGTATTGTAAATGTTTTTGTAACGCTTTCTCTTGAACTTTTCGCAGATTTGTGTTAAGGCTAGACATGTAGTCGTCACATGTAATGACTTTTTCAGGAGGTGGAAATTCTGATGGCGTGTTATAAGAAAGAGTCGCAAAATTCAAGACTTCATCACAATCGCGTTTGTCATCAATAAAGTGTTTAAGGTATTTGGCTAAAACATGATGACTTCGTTCAACCGCACTATTAGATTGGGGATGATACGCCGATGTTCTGTAGCGCCGATTTTGGAAGAGTTCTGTGAAGTCATTGAACAAACCGGACATAAAATTCGTGCCTTGATCTGAAAGGATTGCTCTGGGAGCACCGAATGTCGATATGAGTGTGGTAGCTATTGCTTTGGCGACATCCTGTGCCCTTTGCTGTTTCAATGGGACCGCGATACTGAATTTACTAAAAAGATCAAGAATCGTCAAAATATACTCGTGTCCGTTCCTCGTCTTGGGTGACGGTCTGACTATGTCTATTGCTATTTTATCAAAAGGTTCAGCAGGTGAATCGGTAATAATCATTGGCGCTTTATTCTTGACACGGGCGAGTTTATTTCTCTGACAGTCGATGCAATATTTAATGAAGTTTCGGATGTAGTCCTTTATGTTCTTCCAATAATATTATGTGAGAATTCGTTTATACGTTTTTTCAATGCCTTCATGACCACCTATTGTTGATCCATGGAGTTCCTTGATTATTGGCTGTCTTTGGTCTGTTGGTGGGACGCTGTTGAAGTCCTTCGCACTAGGTGATTTTTATTTGTGATCTGGATGTGAGTGACTGAAGTTCTATTTTGATGTTATTGCACAAAAATGTATTGATGATTTTTGGGTCTTTCGAGATGATGCAAGATGTAAGTTTTTCGTGTTCCAGTACTTTTATGAGACCTTTTATGCATTTCCTCACTGTTGCCCAGCTCGTGCTGTCAGATGATTTTTCTTTGGAGAACATTGTAATGTAGCATTTAGTTTTGAGGCGTGTGATTACAATTTGCTCATTTCTCGGATCTTCTACCAAAAGTGATTGTTGATCGGATTCTCCTTTTTCAAAGAATAATTTTGCGATCATCGTATCGTTCCTGCAATTAGCTGATTGAAAGTATGCTATATTGTCTTTGTAGGCCAATATATTGTTTTGAGTGATCGTGATATTATTAGTGAGATTCACGTCCTTCGTCGTGGATGTTGTTCTTGTCCCTTGTCGTACTTCTCGTTGCTTGAGATGTTTTCTGTGGTACTGCGATAGTTGATACAGTGTGTGGCTGTCTGAACTTTTTGAAGACTCGTCTGATGATGATAATAATATGGTATTTTGACCTATATTTCTTATGATTCTGGACTATTATTGAATGGATTTTGCTGTGACGTTCCTGGTTGGCGTTCTGGTGTATGTCGTTTATCACGTGGTGGCGATCGAAACTGTGGTTCTACTTCCGGAGTGTTTGATCGGTATTGTATAATCGGCGATAGAGGATATGGTGGTTGCACTTCTGAGGTGTTCAGTGAGCGTTGTATCATTGGCGATAGAGGTTGTAGTGCTGATGTGTTGGATTGTGGTGTTGTTTGTGGAGAGAGCTGACCGGTGTTGTCATTGACTTTTGCTGCTAGTTCATTCCTATATTCTGGTGTCATTTCGGGTGAAACGCTACCAGTGTTGTCATTGGTTTTTGCTGCTTGTTCATCCCAGTATTCTGGTGTCATTTCCGGTGAAAGGTATTCTGGATCGTTTTTGATCTCTATAGTTTTTTTGGATGACTGTCTTCCTGGTGGTTGCATTCTTTCAAGCTGTATATGTCCTGGATTGTTAATGATTCCTTGCCATTTCTTTGAAGTCGTTACTGTTTTTGGGACTTTTTCGAGTCGCACGTATCCTGGGCTGTCGGTAATTGCTCTCTATTTTTGTGTTGACGTATTGGACTCTTTTATTGTCTCGGGGGCTGGAGGTGAGCGGAAGTTTGGTTCAAGCATTTGTTGCCCAAGGTCATTGTTGTTTCCATTCGGGTTTTTATGTTGTTGTGTTGGTGGAGACCTGAGTGTTGGACGTACTGCCGGTTCGTTTGCGTTCTGATCACCAGGCGCTTCTCCGATTAGTGCTGGCGATGGTGTGCTTCCAAGTTTGGCGGATGTTCCATCCTCGATTGCTGTCTTGCTTGCCGATTCATTTTTATTTTGTTGAGCCTGAAGGTCGTCATTTTGTTTTGAAGTCATTTGGTTGTGCCTTGCTGGGCTAGTTTGTTTTGGCCTCGTTGGGCTCGTTGTATGGTGCCTCGGTGGGCTAGTTTTGTTTGGTCTCGTTGGACTCGTTGTGTGATGCCTCGTTGGGCTAGTTTCGTCACGCCTCGTTCGGCTTCCTCCTTTTTCGAACTCGTATTTCGTTGTCGATAGTTTCCTAGATTTGTTACCTTGGTCAATAATTTCTCCGTTTGATGTACCTTCTTAAGTTTGCTTGGTCATTTTCCTTTGTGTAACTGGATTCTGAGAGTATTCATTTTTCGTGCACTTGGCCGTTGTCCTTGGTGATATGAGTTCTCCTTCGTCTGTTGGTGGAGATTCGTAATTAGCATCGTCTATTGACGAATTTGTTTTTTGTTGTGCACTCTCTACGTTTTGGTTGATTGTTGGTTTGTTGTTTAATGCTTCTTTTGATTTTTCTTGTTTTGTTAAGCTGGTGTTTGGTTGTATACCCGATGTTCCTGGTGTTTCTTCTATTTCTACGTTAGTTTGCTCTTGTTGGCTGTCGTCCTCCAGTAGTTAGTTCGGTTGCACGTTGCTTTTTCTTTGGAGTTGGATTTCCCGAAGCTTCGTCTGTTGTTGAGTGGCTGCGAACTACTGATGACGGTTGTTGATATGTTTTTTGTTTCTTATCCTCATGTCCTCCTGAATCGCTTGATGATAATGTTTCCCGTGGTCTTATTGGGAGTACAGACATAGGATTTCTGGAGAGTGCATCTGCGACGACGTTCAGTTTTCCTGGTTTGTGATAAATTTCGTAGCTGTAGTTGCTAAGTACGGCTTGCCATCGCTGCAGCTGTTGTGGCGGCTTCGGCTTTTTAACCAGATAAGTACGTGCTCTGTTGTCCGTGACGAGATCAAAGTTGCGTCCGTAGAGGTAGTACCGAAATGTTCAACAGCACTCACAATTGCTAATAGTTCTTTGCGCATTGCGTCATACGATAGCTCTGCTTTTTTCAGGGTTCGCGAGTAAAATCCAACAGGGTGATCAAATCCATCGTATTCCTGGCTTACCGCTGCGCCATTAGCGTAGTCCGACGCATCGGTCGTAAGTTTGAATCGTTTTGTGAGGTCTGGATAACGTAAATAGGGTATTCCATGATTTTGTTCTTGAGACAGTTAAAGGCTTTCTGGCATTCGTCCGTCCATTCGAATTTTGCTTCTTTTTTCAGTTGTCTGGTTAATGGAAGGGCTATTGTCGCAGAGTTGCATATGAAACGTCTGCAAAAATTAGCGAGAGCGTGAAACTGTGCAATGTTTTTCTTCTCTGTCGGCACTAGGAAGTGTTTTATTGACTCGACTAAGTCTGGCTTCGGTTGTACGCCATCCGGCATTATAAGGTGACCTAAATATGCTACTTCTTTGCGAAGAAATAAACATTTTTGCGTTTGTAGCGTTAACCCAGCGTTGGTCAATCTGTGAGCCAACCTATCGAATTTTTTTCCGTGGTAGACGAGGTTAGCGGCATAGAGTACTATATCGTCTAAATAGACAAATAAGTCAGTGCCTTGAAGGCCAGTCAACGCAACATCCATAAGACGCTGAAACGTGGCTGGACCATTCTTCAAACCAAACGGCATTCGATTAAACTCGTAATGACCGTTCGTCGTCAAAAAAGCGGTTTTCTTCTTGTCGCCCGGGTGCATTTCGATCTGATGAAAACCTGACGCTAAGTCTAACACCGTGAAATAACGAGAGTTGTTTAGTTGGTCAAGGATTTCTGCGATGTTAGGCAATGGGTACGCATCCGGAGTAGTCTTGTCATTCAATTTGCGAAAGTCTATGACCATTCGCCATCTTTTGTTGCCGTCTTTGTCTGGTTTCTTGGACACAATCCAGACCGGGGAGTTAAAAGTTGATATTGATGGTTAAATGATGCTGTTATTCAAGAGGTCGTTGACTTGTCTGTGAATTTCGTCCTTGTGTACTGGAGAAAATCGGTATTGTTTTATGTGGATCGGCTTGTTGTCTGTTGTGTGAATTTCGTGTTTCACTAAAGTAGTGTGGCCCAGCAGTTCTCCGGGCAGGGCAAACAGGTGAGAATGTTTTTTGACGAGGTTGAGTGCATGGTCCTTCTCGTTATCATCTAGGTCATCTAGTTGCAAGAGTGGTTTTATACTCTCGAATCTGTCTTTCTTTGCTGCCATATTATAGATTTCTGCACGATATTCAGGCCGAATATCGTGAGAATCGTTTGCCTCGGGGCTTACTGGCCACTCCAAGTTTTGTTCTGTTGCTCTATTTCTGGTGTTGGAATTTCCCAAATTTCTTCAATTGGTTCTAACTCCACGGTCGGGACGTTGAGGCGGATGTTGTAGTCATTGTCGTTGATTGCAGCCAAGTATACAATTCCGTTGTTATTTTTTACAATTGAATCGCCGATGTAGAGGTGGCTGTCTTCAAAGTTTATCCGTGGAATATATCCCTCGGAGAGCGTGCTATTTACACGGACGTGAATTAAGCATTTTGATCGTGCCTGAATATTAACTTTTTCGTGCGTTTTGAAGGGAATAATGTGGTTGCCAAATGAAATACATGATTTGGTGTACATGATGTCAGCTGGGGTTCCTTTGAAGAAGGCATCTCCTAGAACTGCTCCTTGAGAGATTGGAAGATTATTGTTGACCACATGAAATTCGACAATAAGATTCTTGATGCTGATTATAGCCGTGCCAAGTGTGAGGATGATACCATCTGTAATGCCTTAAAGTTCGTAGATAATATTTTTATCCATCTTTACATGGCTTGGGACGACTTCTTCCTTCATGAGATTTATTTGTGATCCAGTATCTACAAGAAATTCAGCGCTGTTGTTGTTTTGAAGATCAGGAGACTCGATTATTACGGTTAGAGGCTTATGCCTTTTTGTGAGTCCCAGTGAAATCGTTGCTTTCCTGATGATTGTTATCTCTGCGTAATTTCGAATTTTTAGTTCGTCATCGTGCGCTCTCGAGATCTGCCTCGCATCACGCTGTCCCGCGGGGCTGATGTGGAGTTTTTTAGATCCATGTTTGCTACTGTATTTGTGATGTGCTCAATAGTGTTGCCTTGTGGGTGTTTTGAGGCGTCGTTGAAGTACCTGTTGTCTCTTGAGTCGTCACGATTTCTGAATCTATCTCGTGAGTCGTATCGTTGGTTGTGCAAGTCGTCACGGTATCTGTCGCGGGATGGTCTATTTTGGGAATCGTTTCGTGTATCATCGCGATCTTGATTGTGTGAGTTATTTTGGTACCGATCTCGTGAGTCGCTACGGTAGTCGTTTGTGAACCGGTCACGAAAATCGCTGCGCTGGTTATTTTGGTACTGATCGCGTGAATCGCTCCGGTAGTTGTTTTGGTATCGGTCACGCGAGTCGCTGCGGTAGCTGTTTTTGTACCGATCGCGCGAGTTGCTGCGATAACCGTTCTGGTATCGATCTCGAGAATCGCTGCGGTAATTGTTTTGATACCTATCGCGCGAATTGCTGCGATAATTATTTAAGTATCTATCTCGAGAGTTGCTACGATAGTTTTTTGGTTGCCAACCGCGTGAACCGTTGCAGTATTGATTTCGAGAGTAGCTGTTGTTGTATCGATTGCGCGAATCACTGCGGTATCGATCGCGAGTCATTGCGGTGGTTGTTTCGGAATCGATCGCGATAAGTATCGCGTAAATCGTTATTGTATCGGTCGCGTGAGTCATTGCGGTAATTAGTGTGGAAAGGGCCGTGTGCGTCATTGTTGTATCGGTCACGTGAATTGTCGCGGTACTTGTCGAAGGTGCTGTGCGAGTTCGAACGGTTGTTGTATTCCTGAAAGCTTGGCAGAGTTGTGCATTCTGCGGTTGAGTGAGAACGGCTTTTGTGGTATTTGCAAAAAACGTTGCGTCTTGGTTCACTCCTAGTTTCGGTGAATCGCACTCTAACTGTGTGTGTCGTCTCGGAGTCTTCTGAGTTCGGATGGTCCTGATTTACTGATTTACTTTTCTTGATTTCGCGTTCTGTTTTCTTGGCTTCCTGTATGGCGTCTTCGAGAGTTTCTAGTTGTCGGTGTATTAGGAGATGTCCAATCTGGTTGTGTAGTCCTCTGGTGAACGATCTGACCACTGCTTTTCTTACTTCTGCAGTTCTGCTTGTGAGGTATGCTGCTTGAGCTACGGAGTTGTAAACTTCTTTTAACCGATAAATGACGCGTTTTTCTATTGTCCTAGCGCGAGACGCATAGTCACTTATTGATTCGTTACGCTTTTAAACGATTGATTTTAGTTCTAACTCGAGGTCAAGAAGTTCTATTTGTTTACCGAAATTTTCTTTAAGGTCTTGCAAAAGTGCGGCTATTGTTGCGTATGTTTTTGAGTCTACAAGATCGAGTGCATTTCCCGATAATTTAAATTGTATGATATCTAGAACACGAGAGTGATCAGTTTCTGGCAAGATTCTTGATCCCTTTTCACAAGCGCATGTGAAGTGTTCAACAGGGATGTTTTTCCCATCGAATGTAGGTATCGCATTATATACATCGCGGAACGTTACGCTGCTACTATTGTTATTGTAAGCCATTTGGTCGTTTGGTATTTCGTCGTTACTCATGAAATGTCTTTGAGGGACGCTTTGGCGTGAACGCCGCGGTGGCCTTGACGGTATTACGTTGGTAGTATTTGGCAAAAATGGTAGAAAAAATTTACGAAATTTTTTAATAGAGGTTGTCCAAATATGTTAAAACTCAGATATGTTAAAGAGCAGCGAAACCGTCCCAAAATTTTAAAAAATGGAATAATTTCGTGCTTACGGTTAATGGATAGTGCTAATATATGTCTAAAGTGAAATTAACCTATTTGTTTATTTGAAGTAAATGGGTGACAATGTCAACATAAACAAAATACGATTTTTACGATGAAAAAGTAATAATTCTAGAAAATAAATTGGCTTAACGTTTGCAAAGTAACAAAAAAAAAATGTTTATCAATTCATAAATTTATTTATTGTTTGGCTTTGTTTATGATCCTTTAAATTTAGTTAAATTTGTATAAGAATGTATTTAATATATAATTTGTCGAACGTAATTAAAAATTATTTATATTATGATCATTTATTGATTTGCTTCAATTCTATTTATATCCTTTGCACGAATTTATAAATAAGTGGTAGTTTCTTGCTCTTTACGTATGCAACATGTGTGAATTGTATAAAATTATAAGAATGTTGTCTAATGATCAAACTTTTGTTTTACTAATTTCTAAGATAATCGCACTTTTCGGTTTTGATGATAAATTTGAGTAAATGAGTCTTGACGTTGTTTGTTTAAATAATAGGGTTTTGGATTTGTTACCTTATTTGAATAATCAATATCTGAGTTTATTGTTCCAGTTGAATTGTTAAGACTTTGGATATATTAGGCATGAAAAATGATCGAACCTTCGATTTGTTAATTTTGTAATGTTTGAACCTTCGATTTGTTAATGTCGATTTGTTTAAATTATGGAAATATGAATTAATTAATTTATTCGAGGATTTAAAATATGATTTTATCGATTAATTGAAATAATCAAATTGTTAAATTGTTGTTTTCTTGGAATAAATAGGTTTTTAAAGTCGTTAATTCAATAGAATAAGCAAATGTTGATTTATGGATTTTTTTTTTAATAACTGGATTTTGGGATTTGAAAATCGCTCTTCATCAAGTGGAATTTTCGATCTTCCAGTCTCTTTAAACAATAAATAAATAAAAAATCTTGGGTTTATTCTGAGTTTTGAAGCTTAAGTTGAATTTAATTAAATATCCAAACCTTTAATTCATTAATTTATTGAAATAATCGAATTTTCTGAAAAATATGTATTTTAATGTGATGATAATAAAATAATGGAAAGAAATTAATAAAAATATATAACTTTTCAATTATATTGAATGGGAGCTTGAAATTTATGGGATTTCCAATGATCAACAACAAAAAGAAATTCAAATAAATAGATGTTTGAACATTTACTTGTTAAAGTTTTTAAATATGACTGGAAACTATAGAGGAGAGGTACTGTAGGATTGAAGTGTTACTTTGTTTCGAAAGGAGTTCAAGTTATCAGTTCTTTATGTTGCGCTTTATGTGTGTGAAAGAATATGTGTGACTGTATGTATGAATGAGGTGGCTATACGGCTATGCGCGTGAGTGCAAGGAGTGTGTGGTTGCGCCAGGTGTATGCTTATATCCAACGCTTCGGTTTCAAGGATAGCGCTAGCCACGCGTTACAAAGGGAAGAATAAACAAGAGAACGAAAAAATGTATATATACATTAGGGTGTGTCCAAAAAAAAAACAATTTTTTATTTTTTGGTTCCCACCACATAGATTATAGACCAGTAAACGTTGGTGTTTAAGGAAAATGCTGTAGAAAAATATTTAGAGGTCGCTCATCGAGGTTTTACATTTCCCATATACTTAACACGTAAAAAAGTTGTTTCTATGAAAGAAACATTATTACACAGCCGACACACGCTGTACAAGATTTTCTCAAAACTCATTTTGAAGAGAAAGAGTGAGGCTATTTGGAAAAAAAAATCCGAGATTTTTAAGTGCAAACGATAATAGAGAGAAAATTTGTACAATTTGGTATACTTATAGGAATTTTATTGATTTATTGGACTATAAAATTTTATCGAAAAATAAAAATCATTGACGCAGATTTGTCTTGGTGGTGTTTGGATATCGACGTCGGTGATCCTTTACGACTTGTAAGAGAAACCGCTTTTGTTCCTCATTATTCGTCAACAACTTATTGTATTCTTTAATAAGTGCAACTCTTCTGACGGCGATATAGTTAAAAACTTTGAGCTCTTCGAAGGTCAGTCGACATTTTTGGTAGGTCTCATCTGATTTCCACAGTTCTGGAGATTTCTGGAGGAAGTCGTAAGGCAGTTCGAATTGTTTCCGGCTACCACTTTCGCGTTCGTTAATTGCTGCTACCATCTTCGAACGGACCTCTTCGGGTACTGTGTCGTCGAAGAATGCTAAAGGAGCTAGTTCTTCCGACAGATACCAAAGATGGGCGGCAAGTGCCGAAGAAGCTGCCTTCGAAACAGCGGAGTTGACTCTTCGAAAGTCGATTAATAGTTGCAAAAGAATCAAATCATAGTTTGGTGCTTTGATAGCGGACGGAGCGGTAAACCACGCTTCCACGTAGAATGCAACGACAAACATGCAGATGTGTCAAAGGCCATCCATGTCGCGAGCTTTCTTAAGAAATTTTTTCCGGAACAGAAACATTTTCAAGCAATAAATTGTTTTAGACGGCCATCGTGCATGATGCATCGCTCCAGGCACCTTGAATTTCACACCGCATGGTGGATCACTACCGAGGAAAATACAGACCAACTCTAGCAATTCCCTGTAGTCGTCTCTTGGTTTGTTTATCTACAACAATTAAATAAATATCAATAATTGTTGATTTTCTAAGAAACGAGCGACTATCGTAATGAAACGAAATTTTAACATTCATGTACCTGGAATTAATTTGATATGAAATTTATAATCTCGTCCTTTTTGTCTGCCACAATTTCAGTAACGACTAGATCCTCAATGCCGGTTACAAATTGGGTCACATCAATTTTCGGCCAATATTGTTGAAACCGCTTGGAAAGGGGCACGTTTGGTCCGCTTGTTGTCGGCGAATAAATTTCGACGACAGCTCGAAGAATGAACTCGTAAATACGATGACGGCAAGCAAGATGTAGTAAATTCTTGTTCAATTCTTTTTCGAGCAGAGTACATGTTCTATTTAGACGGCCTGCATAAATTAATTAAAACATAAATTACGAGACAATTTATAATCTGAAGTATTTACGGATAATTTTAATAGTTCAATTGGAAAGCAGTTCCATGTTTTCAATTATAAATTCTTTTCGTAATCACCGGTATTTGTACTGGTTGTGTCGAGACACATTGCCTTTATTCGGTCAACCAGGTTCCATTCGTGTAAAATGTTCACGATTGCCGTCGTTTGATTTGCTCCGGTCCCCGAAAGCATCTTTGGCACGCTGAGCAGTTGTTCAGTACCGACGCCAGATACAATTATCGGTAGCCTTCTTCTTTTCCTGTTTCAGTTCCTATTTCAGGGAGGATCTTTCCATCCCAGTGAACGATCAAACAATTCGCGACTCGAAGTTCTACTTTTAATTGATTCGCTGTTCGTCCCCAGAGCATGATCCGCCTTCTGTGGATTGCACTGCTGCTTAAGTTTACATCATCCACGTTGAACCCCAGACTTGTAGCAGCAGCAGCCAAAATAAACGTCGCGTTTCTACTACTGGTACGAGTTCTGACGAGGGCAGCAGCAAGCGCGGGTGTCAAAATGTGGATTTTTTTACGTTTACGCTCAATGACTGGGCTCAGTTCGTCTTCAAAGTTCGAAATCGTTCGTTTCAACCCACAATGACTGGACAACTGAGAATCACTGGTTTCTCCGCTTGGTTCACTGACTGAGAGTTGACTGCGGACTTGACTCAAATCTGAAGATACGATTCATGAAAAAGAATGTTGAAATTGATAAGTTGAAATGACTGATGGACATGCCAACAGTTGTTTTTATAAACATAAGAGGTTTGCAAAGTCGTTCATTTTGTAGACCGAGTCATAAATGCGCTTGTAGATAATAAAAAGTTCCATTATTTGATATATTACCATTATCATTTGGGAACTCGATGTTTTTTTTAAGATTATCGATGTCAACGTCTTCGGTCGAAGTGCTTTGTAGTGTTTCTGACTGGTTCTCGTTCGTAAGCACGAAACCACGGCGGTTCTTCGTTTTTTAGGCTGCGAAAAATTGTCTCTGTTCTTCCGTCAGTAGTGCATCAACGTCATGTCGCGCGATATTAAATAACTCATCAAGCTTCTGTGTGAAGTTATTTTCCTTCCTCTTCTGAGCTCGGGACTTTTTGCGCAAACGATTTTTATGCAAAGTTATCCATTCCCGGTATAACTTCTCAACCTTCGTTGCGGCGTGTTGCATTCGGCAGGTTGGGATACCAGCTCGACCGCAAAGGTCATCAATTTCTTCAATGATATTCTTCGCACTTTGTCGAATAGTTTTCTTCAGAATGTGATGTTTGTGGTAGAGCACACTCAAAACTTTTCGATTCGTCGGCAATTTGCGTCCCTTGATTGACACATTCGATTCGCCGATCAAGTAAATAAGCTGTCGGCAATCTGATTGCTTCTGTGAGATTGTCGACATTGTAAGTTACGCTTGTTTATTCTATTAAAGCGGTTTCTCAAACGTTACTGCACTTGCTTTCTTCAGTTTATTCAGACGTGTTTTCGTCGAAATGCTTTGGAGACTCCAAATATACCGAGAATAACGTTTTAATTCCACTAGTACAGAGATCGCACTCTGGTGAGTTGATTTCGAAGTAATCAGTAGAGCGAAGAAAGACGAATAAAGAAACCATCTCGAATAAAAACATGCATTGAGGTAAAACTCGCAGCTACAAGAAATACGTAAACGCCACCACGCGGGAAAACATTCACTCACACGAGTTCAAAAGTAAACTTTCGACCGCAGTTCCACTCTCCGCCGCGAGAAAGCGAAACCACTTGAGACAATTCCTCGCAAGAGCTGTAGCACCTAGAACCTGATATAAAGCAGACAAATTCATAAAAAAAGTGAAGATCAGTCGTCGCTTTCATGCATATATCTAACGGCTTCAAATTATTTTTCCCAAGATTATTTTTGATGGTTTACTCGATCTTGCCACGTTTTTATTTTCGTAAAGAACTGTTGAGAAATCTATCGGCGATTCGGAATTATCGGTTGTAATATTGATTTTCATGACTTGAATCGTTAGACATAAGTCAAGTACTCATTCGTAGTTATCAAACCAAGCAGAGGATCTAAACAGTCATCCAGTAAATGCTGTACATCAGTTTTTAAATCGTTATATTTGTTTGAGGACTTAACTACTCTACTTAGCCCACTAACTGAGCTAACAATAAAAAACCTACGAATATACACGTTCGTTTCATTTTTTTCTCTATTATTGTGCTGCACTTAAAAATCTCGGATTTTTTTTTCCAAATAGCCTCACTCTTCCTCTTCAAAATGAGCCTTGAGAAAATCTTGTACAGCGTGTGTCGGCTGTGTAACAATTTTTCTTTCATAGAAACAATTTTTTTACGTGTTAAGTATATGGGAAATGTAAAACCTCGATGAGCGACCTCTAAATATTTTTCTACAGCATTTTCCTTGAACACCAACGTTTACTGGGCTATAATCTATGATGTTCAGTGGTGGGAACCAAAAAATGAAAAATGGGTTTTTTTTAGACACACCCTAATATATATATTGAAATGCTTTGCACGTGCAATGTCATGCCAAATAATGATTTTTAATTTTTAATGAAAATTGTACTTACAGTGGCAGCAGAAATGTCAATGCCTTTAGCATAAGAATGGTTTGGATTTGATAAAAATTTGGTGGGTTTTTGATCGTGTGAGTGTTAATTATATCTTTCTTCCTTCCTTCTTTTTATATGTTTCAGTTTTGGCTTCCTTTCTTCTATGGATAATACTTGCTATTTTAATGGGTTATTCTTGCTGGTACTGGGGTTTGCTGCTATTTGGTGGCACTTTTAATTCTTTCTGTTCTTTCGTTAATAAAATAAACGATTTCGACACAACTTCACTTTTCACATTTTTTTGTTTTGCTTGGTTTATTTTCACTGTGCGCGTGGTTTTTGTATTATCCCACTTCTGACACCAGTTGTAATGAGTAGACACGTTGGTGTATAAATGTTCTTTATTTGTTATGTCCGGGAGAGTGCACAATATAGTGGAGGTGTTGTCGAGTAAAGATGTGGTTTCGAACTAAAGAGTCCGCGGGCGTTGCGCAGGCCCTCGGACCGCGCTTAGCGCGATAAGGGTTACTGTGGGATTGCTTAGGTCCCACAGCCATCCCACAAATTAAGGTGACGGCATCATAATGCTGCCGTCACATATGGCTCACCCTCTCTGGGCAAGATACTCCTGGGATGGGCTGACGCCCAACAAGTTTCTTCGTTACCAGTCTGTAGGGCAATCCCCAGGGATCCTCGTCAATTGTACGACAGAGTTCTTTTATGAGGCCGTTCGCATGAGAAGATCCTGTGCCTCCCGGCCTCTACCAAAATTAATTTGTAGACACCTAGCCATTTGATTTCAGTTCCTTCGCCTTTTGGAAAGCTGGGCACCTGGCACTGCCTAGGATATAGCTCACTCTATTTTGCTCTTTCATTTCGCTGCATATTACGCAGAGAGGTTCTTTGTTGCAGTTTTTCGCAAGGTGGTCTTCCTGCCCACAAAGCCGGCACCCTTTTGACCTATCCGGTCCTTCGCAGTCTAGGGCGACGTGACCGAATCCTTGGCACCGGAAGCAGCGTAGGATATCGACCTTCGGTCGGACGCCGCACACCACCCACCCTACTTTCAACCTCCCTGATTCAAGTAACTTCTGCGCTACGGTCGCTGGAACCGATACTACCGCCATTTGCATCTCTCCAAAACTTCCTCGCAGAGCTCTAACTTTAATCATGTCGCTAGCGGTATTTTCTACTGCTGTTGTTATAGCTGCTACTAAGTCCTCCTTCTCCGTAACCTCATCGAAATCACGAATTTGCAGAGTGTAACTTTGCTCCGTCGTTCCAACCGTAGCCTCTTTGCCGAGCGCCGAGGCGACAGCACTCCTCAGGCTTTCGGCCCCGCCGCTGCCTTTTTTGATTTCCACAAGTATTCCGCCACCTCGGGTACGCCTTATTCCAGAGATTTCTGCTCTGCATTTGGCCCGGTCTACTTTTGTTTCAATTTGTCGGAGCATATCTGCATATGAGATACCTTTTAATGGTTTAACGGCCACTGCTCCGGTCCGTTTGCCACGGAGTCGATCTTGAGGTGCCTTTCGAACCGTCTCCTTTTTCTGCTTTTTCCGTTTTTTTTTGTCCAACCGTTTTCCATTCAGAGCGCTGCTCGTCTCTTTGTTGAGGTCTTCGGGGTCTTTTGCTCTCTGTTCCTCCTGCCTTGCATCTTTTTTTTCTAGGCGTTTGAATCAACAGGGCCCCCCTGCTGATCCAAACGCCTGGAAGATGCTTCTCGCTTCTTCCAGCCGCTCCCGTCGTCGAATTCCTTCGGACAGGAGCCTGGATATGCTAAGACTTTATTTGTTCTATCAAACATCTGTTCGACCTGCGTGGCTACGTCTTTGCGCTCTGCTGCTTGAACCCTCGAATGTTCTTTTTCTCCTATATGGCCGTCCAGAATTCCTCTGTCTAGGTAACGGATTTGGGCTGCTCGCAACTTTACAAGACCTTCACGATAGTCCTGCATTTGCTCGAATAGTATTACCACCTGCTTTATGGCGTTGCGGATAGGTTTGTGGATATTTTTTGCCTCCTTGACTATTCCGTCAATAATGAGGATTCGTTCCCTAAGCCGACTTACTGTTTTACTTCCTTCGTGTGTGTGTGTGCAGATTTCCTTGTACGCACAATAACTTTTGTAATTTCCTACGGATTTCCTTCGAATTTAGCACTCAAGTAGGTTATCATATAATAAAGTTCGGGATTGTATTTACAGCGAATTGTTTAAACAATTTTTTTCTCACAGCATTCTTGAAATTCCGCAAAAACCGTTTCCACGCTATAACTTACGCAATACAAAAGGCACCGCGCTGAAATTTTGTATGTGTATGGATTACCCGTGAAACACTATGTGTACCAAAATTCGCGAGGATATGTCGGACCGTTCTGATTTTATTACAATTTTTTTTTTTTTATGTCTGCAAGTACTATAACTCATGCAAATTCTGAGATATCCGGCTGCAATTGCCGATATGATTTTACGATTATTGATTTCGAATCAAGATTTTAATCTAATAAGCTGTTGAAATAACATTAAATTTGGATTTTGGCAAAGAAAATAAAATAAAAAGCTTCCACGAAAAAAAAAAAAAAAAAATTTCGACATTTTCCACAGATTTATCTTAAATTTTCTCCGCACTCAAACGACCATTTAAAAAGTTATTTGGGATAAATTTGACACCAAGCGGTCGGGTCGTTCAAATTTTATGGCATTTGAAATTATTTTAAAAATATCGTTCTAGCGCTTGCTCATGCAAGTCGCTGGGTATCGGGGTCAAATTTAGTTTACATATGGACTATCATTAAACAATTTTCGATTAACAACTCCACACGAATCGGTCGAGCGGTAAAAATTTCATGTAACGTTGAATTTCTTTTACATGTCTACCGAGTATATACTGTGACGGTCTATTACAACGGCATCAGGACGGTCCATGCAACCGCCACCGTCGACATATAATGACGCCCGCACGGCTGCACGGCTAAATGTTTCTTCTCAGAATCTTCCCGGTGGGCGCCAGGCAATCTATTCTATTCCCGATAACCAGGGAAATAATCTCACTTCTCCCTATTGTCGGCCAGCTAGCTAAAAAGGGTGCAGTTCTGAGGTGCATGCAAAAATAAAATCGTAATGGCAATACTCATCTTAGTTGGACGAAAAAGCACTCTTGAGTTTATTGAATATAATTTTTGTTACGAAAAACCGATGACTTCTCTGGTACACTCTATCTCACAAGAGGCGACTTGTGTCTGACAATACCGCGTACTTTCGTGTAATGCGCGTACAAACGTGACTCGAGTCCGACAAATCCGCGAAGAACAACTAAACAGGTAAATTATCACTCATTACCTGAGTACTGGCCCTCGGGAGACCGCGTGGCTCGTAGCACCTAACAAAAAGGAGACAGGCGGATGCAGGACTGAATACCGAGCTCGGGCGACGGTATCGTTTCCGGGGAAGATAATGTGATGAAATTTGCACTAAGTGTACCTACCTTTTTCCCGCAATACTCCTCCGTAATCCAAATACAACTCGTCGCTCGATTCCTAATCCCTTGAACCACTGGTCTGCGCTACACTTCGCGGTCTCGTCTCTCTTACTACACTTACTTTCGCTAATCAAAGGTCCTCAACGAGGCCTTGAGCATAACTGAAAATATTTTCTCACGCTGGTGCGTGCTACGGTAATTCCTGCCTCGTTCGGAAGGGCCCGGAGTGGGGGAATCGGCCCACTATCGACTCCTCTCGTCGATCGTCGCTGTCTTCCCGTTACGTCCCAGCTCTCTGTTATCCCATGTTGCCGGGCTTCCGAGTAATTCCACGAATTCTCTCTGAAAATAATTTTCTCGGCAGTCAACAGTTTTTAATAATTTGTTCAAACGCATATCGGAGAGGAACGATTCAGCAGAACCCGTCATGTGTCGAGCCTTTGATGCTCCAGCATACTCTTTTACATACGTTGGTGCGAGCTCGGAGTGCCGACTCGTCATCAAACAGGCAGAGAGACGGGGGAAGATGTAGGAAATAAACATTCACAATGACGTAACTAGGTTCTTTAATATCTCATCATACTGGGCATTTTTAATATGAACAATACAAAAAAAAAGGTTTCAGTACAACCAAGGATCTGCACCCCTAGAGTACACAAAACAACAAAAACAAATTAGAAAATAACAAAATAAGTCGTCATGGGGTCTTCTCGCGGTTAGACCCCCGACCAAAAAAAAAGAAACTATCTCTTCGTATACAAATAACGTGCTCTGCTCGACCATTACATCTTAACCTAATCGTAGGACAATACGAAAAAATATGTCGGAGAGAATATACAGGCCAACGAGGCAACAGCCTTTCCATTGTACCTCTCCCTATCCAGTTTCCCGTGGTTTTATTAGCGACGACGCAGATGGTTGCAGTCCGGACAAGGGGCCCATGTGTAATTCACCCGGTAACAATTGGTGGAAAATATCCACCACCATCTGGTGTCCACGGGACCTAACAATCGCGGGGCCCGTGTCCAACCTTGAAAGATCGTGAGCACGCCATATATATTGTGACGTGATTTTTTGCCACGCCACCTGCGCGAAGTGTAAACGGTGAGGAGTGTCGGATTTACGACACTTGGGTCGGTGCACGTTCGCTCTACAATCGATTGGTCGGCAACAGAAGTCTCTATTATCGCTCTCTACATTATCTCCGTTGTAGCTACCTCCCTTTCAAACTTTCGACGTTTTATTAGTTAATTACTTTTCTTAATTCCGTAAATTTGCGTATCCTTGTTTATTTTGGCGACCATTTTGTTCCCTACCACCGAAGTCTCACCCCAACTGTCAACTACCACCGAGGGACAGTCCCTCCGCCTACGAACCGCTACCTATCGCCCACGCACTCTTCGCTCGCTCGTGCCGTTACCTATTGCTATCTACAACGTTTCCATGAGCTCTCTACACCGAGGGATGTCGAATATTTTTGATTTATGTTTTGCTTTGGGCTTTTGATCGACGCTCCAGTTTTGGATATTTGGATTCTGTGCAACAGAGTCGCAGGCGGGAACCGAACAACCGTGCCCGTGGATTATGGATGCCAACGGAGCGCGCTGGAAAATGGGCCGAAATATTACTGTGTCACCCGCCTCCCTACGACTCCCCAGCCTGGCGCTGGACCATCCCCTGGAATTTGAACTGTCGCGGTCCGGCCCACCCGGCGCCCCACTAAGAAAGGGTCTACGAGCCGCGTTGAACGAGTTTAATTGCAATGTTGCACCTTTTATTGTGGGTCCAATATCGCTGACGCATCGCGGCCACGATTTCCGGCGTGAGGGACCCCGCACTCCTTAACGTGGCCACCGGATCCGAGGGGAAGACACCCAAGTTCCAGTAATAATTTGCTGCCTGAAGAGATTGGACGGAAACAAGTTTAGCGACGGCGCGTGCCTACGCACCGTCAGTGGAGTACGCTAAATACTACAACCCGTTTGAATCGCGCGCCTGTGCGCAGAACTCGCGGCGCTCCACTCCAACTTCAGGACATCGCAGAAGAGCAAAAACACCCGAGCGCGTGCGCGAACGGTAGCCGGCGAGTTGGCGGAGTGGGAGAAAAAGGACATCCATCGACGACGCTCAAGATCCTATCATTACTTCTGTTGTGCGGACCACCGAGGGATCGACCAGCGCTACCACCCACGAGACAAGGGAGATTCCGGTGAGACTCAGCCCTCCCTATTACTTCTGTGAGTCGAGAGTCCTTTGATTGTCTGATTCAGCCTCGTGATAAAGTTTTAAGTTTTAGTTTTGATATGACTTAGTCATTTTTAGTTTAATTGAATTGAGAAGATTTTCGGATGGCGAATCTTTCAGTCACCCGGCTACGTGCCGGGCAAAAAGGATTCTCGACCAATAACTGGTCGATTTATTACTTTTTTTTTTCTCTCTTGATATATCTTGTTTCGATTTTGGATTAGTTTGTTTTCTGTGGGTATCAATAATGTGAGATATTTATCGTATTATAATTCTATATTTCCGGCTGCCTTAACTTCATTATTCGCTGCCTTTCCGTATTATTATTCATTATTATTATTATCGATTAGTTTGGCTCCCTATCTGAAGTATAGTATGTGCCGTATTAACAGTGAATATTTCGTTTCGTACGCTAATTTCCGTGGCTCTCTATCGTCGATTTATTTGCCACTGTGTAGCTCGCCGAAGGTCACGAGAACCGGCGCAATGTTTACATCCCGCGCTTGTTGTTCGGCTTACGCTACCTCACTCACGCTACCTTACTATCTTTGTCGTAGACCGAATATTTGCCACGGTATATTATTGTATTTTTCTTTTAGCTTTCTGTTATATTGCGTCATAATATCTGCTTTCATTTATGCTACCTATCGTGCGCTACCTATTGAATATCGCGAGATGCGATCCCTGACTCTCGCGCGTAAGCGGTTACCTTTCATTATTTTCGATTGCGTTATTACTAATTTGAGGACTCGAGATTTATCTGTTGCTCCCTTCCTTCAGATAATTGACGGTCGTCCTGTAAATAATCAGTTCCATCCATTTCATTATTATCTTATTGTTTTTGCGCTACCTGAGACTTTTTGTGACTCAGCTAATTTATTCGGTTTTTGCTTTGCTTTATAATGTTTTTGTTCTTATTCTTGTCAACCAACCTGTAATCGAAAATGCGCCTTGAGACACCCTGAAGTGCAGCCCGGGGAATCGGTAATAAACCTCAAAGTTCCCTGACAATTCTTGTTTTGTCACCTCATTCTATCGACCAGCCCCTCTACCATATCCCTGCTCAAAGAGCAAGTGTTAGCCGAGCCTCCAGTTAAGTTAACTTGTTTTCCCACTGACCAGCATCGTGTAATTCATTTATCTGGGGGGGGGGGGGGGGGGGAATAATCAAGTCGGTCAAGAACCGGCGGTACTTCGTACCTGGCGCCCAACTCCCTTTGGGTAGTGAATTGCCTCATTCCATCTATTAGTTAGACATCGGATATCACGTAATTGCGTTCTTTCGGTTATTATGCTACCTGATCGTTGCTCCATCTCAATTATTACGCTACCTGATCATTACTCTCTTTCGATTAATTACGCTACCTGAGCAACGTTCTCTTTTGATAATTAAGCTACCTGAACAGCGTCCCCTTTGGATCGTCGGGGCTACTGGATCGACGCTCGCTTTCGATCAATACGTGACCTGGTCGTCTTTCGAAGTATTTAGTTGTGTCTGGTTTAGTTTGTTCCGTTTTGTTTTATTGCGCTGGTCAGTGATGGAAAATAGGGAGTTGTCGGTGCAGGATTCCTTTAATAGGAAAATTCCTCACAATATCGATGTCGTGGCCGGTGGTTTCCGCTGCTTCATGCGGCGGACCTGGCTGAATCTTCCCTCCGCTATAGCCCTCTCCATCCCATGGGGTCCCGAGCAATTCGCCGTGGTTACCTTGTCCTGGTTGCACTGACGGCATAAATTTATCCTCAGTGTGGTGCAGCTTTTCCAGGAGTGCCCGGCCCGCCGACAGTTAAAGCAGCAGGGTGGCGGGTTCCGCCGGGCCCCCTGGACGATTGAAGTTCAGCTGGCCGATGCGGCTATGCCGCTGCCTGGCGATCTTTCTTCGCTCGAGCGTCCCAGTTGCGTCCTTCGTTCCTCCAACTCGAGCCCGGCGATGGCCTCGAGGTCGGCCTCGGGAACCACCTAGTATAATCGACGTGAAGCTTTCGGAGTACTAGCTTCGCGGCCCCTCGTTCCCTCCGTGGATGGTTCCTCTGGTGCGGGCGTTTGAGTGGCCGCGCCGGAGTCCCTAAGTGTCACAGCACTCGCTTGAGGGTACCAACAATGCGCCTCCTCCCGAACAGCCGCTAACTGCACCTCGACTGTCGTGGCTGCAGTTTCGGACGGCTCCTCGAGTGGTGCGTCCGGGTGGTTCTCGCGGAACCGGCGTCGAGCCTCGGAGCGGATCTCATTCAGTTGACACTGTAGCTCTTGTTCAGCATCCAGCGCGTTGATGCGTCGAGCCGACATAGTTCTTTCGTCTAACCTGCCAATTTGATCCTGTCTCGATCCGCTTTAGTTCTTACAACGAGGTTCTTTCCTACATGCCGGTTTATTCCGATCCCGATCACGCCGTATGACCCGGGGTTGGTACATCGCGTGCTAATTTTAGATCTTTCACGTGCCAACGCCCCCATGTTGACCGTTTCGCCCGGACAATTCCACGACGCTTGGCGACACGACTCTTGAAACCTCGAATGGTCTCGATCGCGGGGAGCATCTATCACGTTTTTTATAAGCGTCACGGTGATCTCGAAATTCCGCGGCATTCCCAGTACTAACCCTTCGAGTAATCGGTGAAGGTGCACACGCTGTGTGTCTATGAGTTCCTGCAGGCTGAAAGACGCTCGTAATGTCGCTAGCTCGTCGAACGAGTGCACAATCGGATGCTCGATGCCTACCTCATCCACCGCCCATGTGCGACGCTTTCCGTAAACATTAATAACGAACGTTTCGATTAAGTCCATCCCCAACAGGCAGTTCGATTTCAGGTTACGCACGATAATAGAGGGGAACCACTTTTGTACCCTATCCAGCTCAATGGGGAACAACGCCTCACCGAGAACCCTTTCCGGCGTACCGTTTTCCATTGTTACAAAATCGTTCTGACTTTCCAGATATTTTAGGTGCGGCAACGCCAACTGCTGTAGAATCACATCCCCGACTCAAACGAAAACTGAAATCGTTGCGCCAGTATTTATCAGCCAGTATCTCTCACGCGAACTTGTTTGCGTGAGAGCGTCGAGCGTGCGCCGGCGCCCATCGCTTGTCTACTTTTGTAGCCTTCTCCCCGAGTTCGCCGTAGGTGTAAAAATCTCCTCGGTCGATTCCATCCCAGTATTCCGGACGTAACTCGGCGTATGCTTGTTCTAATTGGGTGCGCAAGCTAGCACGTCTCCTCAGTCGGTTGTGAAGGCCCTGGATGCAGATCAAATAGTTTTTCAGGGACTCTCCTGGGCCCTGCGTCCTTCTCCTTACAACGTCTTTCATGCCTTGCTGCTTGTGATCTCGGTCGAACCACGCACGGAATTCTTTCGTAAATGCCCGCCACATGCACGAATAGTATTGATTGAAGCGGTACCATTGTCTTCGGGTCTATGCCAGAGGTCTTCGGGTCGAATGCCAGAGGAGGCGATTTTTTCTTCGATGATTTCCAAAAATTCGTCGTACCCCAGTTTGTCGTCTTCCGCAAACGTCACTCGCAATTTACGCGAGACTTCCCTGATATCTCGTTCCCGGCGTTGGCGGCGTACTGGCGACGGGCGTCGGCCTCTATCCGTTCGTGAGCCAGCTGGTTGGTTTCTAATCCGACGGCGGCGGCGATTCCCCCTTCTTGCTGCTTGCCATTGTCGGTCACCATCGGTCTCACTCCCACTATCAAACGATGTAAGCACCGAGATGTTACTCTCCTCGGACGTCCTCGAGTCGCTCGACGATGCCTCGGTGACCTCCCGCTTCGCACTACGTCTTGACGTCTGGGATAAGTTCCTCCATCACTTCTGTCGCTATCCATCTATGTGCCGACCTCGCAAGCCCGCGGGTTTTTGCCGAATGCGATTTACGCGAATGTGAAGTCTCGGCATGGCGCGTTCCCCGTGGCACGTCCTCCTGAACTGTTCTCGGGGCCTCGCGCTGTTGATGAGTAATATTCGCACTCCGACTGGCGAATTTCTGGTACTCGACGTTGCCCTCGATACTCCACTTGATTGGCCCTACACGTTTCTTGACGTGGCCGTCCGTTGTTCCCCCGATTCCACGTGGGGTTACCCCGAGTGACGTATCGTAGGGGCTCCCGGGTCTCGAGCCTTAGTCGTTACTCGATCCGCGGATGGCGGCACTCACATAACTCCGTAGTTGGTTCCGCGCTGCGGTCGGCATACCCTCCGGGTTTAACAGTGACGCACGGAGGGTTGCACGAACAGTCGGGTGTGACATCCCTTGCACCATCTTAAGTTTGGGGGTAGGGAGTCCGCTATCTTCGGGAATTTCGTCCGCCGCGGTCCACTTGGTTCCTTTATCCCTGGCTTCTCGGAGATATGCCCGCTTTAATCGATTGTGGATCTCCCCACTATCCCCCTCCACACTCGCGTTCACTTGGCACGGCTGACGTCTCACTGCGTCGTCCGGCATAGCGTCGATTCATCGCAACGACTCCCGTTGTTGACGTTGCCACTCGTTTGAACCGACGTCCCCTCCACCATGCGCTCCATTCGCGCCCAAGAGCTCCGCGATTTTTCCATCTTCACTGTTCGTGTGTTCCGTCATCTCTCTTTTGTTCCCTCTCTCAGTCGAGAATTTCCTCCTTTTGCTTTCGTTTATACTCTTCGAGAGATCGCGTAATTATTTTCCATAACCACTGAAATTTTTTAATTACTCACGACTTCATCTTCCGAAAATATCGCGGAATTACCCCAAATTATTACGCGAAAGGTCACCAAATTTATTTCCAATATATTCCCAATTTTATTTTCGGAAAACATCGCCAAATTATTACGCGGAAGATCACCGAATTCACTTTTAATTATTTTCGATTTTATTTTTCGGAAAATGTCTAAAATTACCAAAATTCATTACGCAAAATGTAACTGAATTTATTTCCAATTATTCTTGATTGCATTTTTCGGAAAATGTCGTTTGATTACTAAGAATCATTGCACATTCTGCTTCATTGCATCAGCTCGGGAGTGACCGTTGTTCACGAGCTGTCACGAACTATCCGAACGGTGCCTCGAGCGTTAGCCGAACTCGGGGTTGAGCTCTATGGAAATATTATTTCGAATCTATTCCATGCATTGTATTTTCGTTAGCGAGATTCGAGGGAGATTCTTCGACTATCGCCGCGCACTGTTCATGTTTACATCCACGCGCGCGTCCTCGAGACTCGAGCTCGGCTCAGCAAGTCTATTGTTCTTAACCCGTACGCGCACTGTAAACTTTTCTCGAAACGGCTCCACGCGAACTTTATACCGAAATTATTTTGCACTGTATTTCCCGATGGCCCTCTTGCCCCACGTTGAGCGCCAAAAATTGTGACGGGCTATTGCAACGGCATCAGGACGGTCCGTGCAACCGCCACCGTCCAAATATAGTGACGCCTGCACTGCTAAATTTTTCTTCTCAGATGGGCGCCAGGCAACCTATTCTCTTCCCGATTACCAGGGAAATAATCTCACTTCTCCCTATTGTCGGCCAGCTAGCTAAATAGGGTGCAGTTCTGAGGTGCATGCAAAAATAAAATCGTAATGACAATACTAATCTTAGTTGAACGAAAAAGCACTCTCGAGTTAATTGAATATAATTTTTGTTACGAAAAACCGATGACTTCTCTGGTACACTCTTTCTTACAAAAGGTGACTCGTGTCCGACAATACCGCGTATTTTTGTCTAATGCGCGCGTACAAACGTGACTCGAATGTCATGAAATTTGCACTAAGTGCGCCTACCTTTCTCCTGCAATACTCCACCGTAATCCAAATACAACTCGTCCCTCGATTTCTAATCCCTCGAATCACCGGTCTGCTTTACTTCTCGCTCTAGTGCTACACTTGGCGGTCTCGTCTCTCTTACCACACTTTCTCTCGCTACTCAAAGGTCCTCAACGAGGCGTCGAGCTTAACTGAAAATCTTTTCTCCCGCTGGCGCGTGCTACGTTAATTGCTTCCTCGTTCGGGAGGGCCCAGAGTTGAGTGTATCGGCCCGCTATCGACACCTTTCGTCGATCGTCCCTATCTTCTGGCGCCCGAATAGGGACCAGCCGCTGAACGCTTGAGTGAGAAGACCTATTTCAGAGGATTCTTGATTCGGGCTGTTTGTAGATTCAAGAAAAGAAATCGTCGAGGAGAGAAGAATCGCTTACATTATCGGATTTCCAGGGAGATCTCTCCAGCCTCCATGTGGATTTCGATCATGAATCTACAAACAGCCCGAATCAAGAATCCTCCGAAATAGGTCTTCTAACTCAAGCGATCAGCGGCTCTGATATCTCAGAAGAATTATCTAAGAAAGATTTTCTACGTCGCAAGAATTTTCATGGATCCAGAAAGCAGATAAAAAATGGCACAGATTCCTGAAGATATCCGCATTCTGGCGGTAACGCTTGGGGAAAATAATATAATACTACCGTCATCGGTGGAAACAGATCCGTCATGCGGCAAACTTTCCGAACACGAAGGCAAAAGTGGTCGTCGTTCTGAACACGTGTTGTCTAGACGAGACGGGCAAGCGAATGAAAATAACCGACAATGATCCGAAATTGGATGCGTATACTTTTGCGAAAATAGGCTTCGAATGATTTCAAGTTGGACACAAGCATCACTTCTTCGAGTTCACCGCAGATGAGTTCAAGCTGAGAGTCAGCCATCATAACGCGTCGCTCAACTCGTCGTTCGCACCGCTCAAGGGATGATGCCCTGGAAGTAATCTTGATGGAAAATAACGACACCGATCCGACAGCGGTGTGTTTCTCGAGCGGGGATCTGGTGCGGTTCGTGTTGTCCTTTGTTTCCTAGAATGAACTCATCAGCTATTTCAAAAAACCGATACACAACATGACGTGGTGCAGGTTTTTGTACGCGATCTTCTTCGACCCGAAGGCCGCAAAGCGCACGATCAACGTTATCGGGTCGGGAGGGGTATTGAGTACATTCTTTAGGACTGAAAACCTGGTAGCGCTCGAACCGACAGCGGAGGGTGGCGACGGTATGATGGCAGCTGTTCCGGGAAGCTCCGTGCTATCGTCTTCGAACTCGGTCGGCACCCTCCCGTTGGATCTTGAGCTGGCACGCTCTCGAATATTGGGATCCTTTTCGAAAGGCCGACCACCAGCGGCAAATAACTGGGACAGCACCCTGCCATCGGAACTCTTAACGGCAGGCTCTCGGGCATCGAGATCCCGCCCGAAAGACCGCTCGCCATCGCTACAGCGCAGGAAGCAGGCAAGGACAAATCTGAGGGACGCCACAGCAGACTCAGATAGCGTGATGAGCATACGCACGCACACGTCCCACGGCTCCCAGTCCCATGGCTCCAACGATCAGCTCAGTTCACAGCGCTCCGACAATTCATCGCCCGACAATAGCGACGAGTGTCCGTGGAGACGCGAGACCAACTTATACTACGGACTGGTCACACGACGAGCGTTGGCAAAGTGCAGAGTGTTCGTTGAGGTGGTGGAGAATGCGCCGGACATTCACTTAGATGCGGCCAAGTCAGTGCGCAAGAAACCGGCGATACAAAGGAACGACAGCAGCTCGTCGAAAAAACACAATGGCGAACAACCCGGAGATGCACTGGACTTCCTCCGTGACCTCCTGAAACGCTGAACCGTCACTGGGCCGTCGTCTATTCGTTGTTAGTGACAATAACAACGTACCACGGGTCGTGCCCACGAAACGACAACATCGTCCGCAAGCTGGAGGAGACTGTCATACTCTGCTGGCCACCTGAGAAATTGTGCGTCGGGGATATTCTGGCATGTATGATGAGAAATGCTCCCCTGAAATGCGCACACGAATGAGAGTTGGGAAACGTTCGCACGAACCGGACACCCGGCGCCGTGGTCGTAGGCCACACCGCCGATGCAAACAGCCCGTTTGATACGGAGTTTTCTGGGTACGAGCTGGTCGCGGTGGTCTACAGCGTCCCATCGAAAGTGAACAACGCTGTTGGACACTACTGGCGGCAACGCGAAACGCAGTGGGTGACTGGTGTGATGGCCCTACATTGTATATAAGAAGACGATTCGAATGAGAGAAATATATAAGTGACCAGTGCGCAGTGGTAAGCGCTCTTACCCAGTACCTGAACAATCCGGGTTCGATTCCCGGTGATCACCATATCTTTTCTCTCTTCGATACTTCGTCAGTCATTAGCAATGCCAATATCCACACTTCCCCAAACTCTCCGCTCAGTCATTACATGGTGTCAGAAGTTACGGGCCCAAAACATCCTCAATTTCGCCTTGTACCGATGGAGCACACACACAGAATCCCGCAAATACAGGCCTGGCACTGAAGAGCTACTCCGCGGGATTCAACATGGCCGAGGGAAGAGGTCCAACGTTGGATACAGGCGTCGCGAAGAATCTACGATGATAACTCCACTGAGATCGCGTAACAAGAAACCTAACTCTGCACTGTCGACGAGGACGTCGAGTTTAGTGAAGGGGGGGTGTGCGATGGCCCTACATTGCATATAAGAAGACGATTCGAATGAGAGAAATACATAGGTGACATAAGCGCAGAAATAAGCGAAATTCCTGAAAATGCTTTAAAGGAAGCTCTCCTTAATTTTGTGATATTAAAAATTGGTAGGCAATTATTTTTAGTCCATTCGTAAATGCAAGAAAACAATTTAATGATTTCATAATTGTTCCGTTTTGATATAAAAAATTTACAAAAATACTTAAAATGAAGCTTTTGTTGATTTGGTGATGTAAAATATCGATTTGCAATTATTCTTAGTCCATTCGTAGAATCTAGAAAACAATGTAATTATTCCATAATTTTTCCGTTATAATATCCGAATATTCTAAAAATGCTTTAAGCGAAGTCTGTTTAATTTTGCGATTTCGATTATTGATTAGCGACTATTATTAGCATAATTAGCAAAAAAAAATTCGTTTTGGTATCGAAAATGAAAACAGAATTTGGATATGGAAAAAAAAAAAAAATAAAGTAAAATCTTTTCTCACGCTGGCGCATGCTACGCTAATTGCTTCCTTGTTCGGAAGGGTCCGGAGTGGCCCGCTATCGACTCGTCTTGTCGATCGTCGCTGTGTTCCCCTTACGTCTCAGCTCTCTACTATCCTGTGTTGCCGAACTCCCGAGTAATTTCACGAATTCTCTCTGGAAATAATTTTCTCGGTAGTCAACAGTTCTTAATAATTCGTTCGAACGCATATCGGAGAGGAACGATTCGGCAGACCCCGTCATGGCTCGAGCCTTCGATGCTCTGGCATACTCTTTTACATACGTTGGTACGAACGCATAGTAACGCCTTGTCACAAAACAAGCCTGCAAAGTAGAACCTTGCGAATTACTTCCTCATTTTTTTAAATTTCTACAAAACTTCCTCCATGAGGAAGCCAAAATTGATCAACATACTTATTCATAGAGGTAGCTTTGTAGAAAGCGAAAAATAATGAGGAAGCAATTTGCAAGGTTCTACTTTGCAGGCTTTTATATAATTTGAATCACGAATTCATTTATCAGCCCCTTCAAATTATAAATCCGTTTATCGTATAATTTTATTGCAAGTAATCTATCCTCTCATTTCAGATTCATATTCTACCCTCGAACGTATCGGTTAAGTTATTCATGTTTCACGGGCATCTAGCACCCGATAGTATTTTCATCAAATCAATAGAAAAACACATATTATTATGGCGAGTACCTATCTGATCCCATGTTACTACGCTCGACGTAGTCTTCTAGCCGCAGCTCCAATTATATTATGAGGAATTTCTTGGGTCGTTCACCATTTTCGCCGATGCTCAGGATTCGCGGCCTCCGTTGCCTTGATTGGAATCTTTTCTTACGAACGAGAGCACGCAAAAGTACTGGGTGACCTCTCGAGATTTAAGTTTCGACCGGCTCTCAAATAGACATTTTTTTTAAGGGAATATTCGCGCCCAGTCGCCTTCCCCTCCTCAATAATACACCAAATAATACGTACAATCAATATGTATTGATCAAATATATTCTTAAATATATATTTGAAAATCCAACTGTGGTCTAGAGATACATTGACCAATTTAATTGAGTGTTAAAGTGTGTACTGTATGAGTGTGGACGCATGAGTGTGGGATATGTGTGAAAGTAGGAGAGCAGGAGGTGCCACGTCGCGCTCTCCAAATTGGGGCGCAAGCGCACACGATAAAGGGGATCGATATCGAACACGATAGAGAGTCGATCGGTCTTCTACGTCTACGAAGTTACGCGAACGGTCATGTCGTCAAGCGGGCAGCATGTAGTTTAACGATTGGCCAAACGGGCTTCACACAATACGGTTCGATTACGTCTTTAGTGCTAGTCGCGCGTTCATTCGTTATTGTAACTGATTAGCATCGTCGTTTAATTATTAATAAACGTCTTATTTAGCAGTGTAATTCGTTGTGTTCGACTCTATTCCGGTCCTATCCGATTCCACGATCCTGACTTGTAAAAACTTTGACAATCAGAAGTGGAATTTCCCAAAAAAAAAAAAATCCACAAAGTGGAACGTGCGTGCGCGAAATTGTAAAAAAAATTTTAAAAAATAAAAATAAAATTATAAGTGTTCGGTACCGAGTACGTTTGCAAGCTTGCTCGATCAGACGCGATCGCGAGTGCGCGCGCAAGCTGGAACATGGAAGGACATAATAATTACAATAATCTCAGACCAGAGAATAGAATCTTAAATCAAATAAGAAGTAAAAGTAGTCCGCCGAATGAGTGGTGACGACAGCCATAGACAGTTTGTTGAACGGCTTATGGAAATGTACGGCCAGGCAGAGGTGGTACAGAACGTAGGCAATTGTGGGGGCGAGGCAATAATTCATTTCGGCTCCCTAACGAGGAGCGCGCTCCTGGAGATTCGATGTCGATGACGGTACACGAAAATTCGAGCGGGATCGGGAGCTTTGGTGACCGATCTCCGACGGCGAACGAACATGAAAATGCCAGACACGAAAATCGCGGAACATCGACGCTGAGCGAAACGGAGCAAACTGTCGCAGCGGTTAATGCCAGGCTCGCGAAACTCAACACGGACGCCGCAGCTGCCCGTGCTGCTGCCGAAGCGGCTTGAATCGCTGCGGAAGAAGCCGAACGAACAGCGGCAACGGAAGCTGCTCTTGCAGGAGCGTACAAGATCCAAGCACCCCCTGCGTCGACAGGAGCAGTGCCGAGGCAGCAAGCGACAAATGCCACACCCGTCGCACAACCGTCGATTATTGACGCGCTGATATAGTGAGCGACACAGACTCTCCATACGCGAGTTCCGTGTTACTCGTTCGCAAGAAAACGGGTGAGTCACGACTCGTAGTCGACTTTAGACGGCTGAACCGTCAAGCAGAGCGAGTACACTTCCCGCTTCCAAATATCGACGACCACCTAACACAAATACGTGATAATAATCTGTTTATTACGTTGGATCTGGCTCACGGTTACATCCAAATTCCATTGTCGAACGACGCGCGCAATAAAACCGCGATAATAACTCCGGACGAAACGGTACATTTCAATCGCACGATTTTCGGATTAATGAATAGGCCAGCGTATTTTTCAAAAGTCATGCACCGTGCATTAGGCCCCCTCAGCGATCTAGTAGTCTTATATTATTTCGATGATATATTAATACCGGGTCGCGAATGGTCAGATCTTTGAACGAAATTAATTGAAGTGTTAGAAGCATTACGAGCAGCGGGTTTGACGATAAAATAGAGCAAGTGCCATTTCCTTGTCAACAAAGTCACGTACCTCGGATTCGACCTCTCTAAAGACGGCATAGGACGGGGAGAAATTAAAGAAAAAGCAATCACGGAGTTCCCCACTCCGAAAAATGTCCACGAGGTGCGTCGCTTCGACGGCACGACGGGTTTCTATCGTTGATTCATTCCAGGGTATGCGCGAATCGCTGCTCGACTGCACGAATATTTTGAACCGAATGTTCCGTTCGTGTGGGACGAAGACGCTCAAAGAGCATTTGAGACGCTCAAACGACTTCTAGCGGAGAAACCGATTTTGCAAACATTCGATCCGAAAAGAGAGACAGAACTCATAACTGATGCGAGCGCGCTGGGCCTCGCTGCCATGCTTTTTCAGCGCGACGATCAGAAGCAATTGCGATTAATTTATGCTATCAGTCGGCGCACGAGCCCCGCTGAAAAAAATTATCATTCGAATAAATTAGAACTCCTAGCAATCGTTTGGGCAGTCACGCGTCTTCGACCTATTCAAATTAACATTTACTTTAAAATTATAACCGATTGTCAAGCGGTATTATATTCAAGCACACAGAAACGCGTAAATCCACAAGTTGTGAGGTGAAACAGTACGTTAAGTGAGTTCGATTGCGATATCAATGACAAACCGGGTGTGAAGCTCGCGCATGCGGATGCTCTCAGCCAAGCACCAGTAGGCGGTAATATGAGTGATCGCGAAGAGTGAGGGAGGGGGGATGAGTGTGTTTACACTCATGAGTGCGAGTGACGAAGTAGCAGCAAATTAAGCTGCAGATGCCGGAATAAAAGCAAAACGAGATATTCTGCAAAAACCAGTCGCCGAAAGACTGAAACACGAGCGAATCGAAATAAAAGAATATGAACTACATAACGGAGTCGTCTACAAGCGAGTCGACGAACGCCTACTTTACGCAGTTCCAAACGTGATGCGATAAAGTCTAGTCGTGCGCTTCCATGACCTTCAAGGACATGTAGGACCTGATCGTTGCCATAAACTGCTAAACGAACATTACCAAATCACCGGTGAAAAACGCTACATCAAACGGCATATAGCTTCGTATATTCAGTGCGCGCTGACGAAAAAGAAACCTGGAAGACAAGGAGGTCTCTTGCATCCCATTCCACCAGGTGATCGACCCGTCGCAACGCTGCATATCGATCATTCGGGACCGTATTGACGAGTAAAAAGAGTGACAAGTACATTTTCGCGGTAATCGACAATTTAACAAAGTTTGTGTGTCTATATGCAACTCGAGATACGAAAACTACCGGGGTGATACGCCCGTTCAGACGTATCACCCCGACGTTCAGACAAACCATCGGCGCGTCGCGTACAATAATTTCAGATCGAGGAACGAGTTCACCGTCGAAAACGTTCGCTGAATTGTGTGCTTTTCACGGTATCCGTCACGTTCTCAATTCACCGAGACATCCACAGGCCAACGGCCAGGTGAAACGTATGCACGCTACGCTAATACTGGTGTTACAAGCTAGCATACGCGACAAAAAACGATCAGGACTGGGACGTCAGGTTAACGGAGGTACAAGGACATTTAAACAACGCTCCTAACGCTACAACACGCATGAGTCCATTCGAACTCGTATATGGATACCAAGCTCGACGAGAAGAAGGTGAACTCCGAAAATTCCCCGACGAATCTGTTGCGACCCGGATTATCGGCAAGCAACGTTGCGAAACATTTATTGCACTATTCGCTGATCGCGAATATTGCAATCGTATCATGCGACATTTTGTCAATTAATCAATAATGCAATTCAGCATTATTATGTAGAACACTAAGGTGAATTGGAAGCGACAGCAGTCCATCAGCAGTCTTGAACTAACTTCAAGAGCAAACGGTTGAGCTCGCGATCAAGTATCGAAACCATTTGTTATCGATAATCTCGTTTGTGAGATTATCGAACGTTGTATCTTGTATTTAAATAAATATTATTATTGTTAAAGTCCACGTGAATCCCAATTCTTTAATCGGTTCGATCCGAAAATCTCAATTCCGATACCGTTTCGAAAGGCAGTCGTTGGGGTAGAAAACCTGGTGCGATTCAACACGCAGTCGGTGGGGTAGAAAACCTGGTGCGATTCAACACGCAGTCGGTGGGGTAGAACACCTGGTGCGATTCAACACGCAGTCGTTGACTCGCCAGGAACGTCAGGAGGTACCACTGACGAGGACGAGCCAACAGCAAGATCGAGCACGTCAGGAAAGACGTATAACTCGACCGACGGCGACCGGAACAACGCCGACCGGGGATCAACGTCGAGGTCAGCACGACAACAAAGACGACAACCCTGAAGTTCCACAGCGCCATGAAAAGGATCGTATATCTGTTAGTGGCGTTTACCTTTTTAAAGCTTTTAATCCTAAAACAAAAAACATCAAAAAATTAGTAGGACTGGGCCCGCGAGCTCATCTCCTTCGTTAACAAAAATCGAGACCCTTACCAGTAATCAGTGCAAGTTTGTAGCAACTTGCAGGGATTTTGGTATTAAATCGCGAAAGGCAAGAGGCAAGGCTATCTCCAACCACTGCCCATCATAATTTAAAATTTTAATCGAACATTTTGAAAAAACAAAAAAAATTTAATACAAGATCTTCTGCGATAATGAAAAGAAGGTTAACGAAACAACGACGGGAGACGAGAAGGAGAGTCAGCAACGACGAAGGTCCAACTCCGAAAAAACCACACTACCGGAAAAGGACCTCGGAGCTGTGGCGGGAGTTGAAGCAGCCATAGGAGACATATCACTGAGGACAGACGACGCCCTCAGACAGCTATCTCCAGCCGAAGAGTTGACAGATAAAGCAAAGGATACACTCACCAAAGATACATTGGATTCGTATTTTGAAATCAACACCAAAAGAGACACATCGTTCACTAAAACGACTGGGAAAACTGAAAAAGGGGAACCATTGACGAACGTCAACAGAGAAAAGGGGGCGAAGGCCCTTACAACACCGGAAGTGGACGGTGAAATAGATGCGCTGCTCAAGGCCAGTGGGTTGCGCGAGCGTAAAGGGGCTCTAGCCAGAGCACGAGCGAATGCACCTGGCATTAGTGGCGGAAGTGCTCTGCGGAAAATCATCCCACCTAGTCGATGGGATAAAACTCCAGCAGTCCCGAAAAATAGACGGCCACGATATCCGGAAGGAACTCCGGAAATCGAAGACAGTGACTATGAGTTGCCTCCTCCGTTGCGGAGAGGAGTAAGAAATGCTTCCGCTCGAGGAAGATTAGAGGAGCGAGGTGGAGATTTGGCTCGTTCGGCTGAAATAAAAGACCACAACGCAACACAAGACCTACTCGTGTCGATGCATCGACAGGGGAGCGAGCTAGATGATCAGATGATGCTGATTTTGCTTTTTGGAAAAATAAATCCACGAACAGGAAAAAATGGCGAAGAAGTAAATAATGGACGAGAGTCAACAGCAGTTACGCCCAGAGAACGGCGAACAGGGCCACCACCGCCAGTGGGACCGAGAAGAAATGGAAATTGGGGACCACCGGGAGAACTCCCGGGAGAACCTTCAGGAGGAGGGCCAGGTGTAGATCCGCCAAACGGTCCGCTAGGGGGATTTATGCAGAATAGGTTCAGTGAAAGGCGTAGGTATCTCGACCTTGGGTTCGCTTTACAACATGTGAAACATTTTGATAGCAGTGACTCAGCTAAATTAGACGGATTTTTGCGGTCATGTAAAGCCGTATTTGCCAGAGTACGGGACGACGATTATGAGTTATTACTGGCATTGGTACTCAGCAGCGAAATTAGGAGAAGAGCGACAATAGAATGGAAGCACAAATCCATCTATACTCTTGAACAACTAAAAACTGAGTTGGAAGCATTGTACGGCCATAGAAAATCACTCTCTGCCTTACAGATGGAGTTTAACTCTTTGCGACAAGGGCCGAGCGAGGACATTGCTGCTTACTTAGCTAGAACAGAGAAAATCACCGTCGAAGTGGTCGAAATACTCTGTGAGACCGTATATAGGGAAAGGGATGCGTGCACGGTGGGAACGACGACCCGAAAATGTGCACAAATGAATTTCGAAAATGGATTACACGGTCAAGTGCAAATATTGGTTCGGTCCCGTAACTATTCCTCTCTCCATGAGGCAGTGACTGGTGCAATTGAGATAAGCCACATGGTTCAGCCGAAAGGAGGAGAAGGGGCTGAACATAACAAAAATAATTGAAAATCTCTATCGAGAAGGGCAGGCGATAAAAATTGTTATACCTGCGAAATTCAGGGCACTCGGCAAGAGACTGTACTCGCAAATCAGGAAGAGCAAGTCTACCAGCCCCGAGCGCACCAAGAAATTTAAACCCAGTCTAAATAATCTGCACTTATTGCAAAAATAAAGGTCACACCTGGGTACTCTGCAGAAAACGATTATGGAAGAAGTATGAAGTAGGACGACGACGCGCAGCAAATAGCAACAGTAGTAAACAACGAGGAGGCGATAAGAGGAAGGAATCCAGCATGGCCGCTAAGAATACTACTCGCACACTCGGGTCTATACAAATAAACACTATCACTGTAAGAGCCTCGGTGAAAGACCTGAGTGAAGGAGTCAGCGATAAGTGGAACGAGTTCAGCATGGCCGCCACGGGTAGTAGTACTACGTCTCCCGCGACTACCGCTGCGCGTACTCTGAGCAGCGTGCGATTCACCGAGGCACGGGTGCCAGGTGCGGCGGAGGGGCCGAATGGGAGAACGAGCGATAAGCCATTGCTACGGGTACTGGAGATATCGGCACCCACGGCGAGTGCAACGGCCAGCGACATAGATATCGCCAGCACTACAGCGGTACGGGGGGGGGTTCTAGCCCCCAAAACTGATACGGAAGCACAATGCAGCATATTAAAATATAGCTGCGTGAAAACCGAGACTCCTCTAATGGATAATGATTTTGAATTGCAGGGAGCTGAAGGAAGCAAATTTCAGCCCATGTGTGAAGCGGAAGTGACTCTGCAAGTTCCAGGGAAATCCGTAAAACACTGGTTTTATGTTGTAAAAGATGAAATTTCAATAGCTGTAAATAGATCATGGGGAATGGATTTTATCAAGGAACATAAGGCAAATATATTACGAGGAGAAATATTCGAGCTGTATGGTCATAAAATGCCATTGGTTGATGGGAAGTCGAAAATTATTCTTGCTCCTCGAACGGAGACAATAGCGTATGTCGCGACTACGAGCATAAAAGCAGGAATACTCGCACGAATGAAAATTGGTGAAGGAGTGTTAATGGGAGCATGCTACACACCACCACTAGGAAGTAGATATGTGGTAAACCTCGTGAATACGAAAGAGAGTGAGGTAGTAGTGGAGTGCCCGACGGTAACACTCGAGCCGGTCGAGATAACAGAGCTCGACGCCAAGTCCAACGCTATGAACGTGAATGCCGTGATAGGAGAGAGAAGGGTACACCGACTCCAGCGGTTAGAGAGAGAGCTCAACATGAATCACCTCAACGGTGAAGAAAGAGAAGCCCTTCTCCAACTCATAAGGAAATATAAAAATGTCTTCCATCTGGAGGGCGATAAATTACCCTGTACGCATATGGTTGAGTATAGAATTCCGTTGAAGGATGGCACATTACCGATGAAGGTGCATTCTTACAGATTACCGAAAGCTCACAAAAAAGAGGTTGAACGACAAACTTGCGAAATGTTGGAGGACGGAATCATACAACCCAGCAGGAGCCAATGGAATGCACCGTTGTTGGTGGTGGCCAAAAAACCGAATATGTCTGGAAAAGTAAAAATGCGAGTTGTGGTGGATTTTTGAAAAATAAACGAAGCCACCATAGGGGATTTATACCCACTCCCTAATATCACAGAGATATTGGATCAGAAAGGCCCAATATTTTTCCACTCTCGACCTTGCCTTCTGGATTCAATCAAATTCCGATGGCTAAGGAAGATGAGGAGAAAACACCATTTTCCACACCTCAAGGTCATTTCGAATATAATCGAATGCCATTCGGGTTAAAAAATGCACCGCCAACTTTTCAGAGGTTAATGAACTTCGTACTGACTGGCTTGCAGGGGATAAAATGTTATGTTTACCTCGACGATATTGTTGTTTACGGGAAAACCTTTGTTAACACAATGAAAGATTAAAGGAAGTGTTCCAACGGCTAAGGGAGGCTAAACTGGCTGTAAAGCCAAAAAAATGCCAATTTTTGCGGAAAGAGACGCAATTCTTAGGTCATATTATTTCTGAGGAAGGAGTACGGGCAGATCCGCAAAAACTTGTAGCTGTGAATGAAGACCCTGCGCGCGAAAACGTTAAACAAGTACAGTCATTTTTGGGGTTAGCTGCCTACTACCGAAAATTCATAAAAGATTTTTCGAGGATTGCCAAGCCATTAATATAACCACCGAAAGAATTTATCGAATAATATCAATGAAAATGAATTAATCTAAAAAAATACCGGTTCAGTTTATCAGCCGATTGCGACTTGCTATGTGCTACGACAGTTAGGATCACGGTCCTCCGAAAATTAGATTACGGTTCGGCGGAAATCAACAGAATTTTTTTGGAGAAATTTCGGAGAAGTGTCGAGATAGAAATCATGATATCAATCCACATAGGGAAGGTACGAAGCTCGTTTTTATTCCGAACGGAATATTTTCAGCTGCAGTATCTGATTCTACCTTGTGACGTATTTTTCGAGAACGAATTATATCGCGAAAATACCCGAGAACGCAACACGGGATCCGTCACCTTTGACCGTCCACCCTCGTCCGCGCATCCACGAACCCGGTGGGCGCCACCTAAATTTTATGTCACCGGTATTAGCGAACCGGCATGACCGAGGAATCGAGGGGATCAAGCTCGATTCCAAACCCAACAAGCAACCCAGTCGACCCTCCGGGGCGCCAGGTTGTTTGTTAGGGGGCCCCGGCCCCCAAACCCCCCAAAAAATGGCGGGCCATTTTTAAGGCGCTCCGTATGGTTTGGACGTCGCATTTCGCGTTCCGTTAACGGGCATTGCGCTTCGCGTTCTATATGGTTTGAACGGCGCCTTTTACACCCTGTATGATTTACATGTCGCGCTTTGGGTTACCATGTTAACCATCATCATTTTTCAAATAATGATCAATAGATGAGATATAAAGGTAGTGGCCGGAGTTAATAATAGTGGATGAAGGTTTTGGCTATTGGCGACCAAATAAAAAAAGAAAACAGCCGATCTTCTGTTAATACGTTTCCACCTTATTGTAGGTCCTCTCCAGTTATTATTTGTCATCTTACTTTGATCTACAATTTTTACAATGTTATTTTTAGTATGTGATACAGATTGTGAGTACAATAAATTCGAGGTTAATAATGTGAGTTAACGCACTTACGCAACATGTCTGGAGCAATGTTACTGTTTCGGCCGAATTGTCTGGCCATGTCGTCAGTGGGAGTCTGGTTAATTCAATAATAATAGAAAAAAAAACGAAACTATTTTGTTTATGTCTTACATTGTAAAATTCTTTTTGGTAATCACTTATAAAACGATCCATGTGGCCAGGCAATCCGGCCGCTAGTGGAAACAATTCATTAATTTTTAAGGTTTGTAAAATTTTATAATTTTATACAATGTATCACCGATAATTCCGCTATGCATGGTGAATGATGTAACTTCCACGCGAGATATCGCATATTTTGCGGTTGTCTTAGCCAAGGTTTTCGCGTGTGCTATAAGCACACCAGGATTAACTTTTGCTCGACGTACCAGTAGAGTCACATCACCGATTTTAATTTTGTGTGAAATTCTTTGTAGTGGTGTTTTCATGAGACAAAATTTCATCTTTCGAACGTACGAGGCGTAGACGCACTTCTACGCCATTTAACAAAAACTTATCCTGATTACATACATCGCAGTGTAAATGCCCAATCAAGTCCAGTGTTTTACCAGCCTTTATATATTGCGATCTTATCTCTTGACCTGTATTACCACCGACTTTTGTGTCTGGTAGAGCCTCAAATTCACCAGGCTCGTCCGCAAACCATAAAGCGGTCGTGAGATGTGATTGTTTTGCCGCAGGGCCGTAATTCAATAATGTTTCAATGTACGCTCTGTAGGCGTAAGCATTATTGGGTGGTGCAACGAGTCGTTGATTAAGAAACACGTCAAGTTAATTGAAAAGACTGTGTAAAAAAATATTCACGGGTGCTACTTGGTAGGGTGAGTCACCAGTGGCGAGAACTTTGAGTTTTACACAGAGCATTGTATGGGCTAGGTCGAGGTATTCCTCACTATGGCCAGGTATGACAAATTCAACGGGTCCATCGTCCGACAGCGAAGACACAGGCTTGTAGTAGACGTATTGGGACGACTCTATCGATGTTTGTGTTGGTGGTACGGTGAATAAGTCGAGCTCCGACTTCATACATTCAGAGGAGTGTGAGTGTAAGAAAGACATACTTAGGCTCTTCCGAAAATATCTGTCACTGTTGATCTCCTACTCCTCCTCCTCCTTTTAGTATTTCCGCGTTTTTTTTGTCACTTTTTTCTTTACTATTCTGCCACTGCTGCTGCTCTTCTTCTTATTTTTCCTCTTGTTTGTCGTCGATGATGTGGTGCCGCTCCTTTTTCTTTTTACACCCCGTTTTCTCGCAGACATACGCGCGGGTGCTCGACCTCTTAACGACTGCATTGTTCTCGTTGCGACCGCACTATTATACCCACCACCATTCATGAGTAGAGCGATTTTTTCGTTAGCTTTTCGTTTTAAATTTTCACCCGATTCTGCAGCGCGTCGTCTCAGTGACTCCTTGAAGAGTATATGATTACCGCTCACATCTTCGATAACATAAAGACCTGTTCGTAAAGCCTCTTTTCCTATGGCTTGAGCGCCTCTCGTCAACAGTGGAAGTACATTCCTGAAGAGACCGCCGAGAAATCGGCCGATATCGTGTCCTCGTTGATACGGCGCACCGATGAAGACGTTTTCTATACGACTGTCGCCACCGCCAACTTGATTATCGTAATACGCTGTATAATGAGCCACCATTGTGCGAAAAGTGTTCGCGCGCGCGCACGTAATTCTAAGCGAGGCGCTTAAAGTGAAGCGTTACGGTTAACGTTCCGTACTCGAATGATATTGGTTTCCCCAGATAATCTCTTATATCAATCTCCATTGTGTGGAAGCAATCGTTCAGTAGAGGTATGTAATTTGGTGGTGAGAAATATTTCACCTGTGTCGAGCCATATGTATAGTGTGATAAATCCAAATTCACTATACGTAATAAAGCAGATTGAGTATCGCCTACTGTATAGGGTATACAGAGATCTGTATAGACAAAAAGTTGTTCGGGTAGAGCTCGAAAGATGCAGGCGGGTGTTTCAACCCACGCGTTGGCGTCCACGCATAAAACGCAGGTACGAACCCTTCTTCGTCCTCCAGTCAGAATCATCTTTTAAATTGAAGCCTAGAATACGTTGCACCTTTTTGCTCATGTGAACAATATTTTGATTACTGGCACTCTTTGCTCCGGACTTTTCCTTCCAGATTTCACCATCGATGGCCGCATAACCACGTGCCTCTCTAGCACCAACAATCTGTATACCCGTTTCTCGTAAACCGGGGACATTATTTATTTTTTCCATAAGTTCTTCATAGCTCTTATATGTGCCGTACGGAATATTACCCACCACGGGATCTTTTTTATCACGTGGGGTCCATTTAATGTCCGTGTCTTCGCGTTGTAAATATGTCATTGTACAGGGTACATGTATTTCGGATAACCCTACAGCCCATTGACCATTGAGATGTAGTTCACGTGAAAGTTGTGTAATAAAAAGTGTTGTTGTGTTATCGAGATAATATTGCATACTGCTGTTGCTCGGTAATACGAGAAAAAAATTTTCGTCACTTTACATAATGAGGACACTGGTAGAGCAGCAGCAGCAGCACGAGATCTGTGAGTTTATATGTGATCGATGTTATAGGCGTTGAAGACAGGTATCCAAGAGTTGAATTTCGATGGGTAGCCAACCCAACTGACGAAACGCTGTTTCTGCGCACCACGTCCTTTAGACCGCAAGATACGATCAATCTTGAAAACTTTATCTTCCGTTAGGCGTTTATCGTGCACAGGTGTTATTTCCTCGGTGTAGAAAAATCCGTCAATTAATTCCCCTTCGAAATCACGCAGCTCGTAAATTTGTATTCCTTGACGATTCGTCACTTTATCGATTTGGAAAATTTCTTCACTCCAATTTCGCTCGTGACCCTTCTCGAAGGTGCCTTTTGTTCCACTAATCCTTACGTAATTACCGCGTCTAAATTTAACCATAGTATGACGTCTATTTTCACGTTGTTTAAGAGATGCATTTTTCATATTTGTCACTGCAATATCGGCATTGTGTAAAGTCACGGCAGCCGGTTGCATTTTTATTGTTGAGTGTCTCGCGTGGTTATACGCATAAACAAATTGTTGTAGTATATCGATGTATCGTCGTGTATTTCGATGTGTAAAGTAGCGCCACATTCGTTCTTTCAATGTGCGATTAAAGCGTTCGACGATTGCGGCTTTGATATCGGGATTACGTGTCACTCTAAAGCGTATATCGGTTTTTTTTTTTCAGAAAAACCTGTAACTCTTTACCCACAAATTCTTTTCCTTTGTCGGTTTGCAGGTATACGGGTAAGCGACCCTCGCTGCGGTCGAAAATCCGTTTAAACGCCTCTGCCACAGAGTGTATAGTTTTGTCTTTAAGTGGTTCGAACCATGCAAATTTACTCAATGCATCAATTACCGTGAGCAGATATGAGACATTATCGATATAATTTTTTAACGACCGTAAGTCCACGAGATCGGCTTCCCAGACGTCGTCTATATTCCCGATACTGTAGTAAAGGCGTGGAAATCGACGCCTCACAGGTTTATGAATGTATATGCATCCTGTTGGTTCAACCAGTCATGAACATCGGTTACGTCATTTTTTTTATTGTCAATAAGATGCCTTGCGCCAGCGTAACTCGCAGGATGCAAAGGGTTATAATACACATTTTCGAATCACATTTTATACACAAGTTGAAATTCACATTTTAAGCCAGTATTCAAATCCCTGACGGCTTGTTCTTTTTCCCGTAATAGCAGTGTCTAGAATCCGGGCGGTATTGGCCTCGATAAGTCTCTTGCGCGGTGTAATGGGTTTCTTCTTGTTCCCTCTCAATGATGTATTTTCTACTGCAACTGTCGTCCTTTCTTCAGGTTCATCCGCAGGTATAGACCCTTTTTTCCGTCGTTGCCTGCGGTTACTTGGCTCGCGCCACCCGCGTGCCCAAAGATTTTTCGATCGTTTTCCACCAGGCTGATAATTCTCCGGTTCGCCGTCCTCCTCCTCCTCGTCCTCCTCGTTTCCGTCTCCGTCGTTATAATACTGCCGATCATTTTTTTGCGTTTTACAGCACCACTCTCGTCGACCATGGACCATAACTTGTCATTCCCGATAAACTCGTGTGGTACAGCGCCAGCCCTAAGACTCTGAATGAATTGACAACGGCCGTTGGCTTTAAAGCCTTATCTCTTGCGTATTGCGTCATTAACAAGATCGACATTATTTGAATTATGGATGAGCACACCGTCGATTGTCACTCGTGCCTCATTGTCCCATCTGATGCGTTGTGAAGCACTTGGTGAATTACGCATGTAGTTTAGTAGTGCATTAGCTCTACGTTTGTATTGTAGCGGTACACTGTTTAATATATTAATTTTATTAAAATCTTGATTTTCCGGTGGTCGTGGTGGCGCTGGTGTCGCACGAGGCAACGATGGGTCTAATGGCCCGTTTCGTGTGTCCACGAGAAATAAATATCGTTGCAGTACTTGTAAATATTCTTTCCACTTGGTAGCATCATCGTGATATTTTTTTGAGTTTAAAATACCCCCAAGTTCAGCATCAAGCCGCGATATAGGGTCACCCGGTGTTTGTACGGTTTTTTTAATACTCCCACCACCGATCATCGGATCGTTCGCGGCAGCCACCTCCTCCGCCGGTACTAAGACCATTTTCCTCGCATGTTCCATTTTAATATATTAATTACTCGGCACTACCACCGTTGTCGTTGCCACCAAACAGTCTACTAAACAGACCCGTGATAATGGGTGCCAATAAAAGGGATAAGAATGCGCCACACCCTTTTTGCATCATGAAACGTTTTTTCGCTCTCCAATTGAACTTTCGTCGCTTACGTTGCGTGGCGCCATCTGTGTGTCGTTTTCCACCGCCATTTTGATTTTTCCTTAGTCGCGGGCACGTCGGTAGAGGTGGCGCTAATTGCCGCAGAACATTTTTAAATTTACTCAAACGTTTTTTCACAGCTGGTCTGACTTTCACCACACCATGTAAAATGTTCAAGGCACATTCACAAATACATTTTACGATTGCTTCATCGGATGCACGTAGCAACGCTTTTTGTTGTTCTTTAGTTGCATGACAGAGAGCATTGAGTAGGGCTGCGTGACGTTGACCGATCGGTAGTCGTGCAGACTATTGACGTTTTCCTCGTGTCTTTACCATCGTACGGTAATTACTGGCGCACCACGATTGCACATTATCGACGATCGTACTACAACTGAACGCCTCGCACGCTTACGATACTTTAAATACCACTGCGTTTTCCGTATGTGTGTGTGTGTGCGTGTTTGAGTTCATTCACCTTTACTGGGTTGTGGTTTATTTTTTGGTACGTATACCTGCATTTGGGGATCGTCGGGGAATATTGTTGTGCGACAGCGGCAAATATCGGGTGTCGACTGCTTCAGGTCAAGAAGTAGATATCCGTGTGGTTGAGCGGTAGCATCGTAATACGCTTCAGATAGAAATCTCGGATCTTCAGGATATACTTGCCTTGCGAGATGTTGAATTTGTGCTCGATCACGTGGATTTTTAAAATGACTATATAATCAGCATTTAATAAATTATCCCGTTGTCCGTGGCCTTGATGAAAAATATTTTGCGTAGTAAAGATAACGCTAATATTTTTGTGATGACTACCTTTGGTGAATAAATCGACAATTGTGTTATTTGACGATTCACGCATAAAATCGTCAATAATAACAAGTTTTTTTGCCTCATTGTCGTTCGAATAATCCTCCGGTACTGGTAGACCTTCGTGGAATTCAATCTTGGGTGTGGCCGAGGTAGAAGGATTTTTAAATAATGCCTCTGTTTCACGATCGACATTGTCACCATAATAGAATAAAATCCTATCAAAGAGTGTGTCACTCATTCCCTCGATATGAGACAAGAAACGACGAACAAACACCGTTTTATCGCTACACGTTGGTCCACAGATGAGTGACGTCTAGCAATGTTTTCCGCGTACGTCCATTTCTCGAATTTCACCACTCTACAGCGTAATCAATGGAAAAAAACTATGCTCGTTCTACGGCCACAGCTAATCTATAAGCTCTCCGGCGGCGGCGGCGGCGCGGCGGACACACTTCGCTATAAGCTGCTACGACGTGTGCGCGAATGGGCGCGGAAATGTAGCCTAACATACGCGGAACTCATGATCGCTCCAAACAGCTAATGAGCGAGCGAACGTGGTGGTCAGATTTTATACCACGGCTCACAGACACACACATGTCGGCATACTTACCACTCTCTATTTCGTTCTCTTTGTCGCTCTTGCTCCCGCTGACTAGGTGATGGCTCGTTCTCGCGCAGCCGTGGCATCGTATCAAGAGTAAGAATAAGTCGGTAGGGAAGTAATTTAAAAAAAAAAAAACATATTCAAGGAAATTAACTTTTTGCTTTATTAAATCAAATAGGATCTTGGAAAAATCAACAAAGACGATTATATACAGATTTTATATTAAATTATAAAATATTGTAACGGAACGGGATATATCCATGACACCGGAGCGCGGACACACACATATGCCACACCACCAAGGCCCCACACACTTATTTACACGTGCGCTCGTAAGCAGCGCGTGGCTATCCACCTCTCCCGAAAATTGTCAACTCAACTTGTTGACAATTAGTAGGGAATAGAGTATATAAGGGCGGCCACACGCACTCTCGATACCTTATTACCTACCAATCTTCCTCCACGGAACAATCCTAAACCGGTTGCGAGCCCCAGCACAGCGACTGGCTCTCGCAATACCTCTCTGAGCATAGCCCAGGCTCACCCGTACATCTCAGTACTGCACTGACTCGTACGGTCCTTCCCTTGAGCAAGCCGAGCTCCAGTAGGCCCTGACACTGCGTCAGCTCCTACTGCTCTACTCTCTTCTTTCTCTATCCTAAACTCTTATTTTTCTAGTTGTAAATTTTATATTTGAAGAATAAAATTTTGCATGTTTTATTTCACCACTGCAACGTGCCCCGATACTGCATCGGCCCTCGCTGTACGTGTGGAAATGGAATAATTGCTCGGAATATTATTCTCCTTGATAAATTAGTTATAAGTCAAGAATTAGGCCCCAACACTGCGTTGGCTCCTAGCTCTTTAAATTAGTGCTAGCCTAATACGCTCACACGTATCTAAGGCATTAGAATCAAGTAAATATATGATGTAATACAATAACAACATAGAAAGTAAAGTGCATCCTGAAAACAAGTCGGAGTATCTGTTGTCTCGAGTCTTTGGAGAGAACTACAGATATACCGCCTATGGTGTTTACTTTCTCTCGCTGCGGGCGTCGAGTCTTATTCTCCCGGCCCGTACTGAAAAATAGTAAACACTCTCGGACACTTGGTGCGCGCTCGCTCTGACGTAGCGCTGTACATAATATTTACCTCTCCGAATTGACAGCTGATAGGCTTTGGCCTTGCTCTCGACGGTCAACACACAACAATAATAAGGGCTTCCACCCAGATTCGCAGTCGTTGAACTCGTCTTCTATCAAGACCGCGATCTCATTATTTCAACGACACCTCTCGCGCTCGTGAAAATAGAAAAGAGTTGATATTTCTCAAAAGTTAACTAGTCTTGCTCTTATGTTTTGTATTGCTGATTTACCTTTTGCCGTATTGCGTTTCCTATAGGAACAACTGGTGATAGCCCAACACACGCGTATAGCAAACGATATTGCAAGCACTTCGAAATATAATTTGAGTACGGTTTCTCGCCGCTCGAGATAAGTTTTGCATAGGGATTCAAGTTTCTTTATGAACTCCTGAAGAAAGCCCAACTCACTTGTTCCTCTATTCTACTTCCCCTCAAGTATAACGGAAATCATTTACAATTTATTTATCATTCTATTGAACAACACGAATGAGAATGTCGAGATAAGCCGTCAAGGTAAATTGAATCAGACAAACAATCAAAACACCTTGTTGTGTCCTATGATGATATAGTCGCACCACAGCAGTGTACATCTCTGAGGACTTTTAGGTATCACCGAATCAAAATTTCCCCTAGCGTTACAAAGGACGCACTGTAAATTCATTTGGCGATGAGCTATGCATGCTCCGTGTATCAGTCGTCAGCTCTGTACACGACAAATTAGAGTCACTTGTGAATAATTTGCATTTAATTATTATTATTGCTGGAACGCTCGCGTCTCGAGCCTTGCAACAATAATCTGAGCATTTAAACTACTTCGTTTGGAAGAAAAACCTATTCCAATCATAAAAAACCATTGTACTAATTTCAAACCACCCTATCCTGAGCCAATGATAAAAAACATCCACGCACTATGGCACAGGAATTGCTGAGGCTTCTTCATCTCCACTAAAACCCAAGTCAATCGAGTCCCGCACACGAATCCTCACTAATCCCATGAAAAATACCTTCACTGGGAGCTAGACTTTAAGAACAAATGGAAATATAAATCAGGACTAATTTAACTGTTTTCCTGAGGAATATCGATTCTGTCACAATATATATCTTTTTTTCAATAAAAATGTTTTTATATTTTTACAATTTTTTTACATATATATATATATATATTGTGACGGGCCCCTTGTACAAGTATTTCGGTGACTTGACGAGGAGCGCCGACCAAATATAACGACGCCCAAAGATTCACTTATTCCTTCTGCTTCTTACCACCAATGTGGTTGCTGGGCGCCAGGCTCTCTATTGTCTCCCGAAAGCCAGGGAGGTTGATGCACTTTTCACTTTTTACCTTGCTAGCTGAAAGGGGTGCAGTTCGGGGCGCATGCAAAAATTAGTTGACTCGGACACTTCTTTTACAATTTACCAAAAACATTGAAGAACAAACGACAATTATTTATTTAAAGAGAATTTAAGTAACAACTCTACAAAATTATGATTACAAATGGATGACTCGAGTCCGACAATAACCGCGGTCCCGCACGCACGATTCTAATCAATAACAATATTAGCTCGATTAACGGAGAGGCCGTTCGCGACGAGAGGCTGCTCTGCAGCACGCGGACAATATAGGCTTTATAGTGCACCACGTGCGCCTACCTTTACTCTGCCGGCTTCTCTCCTTTATCTCGATGGCTCACGGGCTCCTCGAGTATCTTCTTTCGCTCTAGTCAGTGACGAGAAAATCACTGTCCCTTCACAGGCGGATCGCGGCGGTATTCTCGTGTGCCGGTCAATCGCTTACTACTCGCGAGACACGCGACACAACGGTTCGACACACGCGGTTCCTTTACTGTTTTATGAGAGGCGCGAGGACTTCTCGAGCGCTTTTATCTCTTCCTAGCAAACCCGAAAGTAGACTCTATGGTGAATAATTCTTTACTCGAGCCCCGTTCCTAGACCAAAAGTCGACTGTCAAGACCACAAGAAGACTGTCTCAAAACTCTAAGTAGACTCTCTCAAGACTCGAAGTAGACTGTCTCAAGACTCTCAGTAGACTCTCTCAAGACTCGAAGTAGACTGTCTCAAGACTCTCAGTAGACTAATTCTTCTCTTAATTCTCGCACGCTTAGCCGGGTCGCAAGGGCTTCGGACGTCCGGGGTGGGGGTCACGGCCTGTCATCGATCGAGTTCGTCGATCGTCGCTTTGTTTTCGTGCCCTCCTTCCATCGATCTAACGTCGCTGTTTGCTTCTCCCCGTGCCTCGCTCTAATTCCGAGAATCCTGTAAGCGATAAACACGGCAGTCAAATGTTCTCGAGACGGTATGAGCTTTGACGGCGGGGAGCGATTCGGTTGCTACGCAAGTGTTTTGGGCGGCTCGGGTGCTCGAGCACCTTAGGCCCAGCGCGTTGATGCGAGCGCGTACCAGCGCCTCGTCACAATATATATATATATATATGCTTAAGACTAAACAAAAAAGTGTATACATTCATACTAACACATTTCAATACATACATCCATTACAATAACAAGCGCACACACACACACACACACACACGTATATAAAAATAACTAAAACTATTTTTTAAATAATAATACAAAAATAAAATTTTTAATTATCACTATGAGACGACAACGACGACGAGGATGACGATAGCGATAATAACAATGATTAACGAGGCGCTCTAACCTTTATATCCGAACGGCAGTGATAATGTGTGTGTGACGTGACGACGTTTACGACACACGACTCGACAGGTTTTTGTCTCTTCGCATGTTATTACATCGTGAAGGGGCGTTCTTTGAATTGACGTGAAATTTAATTGAATCAATTCGTGGTTTTCCTCGGGCAAATCACTTTCGATCATTGCCCGGATCGATTTAAAATTAATTTATTTACAATTCTTATAATTCAAAGACAATCCCTTTACTTTACACTCAGTTTTAATAACTTTCTCCGGGTCGGAGCTATTCACGACCTCATAACCATAAAACATTTTCCGCCACCCGATACAAACGACTTGATGTAGTCAGTCGGCTCCTTCAGTTCACTGGTCATGTCCCCGAGAAGGTTACCCAACGGTGGTGCCCATTTATCCGCTTGACCGGTGTTGACAAAAATCACCGAGTCTGTATCGTAATAAAGGACACGTTTTCCCAATCGTTCGAGATAACTATACAGTTTGAGACGCGCCTGAGCAGTAGTATATGCCGCGATAACGACGCTTGTTTGCGCTGATGGTACAACCGCCTCGTCAATGTACGACCAATTCGCGTACAACACCTGATCGTTAACCGGCATTGAACGATGAACTTCTTCGTCATTGTCGCCGAGAAGCAACAATAACTCTTCGCGATTCTTTATAACGGTCGTCTGCGTTAAATTTGACCGCTGTCCAAATTTACCCCAAAACGAATTAAGGCAGAGTTTTGCGACGGCCTGCAGTCCCGGGTTTTTCGCGATTTTTTCGTCATCGAGCCGAATACCCTCAGCCCGTTCATACTCATCGATGTAACGAGCTTTGGATTCGGCATCTATGCATTCTGCGGGCCAACCACTAGCCTCTTGCTTAATACGCAAGAAGGTATTGATATACTCGACAAAGAGTCCTCCGGTGAGTGTTACGGGGTCGTATTGTGTCATCTCATAGGCCCAGATAATTGAGATTTTCTTCATCTCGTAGCCCATTTCACGGGCCTTCTTTACCTCGTCCACGACCCAGGTACCTGTAAACACTTGGTCAGCTGTGTCCTCGTGAAAGCACGCTGTCTGTGCTCTTTCCCCGGCGCAGGTGCGACAAAGAGGGAACAGTAGCTTACCGTGCATGCGGACAGGTAGCACAGGGTGAAAGAGGTTTCGCGGCGGTAGCACTGTGCACCTGATCGTCTCGTTGACCGTTGTGCCCAGCGCGTCAAACGAGCCATTCAACAATCTCTCACACTCTGTATCCACGTATATCTTCGGATGGCCCATCGGGAAGCGACCAACCTTTGATATATACGGATACAAGGAGCAGATATCAATATAGCTGATTTTCTCGTTCGGCGCTACATCGTACACCGTGACCGTATTACCCGTACGACCAACATAAAACCCATCGCGAGCATGCAAAGTCTCGGTTTTTAGACGCCGATGATTACGCAGAAAATCGTTTATTGCCGGATTCGATGGGCGCAACTCCGCAAATTCACACCCCCACATTGTCTTAAGCTCATAGCCCGATGAACGAAATTTCGCATCACTTGCAAGGGTACGCTCATAGCGGTCCTCGTACGTTCCGTCATTGGCACATGACTTTTGCGTGCGATTGTCGGGAAAACAACGAGGATAGCCATGCCAGTAACAGCCGTGAAATTGAAATACAAGACGCTTTTCATCGAGCTGTAGAAAACCATCAACGAGTGGGCCTTCAGGTAGTCAAAATTCTCGGCCTCTAGCAGCGTGAACGATCTCGTGATCTAAACAATTCTCTGGCCACAGAAGCCACGCGACGGCCTCTCTTGAGTGCTGGTCCGCAAGCCTATACCCGCCGTTCGGGATGAGCCCGATCGTTTGAGGTTTGAAAAAATTACGCCTGAATACTTTGGAGCAACCTGAAGTGATAGTCACTGCCTCCGTAAATGAACAGACGTTACCAGCCTCAAGAAATATTTTGCGAAATTTTTGACACGCACGTTACAAAATATCGACATCGAGACAGCAATATTTTTCGATTTCAACGGAAAAATCGAAAATATTCCCAGAGGCTACCTGCTCCGTGTACTGTCTATAATTCTGGTGAGCAAGCGTGTTAAATAAATGGGGAAAGTAGCCTTTACTCATTTTATCTGCAAAACCGAAGGCTTGCGGAAGAGCACTCAAGCGCATGTGAAAGTAGTTAAGACTATCTATAAACATTGTGCGTTCTATACACATAGAAATGATTGCATTACCCGTGAGAATTAGTTTAGGTCGTCCGAGATTGCTGAAGTTCGCAACTACATGATGCAATATGAATTGTGCGTCGAAGCCTTTCGCGTTGTGCGCGATGCATACGATTTTCTGGAAAGACGTTGTGCGACGTACTGCTAAATTAACAAACTCCTCGACCAGTGAGGCTCGGTAAACATATTTCCGAATACCGCACCATTCGCAAAAGCTCGATGAATCTAGATTGTCCACACTCTCGAGACACACCTCACAAAGCTGTTGTGCAACACAAAGCGTTACGATGTGTTCTCGAGTATCGTCTTCCGGTGTTGCGGTGTACGGAGTATCCTGGCGGGTCTCGATGTCATAAAATATAAATAGGGTTTGTAGCTTCGAGGCAAGGCGGTCTCGGGGGGGGGGGGGGGGGGCTTCAGTGACTGCATGTAACAGAGTTCGTTGAATCCATGACAACCACGACAATGCTGACAAAACGATTTCTCACTATTGTGCGTGTTCTTTGTCGTGTCCACGAGCTTAGAGCATTTTTTGCAAAAACGGATCGTCTCACAAATCGTTTTACGCTGTGTGTGGAGATCTACTGCACGATTTTCACGGGGCTTGCGGTGATTCGCAAAACACTCAGCGCTGTGAAAAAATCGATTGCTATGCTCGCACTCCTGCTCGTCACTGCCGCTGCCATCTTCGGATGAATACCGGCTAGCGCAAGGTGGCGATGAGTAGCAGCGCGGGCATGTGCTTGTACACTTATGGTTCTGCAAATAGCGGTACGAGGAATTACACGGAATGCAATAATTCGCCATACCACTTGCAGCAGTGAGGTTCGTAATAGGCACAAAGTGTTTTGATCATCAAAATACGCGGTAATAGGCGCAAAGTGATTTTGATCGTCAAAATACGCGATATTAATCACCACACGCGCTGATATATCTTGAAATCTCGCTGGTCCATTGAAAATTGCGTCAGCACCACTACCGAGAGATTTCCAATCATATACCATTATGGCAACCCTTGAGGCCATAAAGTAGCGTTGGAACGTCTCGATTTCAGGTAGTCCGCACCCGGCCGCTGGGACTACCACCTGTGCCTCTACCACAAGCTTGTTAGCCTCATCTCTTTAAAGCTTTGATTTTTTATGACGTATCCGTTCATAAAAAACCTTTGCTTCGGCAGTGCTATCACCCTTGTTACGGGCATTCGCGAGAGCAACCACAAGCGCGCGGGGGAAACACAGGTTGTCCGAGTTGCCGATCGACACAATAGAGCGGTTCTTTGCGAGTTTATCCTCTAAGCTACCTGCACCTGTGACCATATCGACGTACGTAACTGTGGATATAAGTGTGTCGTACACCGATAGGATTCTAGCGCTTTGATTTACACTACAAAGCAGCTGCTAAAATTGTTCGTAATTGAATCGCCATATGGGCCTCATTGAGATACCTGCGCTACCATGGGTCATATCTTGAGCCATAAACCCAATCCCTATCATATTATTCGGGGGGCACTGTGCGACAAAATGCTCGTGAATATCGCGAATTGCATTCCGAATCCATGAGATAGGGTTAATACCCTGTGGAGGCCGAAGCACGTGATGTGACTTTAAATCGTGACGATATATACTCACGCGGCTCGCCTACCAAACGAAAACGCTGTCCTACGGATAAAATTATATCCCTATCATCTGTATCACCTACATTATTATTACCGCCCGGAACAAGCGCGTCATTTTCAGCGTTATTAACACCGACGGTGGCATCACCGTCGTCGTCGTTATCGTCGCTCGCAGCACCTATATTTATACTATACTTAGACCTCGCGTGGCCAGCACCGATTCGAATATCTTGCCGGTCACTCACCAGTTGGCGCACCAGTGGTTCAGTCTCGGCGATCCACGAATTCACCGAGTCAGATGGCGAATCAGATGATAAAGATGTAGTCGCTCCATCTCCATTTGCTGCTCCGGGACTCGCTGATCCGCATCCTGATGCTGTTGCACATCTATCTGGGCCTGTTATATACAACCCATGATTGAGAATTAATTATTAATCCTCGGAAAAGCCCCAATATGATTTCGAGAAACGGACAGCAATGAGGTCATCGTCATCGTCGTACGAATCGGATCCCTCGTCGACTTGACCGTAGGAGTTGTACCAGGTACCCTCATTAGCCGCAAGTAATACGGTACGATGTGTATACCTGGCACAATTTCTACGGTCTCGTCAGCGCTACCTGTCTCGTGGGAGGTCGAGGAAGAATCAGCGGATTGTTCAGGGTTATTTGGAGCGGCAATTAAAGAGTTGTCATGTTTGTGTGACAAGACCAAGTTATTTACCAACTGGTCATCCCTGTCGGCGCTCCACCCTGTTGCTGGCGAATATCACCTTCTTCCTCCTCCGCCTCTTCATACCCAACACCGAGCCATGAACGCACAGCTACGGTTTAACATCAACGTATGTTAAACCGAATTCATGTCTGCCAATAATACATATATACACATGAAATGTTGAAAATATTTATAAATATTGAACCTCTCAAAAAAAGTATTAAAAAGTGAACGTTATTCCAATAACTAGAATTAAATTCAAAAAATTTAATAACAATATTTATAAAAGTATAAATATCTTATTCCTCTATATAAAATATATTCAAATATATAAGACAATTATTAAATAAAAAAGAAAATGAGAATTTACAAATATTTTCAACGCTTTTTTTAAAATAAAAAATAAAAATCAAGACTCAGGATTTTCACGACTCTCCACTTGCTGAGGGACCGTGATGAGATCGCCCATAATAATAGTCGCGGCATCAGATACCCCATCGGAGCTCACATATCCAACGGTGATACGGCTGAAGCTGCTTCCATCAGGGGTATTGTCGTCGCGGTCCTCTCGCTCCTCCTCCTCCTCCTCGATCGCTGCACCATAAAACAATTGGGGGACGTTGTGTTCGCCGTCGACCTCCATGGGAATTTGTCCGGTCCCCGTTGATCGACCTCTCCATGATCCGCGACCACCGCGGAACTCGCGCTGGCCACCGTGTCGATCTTCGAATCTGCCTGACTTTGGTCGTCCTCGTCCTCAAGCACCCAGATTCTGTCAGGGTCTTCAGGGTTGTAGTACAATACACCCTGAAGTAGGTGCTGTGGGTGCTCTTCGACGGGTTCGGGTGATGCTGGACTATCAGCATCATCGTCCGGTCCACCGCGGATCACGACATTGACGTCGAAATGCGGTGGATTAGGGGAATCCGGGGCTATGAATTCCGCTTCATCGGCGATACTCGCCTCCGAAGGTGCGGGACTAACGAGATCCACGACTTCGTGGGGTCGATCCTCGGGGTCACGGGGCGCCGATGGGAATGGTGGCGTCAGGAGGTCGACGACCTCTACGTCACACAGCGCTGGCCTCTCCGGAGCAGCGTTTTTTTCATCATCGTTGGCCACTACCATCTCCTGTTGATTATCGTCACCGTCTGTCGATGAATCACTATCTGCTTGGTCGGCCCAAGCAGTGAGATTGATAGCGGCCCGCGAATTATCGTAACATTCGAGCAGGCTACGTACAGCTGGGCAATCTCCAGCATTTCGCTTACGCACCGTCTCGCACGCAATAACAATCGCATGGTGCGACTCATCGAAAGCTTAAAATTTGTGAGACCGTGCAATAACCCTGATACTCAAGGATCTCAACACCGCTTTTAATTCACGCTGGGCTTGGCGGAGAATCATTTGCCTCAACCGTGAAGCCTAATTTCGCGTGCAGCGACGTGCCGTAGGCGCACTTCGAAGTCTCGCAAGTCCAACCACTTTGAGAATCGTCTTGCACAACTTGCGGGTACGCTCGCACTATCTACTCTGCACATTTTCTGCCATACACTGCATTTTCACGAGTTTTTTTAAACACAAAATTAAAAAAAAAAAAAGTCACTATGTTTTTCGTCACAGAATCATGTAATAATCGAGTAACGATAAAGTCAAATTTTACAAATAATAACACTCTCAGTTCACTGTAATTCCAATGAATTCACAATGTACAAATGTTGTATATACTGAACAGATGACACACACACACACGAAAAACAAACCGTTTAAACAATGATTTGAAAACGCGAGGGATGCTGGAGTGTCACGAGTGACTTCTCGAGAGAGAATTAAACAAAGTCCGAGTTTCCAAAGATTACATAGTTTTAACCACACTCTCTATGGATAGATTTTAGTAGACAAAAGTAAAAAAGAGGCTGTGACTATTTTTTCGAGAGCAAACATTGGTCGAAACCACAAGCCAGTGCTTTTCCGAAAACCTTTTTCTGCATTGAAAACGACATCGCACAGGTGCGATATAATGTTTGGATTACAACAAACTTCAAAAGCATAAAAACGATGCTACCTCATGCGAAGATCTCAAAACAGCTTGAAGTCCATCCTTGACCCTGGTCATCGATACATTGGAGACACTTTTTTTTTTAAATTATTACCGCCCCCGCGGTGAGATCGGAAAATTATCTCTGGGTGGACATCTCTTCAGGGGCGCCAAGGGCGGGAACTCTTACACCTTACTGCGACAACAGGTTAGCGATACCCTTAAACTGACTGCTATAAACGTCTTCCATTGTGACAGCTATGTATCACTATTTTGATTACCTTTGACGCTAACGACGATGCGACCCTCGACTCTGGTCATCGATACCATGGAGAACCTTTAAAAAATTATTACCGCACCCCGTCCGCCGTGAGATCGAAAAATTATCGTGTACCTCTACAGGGCGCCAAGGGCGAGAACTCTCACACCTCGCTGCGACAACAGGTTAGCAACAACCTTAATCTGACTGCTATAAACGTCTCCCATTGTGACAGCTATGTATCACGATTTATATTACCTTTGACGTTAAAGACAATGTGACCCTCGACTTTCGTCGTCGATACCGTGGAGACACTATTTTAAAAATTATTACCGCACCCCCGCGGTAAGATCGGAAAATTATCGTGTACATTTCTACAGGGCGCCAAGGGCGAGAACTCGTACACCTCGCTGCGAGGTTAGCGATACCATCAACCCTTTAACCGATTGCTATAAACGTCTTCTTCTCTTGTTACAGCCATGTATCACAATTTTTATTACCTTCGACGTTTAAGACGATGCGCCTATTTTTTATCTCTAATCTCTACACCAGCAGGTCTGCACATGGTTGCTTTAGTGCGACACTTGTTATTCTCTGCATCGCTAGACAAGAATGTCTAGGAAAATATGATAACTACTATAAAAAATATTGACAGCAAACGTGGACCACTCCCAAAAATTCCTATTACTAACAGACAGACATTCCTATTTTCTGATGATTCATAAACCCTGTAAACCTGCTATATTAGTGTACACCTACACATAATTACTTACCGGTCACGCAACCTCACCTTGATAAAAATACATGTGATATTCAAAGGTATCCAGAGTTTAGACATCCTACGAAGCGTGTGTATATAAACATCACCATAATTCCTATAATCGGCAGTCAGGCCCGTGGCTTTAGTCGAGATACATTGTCAAGTTCAACATGTCGCAAGCTATAACAAGTGGAAATCGCAGCGATAGTGACCTACAACCCTCGACCATGTACCGAGTGCTGTCGGGGACGGAGAAGAAGCGCCTCGAAGGACCGCTGATCCTCGGTACAACATACACTCTCAACCAGTCCGAGACAAAAAGAGTAAGTGTCGGCCTACAGCCTCGTGTCGATGGAAGTATCCAGCCTATCGTCAAACTGCAGAACAATAACACCGCTGGTGGTATTGTTTTCGAGTCAAAGGATTGGATTTTACTGCAAGGCAAGCTTCCGGAAATTTCAAAGTATTTTACCCATGGACAGAAGGTAGTTTGTGGTTCAAGCTGGTTTACTCCAGACCCGATACACATCGCCCACCTCGAGATTCTGTTCACGTCAAGCTATGGATCGAAATCTATAGTGTTTGATCGCCGTGTTAAAAGAATCCCGTCTGATCAGATGAACGAGAGTCAACTGGACCCCGAACCACCAGCGAAAAAGCATCGCAAAAATTATTCACCAGCGGTTGTGATGCGAACGCCTTCGTTCGAGGGCTTACAAAACATCATGGTGTGCACCGACGAACGCTTCAAACGACTACAACGAAATGCCGCAAATGTACAAAAATGCGCTGTAGTGCTTTGTGCTGAATTGTCGCTGCATATCCCGACTGACGAGACTCCAGAAAAAATTAACGAACATCGCATAAAATTATTGTTGAAGAATAATTTTAAATCTTTGAAGGATGCTGTGCAACGCCACATGGATCCTGAATTTGCCGAACTTACGTTTGACATTGTGTTTCTGGAGCTTACCGTGTTGTGCACTGCCTTCATTGCAAATGAACTACAGAAGGCACTCACAGTGAAGAGTGAGGAGTCTAAACAATAACGGCAAACTCTGCACATACATATGGTAGTGTGTCTGTTTATTTCCGTGTTGTGCCCGCGGAAATAATAATTGATCAAATAAGTTAATTTTATTGATGAATCTTCCGAACTAAATTCTACTTATTATTCATCGTATCTTATTGTAATTAATTATAAAACATATCTATTGCGACTCTCTTTGAAAACGTTTGTAATTTCTTTCACCTGCGTGTTCTGCGATTATGTTTAAATATAATTATTTCATTGAAAAAATGTTTATTTATTTCACTTACCAGAAAAATTGAGCATCATTCGAAAATCCACATGAAAAGGGTCAGACGGGGAGAGGGCTGCCTCCCACATGCCTCGAGGAGGGGGGAGAACAATCACCGCTCGGGGAATTATGGTAATCAGGGGGTGGGAGGGGCCTGCCTCCCCCATCTCCCAAGGCGGAGGAGTCGGAGGGAGGTAGGGAGGGGGGTAGGGTCTGTCTCCCCAGCTCATGCCTATACTACTTCTGTCAGGATAAGGTCGATGCACGCACCATTTGAAGAGCTGGTCGAGTGCTTAGTATTGCCGACCATCACAGAGCAATTACCACAAGTCAAGATTAACACTAAACTGATATGTTTGCCTAAAGGAGTGCAATTGGCCGATCCTAAGTTCCATCAGCCTGGCGCGATAGATTTGCTTTTGGGGGCTGGACCATTTTAGCGATAGTTATGCCCAGACTCGATCCAGCAGCCAAAAAGAATACCGAAATTGCAAAATACGTTGCTAGGATGGATAGTGGGAGGAGAACTCGTCAATGCAAGGCCAAATAAACAATTTTGTCGACTCATAATTAATGTAACCTTGGAGCAACAATTGGAACGTTTTTGGTGTCAAGAAGAGCCTTAAAAGAAGAGACGCATGACCATGGAAGAACATGACGGTGAGCAACAATTCTTGAATTCAGTACAAAGAGATTGCACAGGGAGATTCATAGTTGGCTTACCCAAAAAATCGGATGTCATTCTAGGAGAATCGAAGAAGCAGGCAGTTCGGCGTTTCTGCTCACTAGAGAGACGTTTTCGACGCAATCCAGAAGTCACAATCGAACACGTGAAATTTATGGAAGAGTATCAGGAGCAAGATTCAGACAAGAAGATTCGTTCATCTTGGCCCACCAACCGGTAATAAGGCCAGACAGCATCACAACTAAATTGAGAGTTGTCTTCGATGCCTCTGCCAAAAGTTCGCTTGGCACCACATTGAATGATAAATTGATGGTCGGACCAAATTTGCAAAATAATTTATTTGTTATAATTCTCAGGTTCCGGTCACATGAATTCGTAATAACTGCGGATATAGCAGCAATGTTCAGACAGATCGTCGTAAGAGAGGAAGATAGGGATGTACAGAGAGTTTTGTGGAGAGCAGACGAATACAAACCCATTGAAATGTATAGTCTTAACATCGTAACCTATGGGACAGCTCCTGCGCCCTACCTCGCTATGAGATGCTTCCGGATATTGGCCGAAGAAGAATCCGAGTTTACCCACGCAGCAAGAGTTCTCCGAGATGATTTTTACATGGACGATGTATTGACTGGTGCTGAAACCTTAGAAGAAACTATATCTCTGCAGCATCAGTTGGATCAACTACTGAAAAAGGGTCAGTTCCAACTACGAAAATGGCGTGCAAGCGATCGACGAATACTTGACACAATAGCAAAGGAGAGCAAAGTCAACAGCTTGATGATGATCGATAAAGAAGGGCCACTGAAAACACTTGGTCTTCTTTGGGATTCTAGCTCAGATAAGATGCAGTATAGTGTGAAGATTGGAGAGACGTCTGAGATAACAAAGCGCGTTGTGCTTTCAAAGATTGCACAGATCTTCTACCCACTGGGTCTGCTAAGTCCAGTAATAATCGATGCAAAAAGCATAATGCAGAAGATGTGGCAGTCGAAGACGGGATGGGATGAACCACTATCCTCTGAAATGGGAACAGTCCTATAGATCATTACCAGAAATCAACAACGTAAAAATAGGTAGAAACGTCAATCCAGGAAACGCGAAAGAAACCTTCGATATTGTCGGATTCGGCGATGCCTCTGAGATGGCGTACGGGGCATGCCTCTGCGCCTTGTCAATCGATTTAAAAGGTAAGAAGCAATCGCATCGTATTGCCTCGAAAAGCAAAGTGGCACCCCTTAGAACAATTTCACTGCCAAGATTGGAATTTAACGCTGCGGTTTTGCTTGTAAAGTTATGCGAAACGGCACGGCAAGCGTATGGACCAAAAATCAGGAAAATTTATCTTTGGAGTGATTCCACAATTGTGCTTAGTTGGATTGCAACGTCTCCGAATATACGGAAAACGTACGGAGCTAATAGAGTTACAATGATCCAGGAATTGTCGCAAAATGCAGTTTGGTCACACGTACCATCTAAAGAGAATCCTGCGGATTTAATATCAAGAGGTGTTTCCGTCGATCAGTGGGGACTCAGCAGGCTCTGGTGGTATGGACCCGAATGGCTCTGCACCGGAAAATGGCCCGAAAAAAGTCTCTCGAAGTCGATATGTCAGAAATAAAGTCATCCGCTGTTCTTATGGATACAAGTAGTTCGGCCTTCGAAGTGCTAAAACGATTCTCATCGTTTGACAAACTTAAGCGAGTAATGGCTTTCGTTCACAGGTTCAGGACAAATGCATTGGGTAAAAAAAGAACTGGTTCGTGCTTAGTTGACGAGCTCGAGCAAGCAGAAAAAGCAATTGTGAGATTAACGCAAAGACAATCTTTCGCGGCAAAGTTTCAAAGTTTTTAAGTTTCGTTAGAGCAAGGGGGCAAGTGATAAAGCATGGTAGGCTTGCGTCTCTCAATCCGTACCTTGACAGTGATGGACTACTTAAAGTAGGTGGACGATTGGCGATGGCTGACATTCCTGAGGGTCAGAAGCACCCAATAATATTGCCTTCTCGACACCATATTACAAAGTTAATTCTCCAAAAAGAACATGTTCGGCTGCATCATTGCGGCTTGAGAAATTTGCTCTGTTCGCTGAGATGGAGATATTGGCCACTGAGTGGAAGAAGAGAAGCCCGAAAAGTCCCAAAAGGATGCCTCGAATGTTTTCGGAACAACCCGAAAGCTCCAGAAATCATGATGGGTGACTTGCCGAGTCAACGAGTTCGTGCATCCTTAAGGCCGTTCTTAACTACTGGGGTGGACTACGCGGGTCCGTTACAAGTGCGAGAAAGTCGTCGCCGTGGGCGTGTCCACGTTTCGAAAGCATGGATAGCGGTGTTCACCTGTTTCGGAACAAAAGCGATTCATTCAGAAATTTTCACCGAGCTAACGACAGAGTTCTTTTTAGCGGTTCTACAAAGATTTGTTGCTCGCCGAGGAATTTGCTCTCAAATGATATCCAATAACCGTACCAATTTTGTGGGTGCAGCGCGGGAGCTCAAGGAGGTATTTCAATTTCTCGAGAAGGAGAAAGACGTTATATCAGATCACCTAGCTCGCCAAAAAATTCAATGGAAGTATATTCCACCACGGGCACCACATTTTGGCGGTTTGTGGGAGGCGGCGGTTAAGGCGACAAAAAGGCACTTAAACACAGTGACTAAGGGTTTGATTTCGACATTCGAGGAGTACTACACACTTTCGGTAGAAATTGAATCGATCTTCAACTCCCGACCTCTTACCCCCTTATCCAGTGACCCTAATGATTTAACAGCGTTGAGCCCTGCCCACTTCCTGATTGGAGACACACTCTTATTACCGCCAGAACACAATTATTTAAACGTCGCAGCCAATAGATTGTCAAGATGGCAACACCTGCAGAAAGTAAAACAGCATTTTTGGAAGCGATGCCACGAGGAGTATTTGCAGCAACTGCAGAAACGTCAAAAACGGTGGACGCACGGTGAAAACCTCGAGCTCGGAGCACTTGTATTGCTGAAGTAGGACCATGTTCCACCCCTTCAGTGGAATCTTGGAAGAGTGGTGGAGATCCACCCTGGAGCAGACAGTGTTGTAAGGGTAGCAACGGTGGCGACTTCAACAGGTCTTTTTAACCCTTTGAAGCATACATTTTTCCTGACATAAGATCTACTTTAAATTTGGGGTCCGGGGGTTTTTTGGGTCGCTGATTACGAATCCGAGCTCAAAATCCGGAAATTCAATATGGCGGATCCAATATGGCGGACCCAAATCCACAAAGCAGCTTGATGAAGCTGGAACTCGGTATGCAGGGGTTTTTGGGGTCGCTGATTACGAATCCGAGCTCAAAATCCAGAATTTCAAAATGGCGGATCCAATTTGGCGGATCAACATGCTTAATGTAGCTTGATGAAGATGAAACTCGGTATTCGGGGGGTTTATTGCGTCGCTGAATACGAATCTGAGCTGAAAATTCAAAAATTCAAAATGGCGGATCCATTATGGCGGACCAAAATGAACAAAGTAGCTTGATGAAGATGAAACTCGGTATGCAGGGGTTTTTTGGGTCGCTGACTACGAATCTGAGCTCAAAATCCAGAAATTCAATATGGCGGATCCAATATGGCGGACCCAAATGCACAAAGCAGCTTGATGAAGCTGGAACTCGGTATGCAGGGGTTTTTGGGGTCGCTGATTACGAATCCGAGCTCAAAATCCAGAAATTCAAAATAGCGGATTCAATATGGCGGACCAACATGCTCAAAGCGTAAATCGCAATTGTTTTGCGGCATACCACACCTAAAACGATTTTGATCTTTAGGTACAAAATAATATGAAAAAGTAAAAAAAAATATACAAAACAAAAAAGTAAAAAAAAATATACAAAACAAAAAAGTAAAAAAAAATATACAAAACAAAAAAGTAAAAAAAAAAATAAAAAAAAAGTAAAAAAAAAATAAAAAAAAAAAGTAAAACAAAAATACAAAAAAAGTATAAAAAAAAATAAAAAAAAAGTAAAAAAAAATTTAAAAAAGTAAAAAAAAAATTTAAAAAAATAAAAAAAAATATATATAAAAATATGGAGCTAGAAACTCGCTACGTCCTCGCCGTTAGCTCCGGGTAATGCTAAAAGCGTAGTTTTTTTAGAAACTCAGTGTAGCAGAATCAACATATTGAGCATCTCCGATGTTCTAGTAATTCCAGTAAAATCTCCGGTTTTCGTTTGTCATATTGCATCCGCCATTTTTTATTTCTTGATTTTTAGTTCAGATTCGTAATCAGCGACCCAAAAGACCCCCGCATACTGAGTTTCATCTTTATCAAGCTACTTTGAGCATTTTGGTCCGCCATTTTGAATTTTTGGATTTTGAGCTTGAATTCGTAATCAGCGACCGAAAAAACATCTCTGAACTCATTTTTTGTTCATTGTTTACCTGGCGGATTAACTATAATTACATTTATTATCTAAAAAACGTGTTTTTTTGTACTATAGTAATTATTAACACCCACTAAGTGAAACATAAACCCTTAATAGTCATATTGTAGTAGCAATTGGTCTTCTAACATCCTAAATATACATTTACATTCGTCGTTATGCGCTAAAAAAAATTTTTATTGAAGAAAAACAGAGTTGAAGTAGGTGACATACCAGTATGTCACTATGCTTCAAAGGGTTAAGAGAGCGGTCAAAAAACTCTGCCCGTTACCAATTGAAGAAAACTAAGTAATACGAACTGTTTATGTTGCTTTTATTTATAATCTATTTTGTTCAAGCTTCCAGTTTTTTATATCATATTGTCCAGAGTTTATGTTTAAAAATCTATGTTCATATATTCATATATTCAATTATATATATATATATATGTATATATATATATATGTATATATTTAATCTTTCCTGTCATTGAAAGAGAGCCTTTCAAGGGGGCGGCATGTCGCGTAATATAGCGCCACTAGTGAGGAAAAAGCGAATAAAGTGATACTATAAATTTGGAGATTTTTTTTTGTGTGCACCCTTCCCAAACAATGCATGCTCTCAGCAACGTTGCGGCGGTCGCAAAGGATCAAGCGCAGTCGTAAGCTACGGAAACGCAACCATCTCTCTCATGGAGAGTATATCTATATATACTCGATCAATCAGAAAGATGGGTCGGAAGCGCACTATTTTTTCCACGTCGAGTATATCTATATATATTCGACCAATCAAAAAGATGACTCTAGTTCGACAACTCTCCAGTGTGGCGGCGCTGCAAATACGGAAAAAAAGTTGCCTCAAGAATATCGCTTCATTGGCAATCTCTCTACTTATCTTTGATTGAAGTATACGAATTCATTTAATTAATGAAACAATAAAGAAAAACCTAAGGAATCAATTGTTTTGGTTTTATATAATGTATAATATGTAGTGTAATATGATTTTTTGAGAAAAACAATATTTTTATTGTCATAAATAGTAAATTTAAAAAAATTTAATATCTGCTGTTCACCTTGTTAGGTAATCACTACTTTATAATCCTCTAAAAGCAAAATAAAGTAAAACGTATTTGCACTAAGGTAAAATATAAGTACGCTGTAAATTTCGTTCAAATTTATCGATTTGGTGGAAAGTTAGTGAGCCGTACACATATGCGTACCTGAAAAGGGCAATTTTTTAAGGTGAATGCCAATATAAACAAAAAGGAAAATTACTATAGTATTTGTGCATACTTCCCAATGTGAAAATAAAAAATGTAAAGAATTTTAGCTCGCTCTGTCCATTTGGACCAAAATTACTATGTAATACGGACGTCCGGGTAACAATAAATCTGTTGTTCCTAACAAAAATTATTTTATAATAGAAAATCTATAATCTTTTACACCAAAAATATGTATTTCATTGTGTTTGAGAACTGTGCAATGAACAAAAATGGATTTATTTAATTTAAATTCAGATTGACGTACAAATAGTGAATTAGGTCCAGTGGAACGCGGGTTTAATAGGCACTTAATAGGCACTTTAATAGGCACTGTCGGTTTTTCCAAAACGTGAGTGTCTAAAAAAATGAATATCGAAAATAACACGCGATCGCAGCCGGAGTACACTAACGATCGCAATCTATTTCCGAGAGAAAACGTATCAATTCTTTGGGGTCGCGAAGTATTGACAAAACGCGACAGGATGCACTTCCGGGAGCAGACGATTGCGGAAACGCACTGCCGCTCAGGCTGCTTGTCATGGTAGAGAGGGTCGAGGTATGGCCCAATAAATAGCTCCGCTTAGGGCAAGATGGAGAGACGTCCCGGAGTTAGTGCACTCACTGTACTAACTCCGGGACGTGAACTCTGGGTTTTACTCCTTAGAGTAATACTCGCACGGCACACATAGGCAAAGAATACCAAGCACACACGCGGCGAAAACACTTATCACGAAGGATAGGGCGAGAACGAAGCGAAGGCGCGCGCGCGAACGACAGAAATACTGTCCACACGGAAGCGTATAGAAGGCCCGAGGCACCACGACGGTGTCTCGAGCGAGACTGATTACTTCAAATCATAATCAGAAACAAATCAACAATAATACACAGACCTCCCCGAAATCTCTTGCTGGCTGTATCAACTATTCAAGTACATTGTTGCGGATTCTAGCCGCGGTGCCGGTAATGATCGGTGACAAGGTGGTATCGTGTGGGAGTTTAGGGAGAGCAATAAATCTTAGCCGACACGCATTTTATTGTAGAGTAATGAGAGGTGTCCTTTTATTGAGTAATACATTGAGACTACCTGTTACGAGCTGTTTTACTTCCTTAGAGCGCTTCTTGTACGTTCGATGGCGTTAAGATATCCGTGCGGTGCCTTTGGCGAGAAGTCCGTTGAGATGTCCGTAGATTTTGTAGAGAATACCATTCTAATCCTAGTTGAGCGCTCACTTCAGCTATATTGCTGAGTTCACCGCACAGAATAGTTTCCACATTGAATTAGAGCATTTACATCAGAGAACTACCGCCTGAGTAGACCGTAGATAGGAGCCCAGTGAAAAATGTTATGAGCACGTGTATCACTGTCACTGTGTCTTGCGCGATGCGCACAAGCCCGAATATTTGATATTCGTTCTCGAAGCATCGATTCTCGATCCGTTGGAGACGTGCTGCCGCGCTAAGAGCGCGCCATGAGACGTAAGTAACAATGCTTTTCCTCATCATAGATGGAGCAATCTTTTTTTTGTTGCTTCAAATAACTGATTGGAACGCGTCATTCCCGTTAGAGAGTTGAATTAGTTCACTAGTTCGATCAACGAAGTGAAATAGTTGCAAGTAGCAAAAAAATTGTTCTCTAAGTACGTGAAAGGGCTTGTTATAAATTTCTTTAGTAGTTGCCCTAACTGACAACGTAGTTCTGCAACGATACAGAGCTATCCACCCAAAAATATTTATTCCAACCGAATAATCGTCTGACTCTCAGAGCACTAAGTAACTTGGTTGCGTTTAACTATGTTATACGCTTAACGTTGCGTTGCCTTCGCGTTTAACGTTGTTACAATAACCAAGTCGTTATTTTCGTGTAGACGTCGATTTCATCGACGTCAAGAAAACATTTTATTTCGGTGTATGATACGATTTTAATGTGTTACAAATTGATTAACATAAACGTCGTGACAGATGTATGAATTATGACGTAAACTTGAACATTCTCAAAATTCCAGTTCGACAGGGGCTGCTCCAATGGCACTATTCTTTCCACCTTATGGCGCTCATCAGGAACATTCGGTCGCATAGCCGGATACATTTGGTTTGGAGCTTTGAGCGACTGGATTGGCCGGAAATCCGTGATATTTATTGCTTGCGGTATAACACCGTTATCCGCTACGGTCGTAGCTATGGCTCAGGAGTACATACTTTTTGTTATTGCCAGCATCTTTCACGGATTTTTTCATGGTGGATTTACTATGTCTATGCTTCTCATTGTGGAGATAAGTACGAATTCCTGGAGAACCGGCCTGCTGGCAATTAGTTGTGGGTGCTTCGCTCTTGGAATCGGTAAGTAGGCAAAACAAAAATTACCCTCAATTTTGAGAATGTATTGCCGGGCGCAAAAGACCTTGGGAGGTTGTTAAATTTCGCATTTTATTACTTATATTAATCATTGAGTATGGATTAAAATGAATTGAGATTTATTCTTTTCCATTTTGTCTAATGAAATATTCATACGGTTGGGAACCAACTGTCTGCTGATGTGGAAACTTATATCTAAATCTGTCGCTTTATCTTAATTTATATGTTGATATTTAAAACAAAACTATATCCTAAATTCTTCAATCTGAAATTCTGAAGACTGGATAAGAAATATAAGACGATGAACCGACGAAAAATTAACTGAGCTTAGGGTAACATTGCCAGGATTCTCTAGTATATCCGGTATTGGAACGCGAAGATCAACCATATTGATAGATATCCTTTGTTTTCCTTGTTTTCCCTCGTCGCTAGGCCTATACAGGGTCGGCCCTGGTTATCGTTGTTTTTCCGATAGAGAAGAGCTCGAAGGTAAGAGGGAAACTGCAGAAAAACCTCTATAGATACAGTCGGTCTTGAGTCCACCTCATGGCACGCAAATTACGTCACGATTTTCGTTGTAATCACACATTACAGCTGTATACATGTGACCACCACAGTGACCTGCGTGTGTCTCACGTATTCATCTAAACTTTCATCGTATCCGTGTTTTTATTTTTCGAGAATGTTTTTTTAGATAATCAGCTGCTTTTATAATGCTGAATACGTTGTCACAAAAATAAGTTTTCATGAAGGGTAGACCTTGTAGAATAATATGTAAAGCTGCCTCCGAAATGTCAACATTGTAATTTTTCTGGTTTCGAAATTTTTACGTAAGGACACTCAGAATTGTCTGGATCGTCGAAAAGGAAATGGCTTGGAAGAAATATGTGCGTGCGTGTGTGTGTGTGTGTGTGTGTGTGTGTGTGTGTGTGTGTGTGTGTGTGTGTGTGTGTGTGTGTGTGTGTGTGTGTGTGTGTGTGTGTGTGTGTGTGTGTGTGTGTGTGTGTGTGTGTGTGCGTGTGCATGTGCGTGCGTGCGCGCGCGCGCGTGACCGGTGGCATCGTAATACGCTTCCGATAGAAATCGTGAATGCTTAGGATATACTAGCCTTGCGAAATGCTGAATCCGTGCTCGATCATTTGGATTTTCAAAAATAACTATATAATTAGCATTTCATAAAATATTCCGTTGTCCGTGGCGCTGATGGAAAATATTTTGTGTAATAAAGATAACACTAATGTTTTTATGATGACTACCTTCGGTAGATAAATCGTCAGTGGTGTTATTCACGCATTAAATCGTCAATAATACCAAATTTTTTTGCCTGATCGTCGGTTGAATAATCTTCCGGCTCTGATAGACGCTCGTGGAATTTAATCTTGGATCTAGCCGGTGCAGGAGAATTTTTGAATATCGCTTCTGTATCGCGAGATTGTCGCCATGATAGAATAGAATTTAATTGAAGAGTTTATCGCTTATTGCCTCGATATGACGTAAGAAACGACGAACAAAAACACCGTTTCACAGCAACCAGTTGATCCACAGATCAGTGACCTCCAGGGATGATTCTAGCGTACGTCAATTTTGTTTAAATTGCTTTTTCTGAATTTCACCACTACAAAGTGATTAATGGAAAGGACGATGCTCGTTCTACTGCTACAGCTAACCTATAAGCTTTTCGGCAGGCGGGTGCGGTGGCACGAAAAAAACACGTTACTATAAGCTGCTACGACGTGTGCGTGGACAAGCGCAGAATTGGAGTCTATCACACGAAGAATATCCACGTCGCTTTAAGCTATTTCGACGTGGCTGGAAACGCAACGACCTAATGTACGTGCGGGATTCACGATCGCTCCATTCTAGCTTATAAGGTAGTGAACGTGGCGGTCAGCTTTTATACTACGGCGAACCCCCACAGACACATGCTAACATACTTACCTCTCTTTCTCTCCTCGGTCGCTTCAGCAATAGCTCGTCGTCGCGTAGTCGCTGCATCGTCCCGAAGCTATATCTCTCTATATTATAAAATAACTAGGATGTTATTATGGCTTGTGCGCTGCGCATTGAGGGTTGCGATTAATGCGCTCGCATTAAGGGACTCAGGGCGAATAGTTCGGGCTCGGGGTCTCGAGGTGTGTAATTTCCCAAAAGGTATGTGGGGTCTCACACACCTATACTCGAATTATTCTAAGTCTTTCGATGCGAGCGCGCGCAGCGCGCGAGTCACAGTAACATCCTAGTATATTATTCTTTTTTTTTATTCGCATTTACCCCCGATTTTTCAAGCATTACGCCTATCACACGGTCGGCCCTGGTCAGTAGCCAGTCCTCCCTGAGGGCCTTGTCCGGATCAGTAACCAGGCACCCATGCAGCCGCATCCGACTTCCCTGTCTATATCGCATTTTCCATAGCATTTCTGCTGAGGGCACAGGAAAACATTGCGCAAAAACCTTATGCCGATATAGTCGGTCTCGAGTTCGCCTCACGGCACCGGAGCTATGTCACGACTTTCGTCAAGAATGTAAATACAGACTACAGTTGTATACATGTGACCCCGACAGTTACCTGTGTGGGTCTCACGTATACATCTGGAGCTTTATCGGGTCCGTATTTTTATTTTTCGACGAAAATTTTCAGTGGCAATGGGAATCGAACCCGCGACCTACCGATGCTCTGGTTTGGAAGCCAGTGCTCTAACTACTAGACCACCACACCAGTAGATATTACATGGCAAAATCGGGCTGACTCCCGCAAAATTCCATGGCCAGCTCCAAACGACTCGCCTAAAATTCAATGGCCAACTTGAAACGTCTTGCTTAAAATTCCGTGGTGAGCTTGGAAGAATCGCTCTAAATTCTATGGTGAACTTGAAACGACTTGTTCAAAATTCCATGGCTAACTTGGAATCATCCGTTCGAGATTCCATTGCCAACTTGGAACGTATCGATCAAGATGCCATAGCCAACTTGGAAAGACTCGCTCCAAGATCTATGGCCAACTTGAAACAACTTGCTCCAAGATCTATGGCCAACTTGAAACAATTCGCTCGAAATTCCATGGCAAACTTGAAACAATTCGCTCGAAATTCCATGGCAAACTTGTAACGACGCGCTTAATATTCCATGGCCAACTTAAAAAGACGCGATTGAAATTCCATGGCAAACTTGGAATGACTCGCTTGAAATTCCATGTCCAACTTAAAAAAACGCGATTGAAATTCCATGGCAAACTTGGAATGACTCGCTTGAAATTTCATGGCGAACTTAGGAATTTTCAATATTTTGAAAATTTAAAATATATACAAAATTCTGAAACTTCTGGAAATTTCAAAAATTCTATAAATTATGAAAATTCTATAAATTTTGAAAATTCTATAAATTTTGAAAAATCTATAAATTTTGAAAATTCTATAAATTTTGAAAATTCTATAAATTTTGAAAATTCTATAAATTTTGAAAATTCTATAAATTTTGAAAATTCTATAAATTTTGAAAATTCTATAAATTTTGAAAATTCTATAAATTTTGAAAAATCTATAAATTTTGAAAATTCTATGAATTTTGAAAATTCTATAAATTTTGAAAATTCTATAAATTTTGAAAATTCTATAAATTTTGAAAATTCTATAAATTTTAAAAATTTTATAAATTTTAAAAATTTTATAAATTTTAAAAATTTTATAAATTTAAAAAATTTTATAAATCTTAAAAATTTTATAAATTTTTAAAATTTTATAAATTTTGAAAATTCTATAAATTTTTAAAATTCTATAAATTTTTAAAATTCTATAAATTTTGAAAATTCTATAAATTTTGAAAATTCTATAAATTTTGAAAATTCTATAAATTTTGAAAATTCTATAAATTTTGAAAATTCTATAAATTTTGAAAATTCTCTGAATTTTTAAAATTTCGAAAATGTTGAAAATTTTGCAAATTCAGAAAATGTTAAAAATTTTGCAAATTCAGAAAATGTTGAAAATTTTGCGAATTCTAAAAATGTCAAAAATTGTGCCAAATCTGAAAATTTAAAGAATTTCGCAAATTCGACAATTTGTTCAAATTTTGGAAATTTTGCAAATTCGACAATTTGTGCAGATTTTTTTAATTTTAAAATTTCGCATATTTTGCAAATTCTGAAAATTTTTCCCCGTGAAATTCTGTGCATTTTGAAAATTCTGTGAATTTTAAAAATTCTGTGAATTTTAAAAATTCTGTGAATTTTAAAAATTCTGTGAATTTTAAAAATTCTGTGAATTTTAAAAATTCTGTGAATTTTAAAAATTCTGTGAATTTTAAAAATTCTGTGAATTTTAAAAATTCTGTGAATTTTAAAAATTCTGTGAATTTTAAAAATTCTGTGAATTTTAAAAATTCTGTGAATTTCAAAAATTCTGTGAATTTCAAAAATTCTGTGAATTTCAAAAATTCTGTGAATTTCAAAAATTCTGTGAATTTCAAAAATTCTGTGAATTTCAAAAATTCTGTGAATTTCAAAAATTCTGTGAATTTCAAAAATTCTGTGAATTTCAAAAATTCTGTGAATTTCAAAAATTCTGTAAATTTCAAGAATTCTGTGAATTTCAAAAATTCTGTGAATTTTAAAAATTCTGTGAATTTCAAAAATTCTGTGAATTTTAAAAATTCTATAAACTTTTAAAATTCTATAAATTTTTTAAATTCTATAAATTTTTTAAATTCTATAAATTCTTTAAATTCTATAAATTTTTTAAATTCTATAAATTTTTTAAATTCTATAAATTTTTTAAATTCTATAAATTTTTTAAATTCTATAAATTTTTTAAATTCTATAAATTTTTTAAATTCTATAAATTCTTTGAATTCTATAAATTTTTTAAATTCTATAAATTTTTTAAATTCTATAAATTTTTTAAATTCTATGAATTTTTCAAATTTCCAAAATCTCAAAAATTTTGCCAATTCTGAAAATTTTAGAAATTTTGAAAATTCGACAATTTGTTCAAATTTTAGAAATTTTGAAAATTCGACAATTTGTTCAAATTTTAGAAATTTTGAAAATTCGACAATTTGTTCAAATTTTAGAAATTTTGAAAATTCGACAATTTGTTCAAATTTTAGAAATTTTGAAAATTCGACAATTTGTTCAAATTTTAGAAATTTTGAAAATTCGACAATTTGTTCAAATTTTAGAAATTTTGAAAATTCGACAATTTGTTCAAATTTTAGAAATTTTGAAAATTCGACAATTTGTTCAAATTTTAGAAATTTTGAAAATTCGACAATTTGTTCAAATTTTAGAAATTTTGAAAATTCGACAATTTGTTCAAATTTTAGAAATTTTGAAAATTCGACAATTTGTTCAAATTTTAGAAATTTTGAAAATTCGACAATTTGTTCAAATTTTAGAAATTTTGAAAATTCGACAATTTGTTCAATTTTTAAAAATTCGCAAATTTTGCAAATTCTGAAAATTCTCCCCTGTGAAATACTGTAAATTTTAAAAATTCAGTGCATTTTAAAATTTCTGTGAATTTTGAAAATTCTGTGAATTTTGAAAATTCTGTGAATTTTGAAAATTCTGTGAATTTTGAAAATTCTGTGAATTTCAAAAATTCTGTGAATTTCAAAAATTCTGTGAATTTCAAAAATTCTGTGAATTCTAAGAATTCTGGGAATTCTTGAAATTCTAAAAAATTTTAAAATTCTCAAAATTTCTAGAATTCTCAATTTTTTTTTAAATTCTTAAAATTCTCAAAATTTTTAAGATTCTCAACATTTTTAAAATTCTCAAAATTCTCAAAATTTTTAAGATTCTCAACATTTTTAAAATTCTTAAAATTTTTGAAATTTTCAAAATTCTTAAAATTTTTAAAATTCTCAAAATTTTTAAAATTTTCAAAATTTTTAAAATTTTTTAAATTTTTAAAATTCTTAAAATTTTTAAAATTCTTAAAATTTTTAAAATTTTCAAAATTTTTAAAATTTTTAAAATTTTTAAAATTCTTAAAATTTTTAAAATTCTCAAAATTTTTAAAATTCTAAAAATTTTTAGAATTCTCAAAATTTTTAAAATTCTTAAAATTTTTAAAATTCTCAAAATTCTTAAAATTTCAGAAATTTTGAAAGATCTAAACATTTCCAGTATTCCAGAAATCTTGAAAATTTTGAAAGATCTAAACATTTCCAGAATTCCAGAAATCTTGAAAATTTTGAACGATCTAAACATTTCCAGAATTCCAGAAATCTTGAAAATTCTCAAAACTCTGGATATTCTGAAATTCTGGATATTCTGAAATTCTGGATATTCTGAAATTCTGGATATTCTGAAATTCTGGATATTCTGAAATTCTTGATATTCTGAAATTCTGGATATTCTGAAATTCTGGATATTCTGAAATTCTGGATATTCTGAAATTCTGGATATTCTGAAATTCTGGATATTCTGAAATTCTTGATATTCTGAAATTCTGGAAATTCTGGATATTCTGAAATTCTGGATATTCTGAAATTCTGGATATTCTGAAATTCTGGATATTCTGAAATTCTGGATATTCTGAAATTCTGGATATTCTGAAATTCTGGATATTCTGAAATTCTGGATATTCTGAAATTCTGGATATTCTGAAATTCTGGATATTCTGAAATTCTGGATATTCTGAAATTCTGGATATTCTAAAATTCTGGTTATCCCGAAATTCTGGATATCAAGAGACGCGGCAGCGTGTCGAGACAAGTACAGTTACAGTTTAACTGCTGCAGATCATTTACTCGCGCCAACTCGTTTTAGCCACTTTTTTTCAAGGTTAGTGTGTTATATTGATTAAATGATAGCGATTTCAAGTCTTTTTTAGATATAATCAGATACTACAGGCCAAAATAATTCGTTTCAAGACCAGAACGAGCGTTCTACGTTCAGTCGTTTAGGTGATATGGTCATTTATATTTTAAAGCTTCCCTGAAATATTACACTTTTTCAGTAGTCGACTCTGTGATTTCGCACACTTATCTTTCGCAACCTGCCAACCACTGTGTTTCGCAACCTTCTCATCACTATAAGAAAATCGTAAACGTCATCCAGTGATGAGCCAGTTTATGAAATACACGGTGAAGCAATAGTATATACATTGTTAATGTTAATAAACGAACGATTTCTCTACAGCTTCGGTATCCAGGTCAATTCGTCCATATTTTCCGATGTCCAGGTCGACCGCTCCGTAGTTTTTCGTGTCCAGGTCGATGGCTCCGCAGTTTTCGTCGTCTAGGTCGATCTCTCAACGGTTTCGGATGTCTACGTCGACCTGTCCATCCAGGTCGATGGCTCCATAGTATTTGTTGTCGAGGTCGATCTCACCGTAGTATTCGTTGTCCAGGTCAACCTCTCCATATATTTAAACGTCCACGTCGATTCGTCCATAGGTTTTGATGTCCAAGTCGACCTCTCCGTAGTTTTCGGTATTCAGGTCGATCCCTCCATGGTTTCAGATGTCCAGGTTGACCTCTCCAATGTTTCCGGTATCCAGGTCAACCTCTCCATAGTTTTCCGTATCCAAGTCGATGTCTCTATAGTATTCGTTCTCCAGGTCAATCTCTCTATAGTTTTAAGTGTAAAGATCGATTCCTCCAAAGTTTTCGATGTCCAGGTTGGTTCCTTCATGGTATTCGACGTCCAGGTCGACCGCTTCGTAATTTTCGGTATCCAGATCGATTCTACCGTAGTTTTCGATGTCCGGGTCGATTTCTCCATAATTTTCCCTATCCAGATCGACCGCTCCGTAGGGTTTGCTGTCCAGGTCGAAGTCTCTATACTTTTCGGTTTTCAGTCATTAGAACTGACAGAGAACTGTAAGTCTTGAAAATCCTATTCTTGGTTCAAATTTGCAGAAGTCTTTCGACTTTTTTGAAAACATGTATTGCAATCAAAAGCAAGTTTTTTCGGAATTTCTTGAGACAGTCGCAGCTTAGCTGTACAGCATAATAGAATGGTACGCATACGATTTAACGATCTATTTACTGTTAAAAAAAAGTTAAGTGTTGTCTTTCCATCAGAATCCTGTAAATATGTGAGCTCCAGTATTTTTATTTTGAGTAAAATAACCGTAATAATACCGTAGTTTACCGTTAGTCTTTTTCTGAAAATTTTGCATTATGAAAATACGATCACGAGAATTGCTGGAAAAATGATTTCACAAATCAACTATACAAGTTTGAAATTACTGGTCATGGAATTTATAAAATTTATAAAAACATAAAATCCACGTATTTAGATGCAGTTACTCAACCGTATATAGTGATACCACTGTAGGATAAAAAGCACTGGAAAAATGCTATAGCAAAAACTTTGCAAAAAGTAGTGAAATCCCACAAAAAAACCCTCACGGGTAGAAAAATTGACACAAGTACATTTACGTGAGTGGTATCTAGTACCCCCAAAAACACAGTGTGTCAAAAACTTGAGCCATGAATTAGGTATAGGTACAAAAAGTTGTGGAATAAACTAAAAACAAATTCAGCATGTCAAATACATGTTGTACAACATATATGTACATTATATACGTGTACATAAATAGTAGTTTTAGTATTAACAAAAATGATTTGTCGCATTTAAAGGAAAAAAATCCGTAAGGAAAAAAAATCATAAATTGAGAACAACAATTAATGAATAAATAAATTTCAACTTAAAAAAAAATGAAACGGAAGTACTTGGCGAGTTTGCCAAATATCCTATGCGGTTCACCAGTATTCAATCATCATATTAGCATAAAAACTCGCCAAGTACTTCCGTATAATTTTTTGGGATGTTAAAATTTATTTATTCATTTATTTTTGTTCTCAAATCATGATTTTTTTTTTACGGATTTTTTCCCTTTAAATACGAGAAATTCTTTTTAGTTAATATTAAAACTACTTTTTATATACACGTATTTAATGTATATATATGGTGACAATTGAAGGGTGGCCACTCCTTTTTGAAGGCTTTGAAATGGTCGTTTGGGGCCGTGCAAGGGGTCCTTTTTGAGTTATTTTTCAATCCCTCTTCGATGGTGCAAACGATTCTTTGTCTAAGGAAATAGTTGTAATGTTAAAATTTTTAGTTTTTGCAGTTTTCCGATAAACTTGCTTTTGATATTTTTGTCGTAAAGTTGATTGAAAACCGACTCTAAAACGCCCGAGGGTTCTATTATTTAATGAATTTTTCACCAGGAAAATTAAATCGAAAGTTAGTATATTTAGCAGTCGACGCGTGTTATAAATAAGGAACGAACAATTTGGGCCAACGCTCCGGAAAAAGGAGCATCGCGAGTCTCGAGACACTGCTGACCGCTAGCTAGAAACCCGTCCGCCACCCGTACGAGGTTACGTCGGCCGGCGGTCAGAACGAAGATCAAATCGATGCAGTATTTTAAACTCTATAATGATTTATACAATGCAAAACCGGAAGTGCCGAAGTTTTTTTCGAATTCCTCGTTTCAATATGTTCATACCGCATTATCGAAATCGTTTACAGGTTGCTGCATCGAAACCTCACAAAAATTCAAAGATTGCGGTCCATCGAAATAAAAAAGCGTAATTTGAATTTCCCATACACCTGAAAAACCGGAATTGCTGAAGTTTTTACGAATTTTTCACTTCGATATGTTCTCAGGACATTATCGAAATCGATAACATGTCAATGCATCGAAATTCGAACTTCGGGTTTTCGGAAACCAGAAGTTCGCGGTTCATCGAGATGAGAAGGCGAATTTCAAATTTCCCATACACCTGAAAAACAGAAAGTACCGAAGTTTTTCGGAATTTTTCGATTCGATATGTTCACAGGACATTATCGAAACCGTTTACAGGCTGCTGCATCAGAACTTTCCGAAAAACAGAAGATTGCGGTCCTGCGTGATAAAAACGCAAGCTCCGAATTTCCCATACACCTGAAAAACCGGAAATTCCGAAGTTTTTCAAGATTTTTCGCTTCGATATGTTCACAGGACATGATCGAAATCGTTTACATGTCACTGCATCGAAACTTTCCGAAAATCAGAAATTCGCTGTCAATCGAGATGAAAAGGTGAATTTTACATTTCCCATACACCTGAAAAACCGGAAGTACCCAAATTTTTCCGAATTTGTTGCTTTAATATATTCACAGGTGTGACCCGAGGTTCGCTCCTGAAATAATGGGAGGGGAAAACGGGTAAAATAAATAATTAACGCAGTAGTTTTTATTTAAAAACTAGAAACTACTTTAATTATTAAAAAAAAAATCAACGTATACAAAAAAATATGAAAAAGAGAAAAAAGAAAAAAAATGGCGAGAAACAAAATCCGATTACTCGGTTCGGAGGGCAGTCAAAAATTATTATAAACAAAATATGGGCGCCAGTTGCAAATTCGGTGCAACACCGTTTCCGAAATTAAACAACAAAAAAACTAGTAAAAATCACAAAATCTCAAACCACGAAGTGGGATAACAAATACGCAAAATAATTAAAATAGGGGCATTAGCTGTCGGGTAGGGCTGAGACAAAGGTCAGGGTGAGGGGCAAAATGGCCTAACGGTCGGCTCTTACAATTTATACCCGTGTGGTCTTAACTATAATTGGCAATTATCAGGGTGGCACAAAAAAAGGGTTTTGGGGTCGAAAAATAATAAGGGTAATTGGTGAAAAGGGGAAATAAAAAGAAGGGGGGGAAGAATTTATATTGAAAATTCGTAAAAAGTCCGAAGGACGATTCACGAACTTTTAACGGTAAAATAATGACAAAAAAAAAAACAAATTGTCGAGGGAACAATAAATAGAAAAAAGTCCCAAATTGTCTAAAGGACAATTTGGAATAGGGTGACGGGTAATAATAAATAATTGTTGGGGAGTAGATTGGGGATTTCGGTGCTTCTTCGAACGAGTATTGACAGTGGCAAAATGGCTGATAACGAGGGGACACTCGTTATCGGGTTATTTTATTAATTATGGGGAGTTTCTGTGGCGAATCGGGGTAGTGAAGGGTTGCACGGGGGCGTAAGGAGTATGGTCTCAAAACTTACAGTATTTTAATCCCAAAAAACGATTAGAGCACTCAGCAAAAATCAAGTAATTCGTAGTTAGTACGTTTATCTCACTGTACACGGAGCATGAGAAAAGAATAATGAGAACAATAATGGCCAAGAATCCTCTCCGTCTTCTTGCTCAAAATTATCCTAATTTTCTAATTTACCTATTGGCTGATTAGCATAGAGAGAGACATCAATGCTGCCGCGGGCAGTAAGTGTAACGCGGGGTGGTAGTTCGAAAGGTGAGTAATGGATGGCGGCAAGAGTCCCGTAAATCCCCGATCGATATCCTCTCGCTCAACGACGGCTTGCGATCCTCCTTACGTTGAACGGCTCCGCGATAACGTCATCCGCGCTACAATCCTACTCCGCGACGTTTGTCGCCCCTCTCCAATGCTCAGCACTACTTATTTTGATATAGGTGGGCCGGGGGGGAAGGCATTGTGGTCTGTTATTGTTTTCGGGAATGTGTTGTGCGCGTTCGGGCAGTGCCCGTAGCGGGATTTCGCTTTAGCGAAATTTCTCGTTACACAGGATATAATCGGAATCGTTTACATGTCACTGCATCGGATCTTTCCGGAATCCATAAGTTTGCGGTCCATCGTGATAAAAAGGCGAATTGTGAAATTCACATACACCTGAAAAACCGGAAGTACCGAAGTTTTTCTGAATATCTTGTTCCGATATGTCCATAGGGCATTATCTGAACCGTTTACAGGGTGCTGCATCGAAACTTTGCGGAAATCAGAAGTTTGCGGTCTATCGAGATGAAATGGTCAATTTCAAATTTACCATACACCTGAAAAACTGGAAGTACCGCAGTTTTTCCGAATTTCTTGTTTCGATATGTTCACAGGGCATTATCGAAATCGTTTTCAGGTTTCTGCATCGAAACTTTCCGGTAATCAGAAGTTTGCGGTCCTTCGAGATGAAACGGCGAATTTTGAAATTCCCATACGACTGAAAAACTCGAAGTACCGAAGTTTTTCTGAATTTTTTATTTCGATATGTCCATAGGGCATTATCGAAATCGTTTACAGGTTGCTGCATCAAAACCTGACGGAAATTCAATGATTGCGCACCGACGAGATGAAAAAACGAATTTTAAATTGCCCATACACCTGAAAAAACGGAAGTGCCAAAGTTTTTCCCAATTTTTCGCTTCGATATGTTCACAGGACATTATCGAAATCATTTACATGTTACTGCATCGAAACTTGACGGGAATCCGAAGTTTGCGGTCCCGCGCGATGAAAACGCAATCTCCGAATTTCCCATACACATGAAAACCCGACTATTTGGTCGTTTGTCGCTCCATTCGTGAGACTTTCAGTGCTTATAGCAATAAATACTTGAAATCTCGCACAAAGTGAGCAGTATGAAAAACCAAATAGAACCGGAAATAGCTTGTCTAACTTCGTGTGCCAGTACGTTAATACGTTGATCAACGATAAATGTCGCAAAGGAGCGAAGTGACGGTTCCATTGACGATGGAAGGAGCCGATTTTTTTTTTCCGGGTGGGCGCGACCGCCTTATTATCTTGAAGATGATGAGGTTGAGTGGCGTGGTTGGCTTCGTGGTTCGACAATTAAAGAAATGATTGAAGAACCGTGGTTAGGTTGGCCGCGTCAGGCTAACTGGGAACATGAGGGAGCGACTGAGCGTCTGGTGTCGGTCGAGTTGATCCCCGACTCAGGGGTGTACATTGAGGAATTATTACTCGACGTCATCATTCGGCGCTGGAGGGAAAAACCGAGGGAGCTGGTCCGTCGCCTCATAAGAGCCATCGTGGGGCCTGACCAGCTGATGAAAATGACGCCCAGCGGTTTCAAAAATCTAAAGCCGATTCCCGCAGCTGTATTGTAAGCTGTGAAAGGTAAGTCATATGTTCATTTAAAATGAACGTACATGATAACATTCTTGTTTTGTATTATAATTTTCATTTTCTTAATTTTTTCTTAGAGTTCGTGAAGAAGAGTGCGCGGCCCTGCCACCGTTTCAAGCACACCGCGTTTACCCGCGTGTTAGTTTTAATGTGTAATACTTTACGAAACCCGAAATTATAAAATGTATTAAAAAAAAAAAGATTGGTTGTCTTGAAAATTGTTAATTAATAAAAACTTAGAAAATTCACATTCACTTATTCACTTATACGACTTCTTGATGTCTCACTCATCGGTTCGTTCGTTCATTCATTCATTCGTTCTTGGTTCATCCGTTTATCCATTTATCCACCCATTTGGTCATTCGTTCATTCAATCTCTCATTGTCTCGATTTCGGAATTTCTAAATCCTTCACTTTCTGGATTTCTGAATTTGTCAATCACTTATTTTCTCGATTCATTCATTCAATCATTCGTTCGTCCTTTTCCGGGACCTGCGTTCTATGTTCCACTCATTTATTTTTTTTCCTTTGTATTATCGTTGACTTTTTTTTAAAGAAGAAGTGTAGTCATGCATTGTTTACGAAAACTATACGAAAAATATTATGTATTTAATTTCTATGAATGAAATGGAAAAAAACAAATGAATAGATGCATGAATGAATGAATGAATGAATCAGTGGATGAAAGAATTTATGAATAAATGCATAAATAGATTGATTGATTGATTAATAAATAACATTTAATTTAAGGGTGCGGAAATAATTGTGTTTCCGGAGGCTTCGCGTGCATGAAACCCTCCGTTTCTGCACTTGCATAAATTATTGTAAAAGGGTGAATCATTATAAATTATTATGATTGTTTGTAATAAAAATACGGTACAATTACAAATTTCGTCTTCTCGTTAAAGCTTTCACGGTTTCCTCCCTCGATACCGACTTTTTATTTGCATGTATCTCTTTCCTTCTTAGGTGCCAATCGCGAAACGGTTCGACGAATTATGCGGACACAGCATTATCCGTATAAAGTGCACAATCGTCACGAATTGTTGCCCAGAGACTCGATGCAGCGAGAAATTTTCTGCCAGTGGGAAACGCGACAAATGGAAGGAGATCCACACTTTTTTGATAGAGTTCGTTTCACGGACGAGTGTTGTGTCACGAACCTTGGCCTACCCAATAGACAGAACGAACGCAAGTGGGCCGAAGAAAACCCTCATAGGTCAGTAGATGTGCAAATGCAACATCATTGGAAAATAAACGTCTGGATGGGCCTCATCGGGAACTGGGTTGTTGGTCCGGATTTTTACGATGGTACACTTAACAGCGCAATGTATTGTGCATTTCTAGAAAACGAGGTATCCCTGTTACTTCGACACGTTCCCCAACAGATTCGAGATAAAATGTAATGGATGCAGGATGGGGCTCCAGCACATACAGCAAGAGTTGTGAGGCTGTTACTGAACGACCGATTCCCACAACGATGGATTGGTGCAGGAGGACCGGTGAGTTGGACGCCACGCTCACCGGATATGACGCCATGCGACTTTTTTTGTGGGGATTCATTAAGAATCTTGTCTACAAATCACCACCGACGACAGTGGACGATATGCAGCAGCGAATCATCGCGGCTTGCCAAACGATAACGCCAGCAATTTTGAGGAGAGTCCGTAGGAATTTCCACCGTAGGGTAAAATGCTGCATACGGCGAGGTGGCGCACACGTTGAGCAAAATATCAAAAATTTTGAACGCTGGTTGAATGGAGGAGAATTATCGGAAGTTATCCTGTTGAGAGCTCGCGAGTCCCTCGGAGTCTCTCGGACACTCAAAAAGGCGAAAAATGTATTACAGATTATTTTAAATTTTGTTCAATAAAATGTTCAAACCTCATTCAATTTCTAACCTGAGAAGAATTATTATTATTCATCTTATTATTATTTTCAAGACAACCGATCTTTAATATTTGTTGTACATTTTTTAATTTCGGGTTTCGTAAAGTATTACACGTTAAAACCAACACGCGGGTGAACTCACTGTGCTTAAGACGGTGGCAGGGCCGCACACTCTTCTTTACGAACTCTAAGAAAAGTTAAAATAAATAAAAAATTATAATACAAAACAAGAACGTTATCGTGTACTTCCAGTTTGAATGGACATATGACTTACCTTCCACAGCTTTCAGTACAGCTGCGGGAATCAGCTTTAGATTTTTTAAACCACTGGGCGTCATTTTCACCAACTGGTCAGGCCCCACGATGGCTCTTATGAGGCGACGGACCAGCTCCCTCGGTTTTTCCCTCCAGCGCCAAATGATGACGTCGAGGAATAATTTTGTAATGTAAACCCCCGAGTCGGGGGTCAACTCGACCGACACCGGGAGCTCAGTCGCTCCCTCATGGTCCCGGTTAGCCTGACGTGGCCGACCTAACCACTGTTCTTCAATTGTCGAACCGCAAAGCCAACCGCACCACCCAACCTCGTCCTCTTCAGGATAATAAGGCAGTCGCGCCTACCAAAAAAAAAATCTGGTCCTCCCATCGTCAATGGAACCGTCACCTCGCTCCTTTGCGACATTTATCGTTGATCAATTTATTAACGGACTGGCACAATAAGATAGACGAAGCTATTTCCGATTCTATTTTTTTTTTCCATACTGCTCACTTTGTGGGAGATTTCAAGTATTTATTGCTATAAACACTGACAGTCTCACTGATAGAGCGACAAACGACCAAATATTCGGGTTTTCATGTATACGGGAAATTCGAAGATTGCGTTTTCATCTCGATGGACCACAAACTTCTGATTTCCGAAAAGTTTCGATGCAGTGACATGTAAACGATTTCGATAGAGTCCTGTGAGCATATCGAAAAATGAAATTCGGAAAAACTTCAGCACTTCCGGTTTTTCAGGTGTATGGGAAATTCGAAGTTTGCGTTTTCATCGCGCAGGACCGCAAATTTCGGATTCCCGTCAAGTTTCGATGCAGCAACCTGTATACGATTGAGATAATGCCCAATGGACATATCGAAACGAGAAATTCAGGAAAACTACGGTACTTCCGGTTTTTCAGGTGTATGGAAAATTTTAAATTTGCCTTTTCATCTCGATGGACCGCGAACTTCTGATTTCCGATAAGTTTCGATGCAGTGACATGTAAACGATTTCGAGAATGTCATGTGAACATATCGGAGCGAAAAATCCGGAAAAACTTCGGCACTTTCGGTTTTTCAGGTGTATGGGAAATTCGGAGTTTGCGTTTTCATCGCGCAGGACCGCAAACTTCTGATTTCCGGGAAGTTTCGATGCAGTGAAATGGAAACGATTTCGATAATATCCTGCGAACATATCGAAGCGAAAAATCTGTGAGAACTTCGGCACTTCTGGGTTTTCAGTCGAATGGAAAATTCAGAGTTTGTGTTTTCATCGTGCAGGACTGCAAATTTCGGATTTCCGTCAAGTTTTGATGCAGCAACCTGTAAACGATTTAGATAATGCCCTATGGACATATCGGAACGAGAAATTCAGAAAAACTTGAATACTTCCGGTTTTTCAGGTGTATGGGAAATTCAAAATTTGCCTTTCCATCTCGATGGACCGCAAACTTCTGATTTTCGGAAAGTTTCGATGCAGTGACATGTAAACGATTTTGATAATGTCCTGTAAACATATCGAAAAAAAAAAATTCGGAAAAACTTCGGCAGTTCCGGTTTTTCAGGTGTATGGGAAATTCGGAGCTTGCGTTGTCATCGCGCAGGACCGCAAATTTCGGATTTCCGTTGAGTTTCGATGCAGCGACCTGTGTACGACTTCGATAATGTCCTGTAAACATATCGAAAAAAAAAATTCGGAAAAACTTCGGTACTTCCGGTTTTTCAGGTGTATGAGAAATTAAAAATTTGGCTTTTCATCTACATGGACCGCAAACTTCTGATTTCCGGAAAGTTTCGATGCAGTGACATGTAACCGATTTCGATAATGTCCTGTGAACATTGTGACCCGCATTTCGCTCCTGAAATGGTGGGAGGGGAAAACGGGTAAAATAAATAATTAATGCAGTAGTTTTATTGAAAAACTAGAAACTGCTTTAATTATTCAAGAGAAAATCAACAATCACAAAAAAATATGAAAAAGAAAAAAAAAAAAAATGGCGAGAAACAAAATCCGATTACTCGGTTCGGAGGGCAATAAAAAAAATGTTATAAAAAATACGGGCGCCAGTTGCAAATTCGCTGCGACACTGTTTCCGAAATTAAACCAAAAAAAAACTAGTAAAAATTACAAAACTTTAAACCACGAAGTGGGAGAACAAATACGCAAAATAATTGAAACAGGGGCATTAGCTATCGGGTAGGGCTGAGACGACCCCCATGGAAATGAAAATATATAGCAGGATATATAATTTACATATGCTATATATGACGGCAAAAAGTTCGATATCTTGTTTGTAATATTGCATGTATATTTTATATATCATTGGATATATAACAAGATATAACACTGAGATACATATTCGATATAATTGCATTGTATAATATATGTATCAGCGAATATATATTCACGTATACTTCATAATGTATCTATTTTTTTATTTTATTTCTATAAATTATACATATGTCATGTATGCATTATATATGATTAGATATATCATTACATATATATATATAATTTATATTGTGTTATATATTTTATATATAAACAAATATAATCGCATGACAGGTAATAAAATGCATTGTCACCAAGAAGTGTCAAAGGTATACACAGCTTGAGGTAGTATTTGCACGTAACTGTACTCAACGCCCTCAAAAGTGACAATACTTTTCGATGGGATAAGAATCTGAAAAAATCGAGTCTATAGAAGGTGCCGAGAAAATTTATTTGCATAATAATAATCCTAACATTTTCTAATAATGAATAGGAGAAATAAATTGTTCAAGAAATCTTCGGGCAAGCGAACTTTATTTTCTATAAAAAAAATGTTAATTTCTGTGTCCACGGTTTTGATTGATTACCGAATTTTCGCTGTTTTTCAAAAATCTTGTTTCTGTGTTTGAGCTGTGTTCGCGCATATATTTGACCAATTGTTCGGGGACTTTTTGAGAGTAATAGACGGTTTTATTACAAACAATTGTAAAAGATTCGTAGCTGAACACGAATCATTCAAGATTTTTTTTTAAATTTCGCAAATTTCGACGATTGGTAGAAATTCTGTATATATCATTACGATCGTACAGATAGCCTTACGCATGGATAGCTGTTGTAATATAAATATTCAAACCGAAGAGCCCTGAGTCCACATTGTCAAATAGGATAAAGAAAAGGTATGAATATTAAGCTTGTCAGGAAAATAATTTCCAAATTTTCGAGGATAATTTTTTATTGGCTCCTTACTCTGAAGGCGTCTGTTTCTAAATGTTACACCTTGTTTTATACATGTATCTTCATAAAATTACGTATGTTCTAACTATGCATTTACGCTTATGATACATTTTCAATCAAGATTATGAGTGGGACATTTTCGTTTTTTTTTTACTATGATAAGCTATTACGATTGACCATAGACTATTGTTTTTTATGTCAATAATTCACAATGGTTTGGATGTATACAGGCTAGCGAAACTTGTGGGTCGTTCAAGTGGAGCATGGTTACATTTTCTTTAATCATAGAGATATTTATAACAGCTAAGTCATCCAATCGCCGCGGCAAAACAACTAAGTGTTCCAACCTTCTGTCCTTTATGAAAGGACCATAACATTCCTTGATTCAGGTTGCCGAAAATAACGATGATGAAAAGCAAGGAGAATAGCTCCCAACGAACGATGGCAAATGCAACCATCTTATTTCTTATTTATCTATCTCATTTCTTATCTTATCTATCTTATTAACCTACTATCCGTTAATATTATTGTATCTACATGTTCATTCATCATACAAAAAAAAAACTGAAGGAAAAATAAATAAAATAAAATTTTCATAATGATGATAAAAGATCATTTACATTACGCTCTGAAAGATGTACAACAATATTTATTATATATACATGAAAATTGAATATATCGTATATATGTTGGATATATGTTTTATATATATATTTTAACGATGAAAATGGAAATCTTGGTAGAGTCAACATATATAGAAGATATACTAAAAATATAAAAGCAATATATACAATAATATACACCAAGTATATATGACACATGTACAAAGTATATATATAGGATATATCTTTTATATATATTTTTTATATTTATTGTTATATAATTAATATATCTGTTATATATTTTCCGATATATATAATGCGGCAAAAAATTCGATATCCCAAGATATACAGTAGATACATATGTGATATATAATATATATCTTGGATATATACGATGTATATAAATTATATATCCGAAAATATATTTTTGCATATACTTCATTTCCATGGGGAGAAGGTCAGGGTGAGGGGCAAAATGGCCTAACGGTCGGCTCTTATAATGATTATACCCGTGTGGTCTCAACTATCTTTTACTATAATCAGGGTGGCACAAAAAAAGGGTTTTGGGGTCAAAAAATGACAAGGGTAATTGATTAAAGGGGAAATAAAAGAGGGGGGGGGGAGAATTAATCTTGAAAATTCGTAAAAAATCCAAAGGACGATTCACGAATTTGTAACGTTGAAAAATAATGACAAAAAACAAATTATGGAGGGAAAAATTAATCGAAAAAATCCCCAAATTGTCTGAAGGACAATTTGGAATAGGGTGACTGGTATTAATAAATAATTGTGGGGGGTTGGGGATTTCTCCGTGCTTCTATGCACGCGATGACAGGTGGCAAGATGACTGACAACGAGGGGACACTCGTTATTGATTCATTTCGTTGATTAAGTTGATTTTGTTAATCTATGGCAAACGGGGGTATTAAGGGGTTTCACGGGGTCGTAATAAGTGTGAGCTCAAAACTTACAACAAATTGGTAATCTAAATCCAAAACAAAAGAAGGCACTCAGCACAAAATCTATTTTTGGCGCAGAAGATGAACTTTAATCGCTGGCTTTATACACGGCACGAAAAAGGAATAATGGCTAATCATCCTCTGTCTTCTTCCTCGAAATTTATTCCTAAATTTCCTATTTTTCCTATTGGCTGATTAGCATAAAGAAAGGGACATCAACGCTGCCGCGAGCAGTAAGTGTAACGCGGGGTGGTAGTTCGAAAGGTGAGTGATGGATGGCGGCAGGAGTCCCGTAAATCACCGATCGATATCCTCTCGCTCAACGACGGCTTGCGATCCTCCTTACGTTGAACGGCTCCGCGATGACGTCATCTGCGCTACAATCTCACTCCGCGACGTTTGTCGCCTCTCTCCCATGCTCAGCACTACTTATTTTGATATAGGTGGGCCGGGGGGAAGGCATTGTGGTATGTTGTTGTTTTTGAGAATGTGTTGTGCGTGTTCGGGCAGTGCCTGTAGCGAGATTTCGCACTTAGCGAAATTTCTCGTTACATTGTGTATCATCGTAAGTGCCACCTGACCCCAAGAGACTGGAGTTCTTTCTGTTTCCAGTATTTCGTTAAACAGAGCAAGCAGGTAGTAAATCCAGTTCTCGGGGAGAGCTTTGAAAAATTCATTCCCGAAACCGTCGAGTACGGTCGCTTTGGCATTTTTAAGCTTCACGATATTTCGTGTGAGTTCTTCACAGGGTAAAGACGGCATCGAGGTAAGGGTGTCGAGCATCGAAGAAAGTCCTGTGGACAGGCTTTTTCGGAGGGTATATTTCTCGATAGAACTCGTTCCATTTCTCAATTGTCACATGCGAAGTCGTATATTTGCTAGTTTTACATAGCTTAATCGTTTGTCAAAACTCTTTTGCATCCTTTAAATTTGCAAATTTATTTACTATTTGTATGTCGAAATCTGCTTTTTTTGCTTTAGTTATATTCAGGTATTTTTTTTGTGCTAAGTGAAAATTGAGCCTTTCATTGTCTTTAAAGCCCGACTTTTTGTAGTGTTTAAGTTTAACATTTGCATTCGCTTTCGCCTGGAAGCGCTCAGCATCGTACCGAAGACTTTTTGCCGCTGTGCCTACTTGCTTGACTTGCTTAGTTTCGAAAATTTCGACTTCTTTACCTACTTCGAACATTGCGCTTTTAAGGTTTTTGCTTAGCTGCTCAACAGAGCTATCTGCGAAATTTATTGAAATTTTTTCATTGTTACACAGTGTATTTGTGAAGTCGGTTTTTTTCTCGTCAGTCCAGACAGTATTATAATTACTAGTGTTCTTTAAATTTTTTTTTTTACCGATAGTTTTCTTAGTCTCGTCGCATACGAGTGTTAGGTTTACTTGAACTGGGAAATGGTCGGATTTAGTAGTAGTTATTTTTACTTTTAGGTCTTCTATATATTGTGTGCCGTTTATGTTGGTCTAAACCAAATCTATAACACTTTTCCCCATCACACTTGAGAAAGTATATTGTGCTGGAGTGTCGCTGACTGTACGAGCGTTAACACAGATAAAACCGTTGTTTGTCATAAAGTTAAAAAGGGTAACTCCCTCGTTCAGGGTGAGCTTGTCCAGTGAAATTCTGTCGTTATTTAAATTTGTAGATTCTAATAAGTTAGACGGAGTTTTGTCAAGGTCACTAATACGTGCATTGAAGTCCTCTCCTATTATCATTTTCGCATTAGGATATTTACTAACTAAATTATCTATCGTGCATTGGAGAGATTCAAGTACAAATTCGAGCTCCAGATTCGGTTTAAAATATAAAATACCGCTAATTACTCATGTACTCCAACATTTTTGAATGTTGGAGCTTACAAACATCCATCTTTCGGACACTTCGACTACTTGGCTTTTACAGAGTTTGGGTCCGTCAGCATCACGAGACTTCTACTTCCTCGTCCTTTAGATTTGTTTTTTATGGCGTACGCGATGTCAGACTTGTATTTTGATGACTGCGGAGGGAGGCTGGGATGTCCTTGTGTAATCCATTATTCGCAGATCCCGATGATGTGTGATTCTCTCCAGAACGACGTATTTGCCAGATTTCTTATGCCTCGTGCATTTCAAAATGTTATTTGTAGGTTGCGCCCGGCTTGTCGTTTTTTGAGGTAGGGACTAGACTAGACGACACTGCCCTCGGTTCGTCCAAAGGTTTCCGAGAATTTGTGGCGAGCGGAATTAGCTTTTCTTGTTGATTGTCCCAGCACATCCATTTGCCCTCAATTTTGATTTTAAGATGAGCAATCCTGACAGCATGGTTTTGACCTCGTTCGAGTCTTGCAATGTCACGAAGTTTTTTCTGTGTCCCTCGCTCAGCGAGCGTAAGATCGCTGTCCACTTAACGAGAAATTTCGCTGAAAGCGAAATCTCGCTACAAGCACTGCCCGAGCACGCACACCACACTCCCGAAAAACAACAATAGACCACAATGCCTTCCCCCCCGCGCGCCTATTTCAAAATAAGTAGTGCTGAGCATGGGAGAGAGGCGACAAACGCCGCGGAGTGGGATGATGTCATTGCGGAGCCGTTCAACGTAAGGAGGATCGCAAGCCGTCGTTGAGCGAGAGGATATCGATCGGTGATTTACGGGACTCCTGCCGCCATCCATCACTCACCTTTCGAACTACCACCCCGCGTTACAATTACAGCCCGCGGCAGCGTTGATGTCTCTCTCTATGCTAATCGGCCAATAGGAAAATTAGGAAATTAGGAATAAATTCGAGGAAGAAGACAGAGGATTCTTAGCTATTATTATTCTTTTTGCTTTTTCGTGCTCCGTCTATAGAGTGTGTCAAAGTGCTATTACGACTAACTTGATTTTTGCTGAGTGCTTTAATCGGTTCTTGGATTGAAAAATTGTAAGTTTTGAACCCATATTTTTTTCTACGACCCCGTGAAACCCCTTAATACCATCATTCGCCACAGAAACTCCCCGCAATTAATAAAATAATCCGATAACGAGTGTCCCCTCGTTATCAGCCATCTTGCCACCACCTGTCTGTACTCGTGCAAAGAAGCACCGAAATCCCATATCTACACCCCCCCCCCCCCCACCACAATTTTTTATTAATACCCGTCACCCTATTCCAATCTGTCCTTCAGACAATTTGGGATTTTTTCTATTAATTTTTCCCTCCATAATTCTTTTTTTTGTCATTATTTTAAAAGTAAAAATTCGTAAATCGTCTTTCGGACTTTTTACGAATTTTCAAGATAAATTATTTCCCCCCCCCCCCCTTTTTTTCTTTTCCCTTAAGCAAATTACCCTTGTTATTTTTCGACCCCGAAACCCCGTTTTTTGCCACCCTGACCAACTTAAACATTAGTGGAGACCACCCGGGTATCATCATTGTAAGAGCCGACCGTTAGGCCATTTTCCCCCCCCGCCTTGACCTTTGTCTCAGCCCTACCCTACGACTAATAGCCTGGTTTTAATCATTTTGCGTATCTGCTCTGCCACTTCGTGGTTTGAGGTTTTGTAATTTTTTATCGTTTTTTTAAATTGAATTTCGGAAACAGTGTTGCACCGAATTGCAACTGGCGCCCCTATTTCTTTTATAACATTTTTTATTGCTCTACGAACCGAGTAATCGGACTTTGTTTCTCGCCATTTTTTTTTCTTCTTCATATTTTTTGTATTTGTTGGTTTTTCTTGAATAATTAAATTAGTTTCTAGTTTTTTGATAAAACTATTGCATTACTTATTTATTTCACCCGTTTTTCCCTCCCACCATTTTAGGAGCGAACTTCGGGTCACACCACATAGATTCGTCTTTTGGCTGGAACTCTTTTCTTGCTTTTCAGAATTTTCATTTCGGCTTCAAACTTGGACATTTTGACAAGGAACAAATTTCTTCCTCCGCCGATTGAATATGCATCTACAGCCGCATCGTTTACATCGAATTCTTTTGCGAAAAACGAATCGAATTTCTTTTTTAGATCAGGGCTAGTCAGATGTAGACCTTTGACAATAATATTGTTTTTTCTGTCTTTCTTGTCTTGAAGTTCCAATTTCCGGGCCATATCGTTTAATCGGGCTTGTGTCTCTACGAGATTTTGGGATGGCGTATATTTCCTAGCATTTGTGATTTTGTCTTCTAGTGTTTTAAGCCGAGCCTCTACTTCCAGCTTCGCTGCATCAGCCGCAGGGCTCTCATTAGCCCGTCGTTCGAGAGCGTCGAGTCGGTTTAGAATTTCGTTTTGAATAGCATCCCTGTTGACCTCTTTGACATTTATTTCCTCCCGTAGTTAAAGAATGTCCTCTCGGATAGAAGAGTTGGTTGTCGAAATTTCATCTCTTAATTTGGTGAAATTTTTCAGGTTTTCTTAGCGCATGACTTCGATTGCCTTTAGAATATCGGAGGTTCCCTCGGTGTTAGAGAACATTTCACGTCCCTTGGTCGTTGCTGTACGTCAGGAATCTCACCTCTTTCTTGATTTGCTGGAGTGATGCTTGGCGATATAACCGGCACAGGTGGGCTCGGTGGTGGAGTTCGTTGGGTTAGGTTGCTCCTTTTCGAAATATTCATTAGCGAGTTATCGGAGTCTGCCACACCTATTTGGAAAAACGTTCGTTTCGTCGGATCTTTAACTTCGTTAGCTACTACAGGTGAGCTGGCAAAAAGCGGTATTTTTTGGGCCTTCCGCGCGTACGGCCTTGAGAATTTTCGCTTGACTGTTTGTTTATGTTTGGAATGACAGGTGTCGATGATGCCAGTGTCTGAATGATTTGCTTATCGGTTGGTGAACTTCTTGGCTCTTTATGGGTTTTCAGTTCTTCAGAGATGTCGCTACCAGTCGCGTTTGGAATCGGCATTTCACCTCCGCTAAGCTCGGGATATCCTAACCTCGCCAAAGCAGATTCCACTTTTCACACGATTTTTATCTTTTGAAATGACCATAGAGACAAAACAATTATCACAGGTTGAATGGTGTGGGCTAAACTTTCGTTTGTTCGTATTCACTTGCTGATTACTTTTGTTATTTAGTAGGAAAGTTGTCTATAATCACGCACTGACTACAAATAATTGTTGCCAGGTTTACTGCCAATATGGTTCCCCGAATTCTAGATATACTGGAATTCTTAATATCTAGATATTCCAGAGAATTCTGGATATTCTGGAATTCTGAATATCTAGCGATTCCAGAGAATTCTGGATATTCTGGAATTCTGGATATTCTGGAATTCTGGATATTCTGGAATTCTGGAATTCTGGATATTCTGGAATTCTGGATATTCTGGAATTCTGGATATTCTGGAATTCTGGATATTCTGGAATTCTGGATATTCTGGAATTCTGGATATTCTGGAATTCTGGATATTCTGGAATTCTGGATATTCTGGAATTCTGGATAATCTGGAATTCTGGATATTCTGGAATTCTGGATATTCTGGAATTCTGGATATTCTGGAATTCTGGATATTCTGGAATTCTGGATATTCTGGAATTCTGGATATTCTGGAATTCTGGATATTCTGGAATTCTGGATATGCTGGAATTCTGGATATTCTGGAACTCTGGATATTCTGGATACTTCGAAAATTTCGAAAATTCTGGGACTTTGATTCTTGTGCACGGCGGCGGCAGCGATATCATTTTATAATATAGGGAGATTTCGCCGCCGCCGTGCACAAGAATCAAAATTTGCAGAATTTACCAAATATCCAGAATAACGAAAATTTCCAATTTTTTTATAATTTTTGAATATTAGAATTTTTTAGAATTTTTGAAATTTTTAGAATTTTTAGAATTTTTGAAATTTTTAGAATTTTTGAAATTTTTAGAATTTTTGAAATTTTTAGAATTTTTGAAATTTTTAGAATTTTTGAAATTTTTAGAATTTTTGAAATTTTTAGAATTTTTGAAATTTTTAGAATTTTTGAAATTTTTAGAATTTTTGAAATTTTTAGAATTTTTGAAATTTTTAGAATTTTTGAAATTTTTAGAATTTTTGAAATTTTTAGAATTTTTGAAATTTTTAGAATTTTTGAAATTTTTAGAATTTTTGGAATTTTCAATATTTTAAAAAATTTTAGAATCTTTGAAACTTTTATAATTTTCAAAATTTTCAGAATCTTTAGAATTTCAATTATTGTTGAAATTTTCAGAACTTTCGAAATTTTGAAGGGAGAAATGGCCACCTAGACAGTCCACGTGCATAAAGACAGTCACCGCTCGAGCGGTTCGTTTTTACAGTGGTTGAGCGCAAGTCAGTGTCCGAAAAAGCAATAAAATGACAAACAATACAGCAAGGAAGTGAAAGAAAATATATCCAAAACCGGGAAACGCAGATCTATCACAATAGAAGCAAAACAAAACGCAAGAAAAAATTTGAGGTTATTGACAGCATGTCGCCATTATGTTTAACAGCGCTCCCAAAGAGAAGACAAGAACCTAATAGATACCTCCGCCGATAATACATTACCACCTGCTGAGAATGTGGTGGGCGAACCTGAGACCTCTGAGGAGAAATTTAACACGCCTAGGGCAGGGAAAAATCCCCGAGGTCGACGTCGAATGTCAGGTGCCTGGAGCGCGAACGCTCAAACTTAGTCACTACAATTAAAGAGCTCTGGCTCGTCCAAGGACGCAAACGAGACAGACAGCCGGATGACCCCCGAACGCCCTGGAACCCATCTCGGCAGACATTCAGGCATTCAAAAAAAAGCGCTAAGATTCGACGATCTCCAGAACCTAGAACCCAATCACGTAGGAGTCCACCTGCCACCGCCAAAAGACTGGATAACATCTACCTCAACAAAGCGACAGTGCTCTCGACCAATTTGCGGCAACCTTATCATAGAAATTCACGGGCTACGCAGTGAAAACAACGACAAATTCAACAAGCTGGACAAGTACATGCAAGAGTCAAGGAAAAATTAGGAAGAAATAAGGAATATTAGCAGTGAACTACACAAAACCGACGAAGAACGGAAAGCTACATGGCTCAAGATGGAAAACAGGATCACCAACCTAGAGAGATAGCTAGACGAAAGGTTAAAGTCCTCCACCGACGCAGTGTCAACAGCCGCAGCACTCGAACTTCGCCTGGAGAACATCGAAAAAACACTGGCAACCACATAAACCCCCGAACATCCGGAATCACGAATCAGGAACATGGTCAGCGAAAGAAAAATAACAAAAATGGAGGAAATCGTAAAACGACAAAAAAAAAGATAAGAGGAGAATGAACATAATAACCAAAGGCCTCCGGCTGGTAAACGAAAACACCTACAAGGGAGTGAAGGACTTCTTACAATCGTATTTCGGCTGCGGAGAAGCAGTTGTCGAAGCAAGATCCATCGGCAGAGACCAAAATATAATTTTAGCTGAGCTGGACGATATTCGGGACAAATCACACATCATGAAATCGAAGAGCACAAAACTTAGGGGGAAACCAATCTATATAGTGTAACGAGAAATTTCGCTGTAAGCGAAATCTCGCTACAAGCACTGCCCGAGCGCGCACAACACATTTCCGAAAACAAACAACAGACCGCAATGCTTCCCCCCCCCCCCCCCCCCCGCCTATATCAAAATGAGTAGTGCTGAGCATGGGAGAGAGACGACAAACGACGCGGAGTGGGATTGTAGCGCGGTTGACGTCGTCGCGGAGCCGTTCAACGTAAGGAGGATCGTAAGCCGTCGATGAGCGAGAGGATATCGATTGGTGATTTATAGGACTCCTGCCGCCATTCATCATTCACCTTTCGAACTACCACCCCGCGTCACAATTATTGCCCGCGGCAGCGTTGATGTCTCTCTCTCTATGCAAATCAGCCAATGGGAAAATTAGAGAAATTAGGATGATTCGAGCAAGAAGATAGAGAGGATTCTTGGCCAGTATTATTCCTTTTTTCTTGCCTCGTGTATAGAAAGTGTTTAAAGTGTTATCCACGACCGAATCGATTATTGCTGAGTGCTTTCGTTGATTTGGATTATTAAAATACTGTAAGTCTTGAACCCGTTTTTTTACGACCCCGTGAGACCCCTTAATACCCCCATTCGCCACAGAAACTCCCCGCAATTAATAAAATAAACCGATAACAAGTATCCCCTCGTTATCAGCAATTTTTCCACCTGTCATCGCGTGCAAATAAAGCACGGAGATATTCACGATCTACATACGATTAATTAATACCCATCACCGTATTCCAAATTTTCCTTCAGACAATTCGGGATTTTTCTATTAATTTTTCCTCCCCATTCATTTGTTTTTAAGTCATAATTTTTATAGTTTGATATTTGTGAATAGTCCTTCTGACTTTTCGCGAATTTTTATACATAAATTCTTCCCCCTCTTATATACCCTGTTTTATAAATTACCCTTGTTACTTTTCGACCCGAAAACCCCCTTTTTGCCAGCCTGAGTAATTTCAGAAATAGTTGAGACCACCCCGGTAACGTCACTGTAAGAGCCGACCGTGAGGCCATTTTTCCCCTTGCCCTGACCTTCGTCTCAGCCCTACCCTGTAGCTTATGCCCTGGTTTTAATTATTTTGCGTATTTGTTCTCCCACTTCGTGGTTTGAGGTTTTGTAGTTATTAATATTTTTTTTTTCCATTGAATTTCGGAAACGGTGTTGCACCGAATTGCAACTGGCGCCCGTATTGTATATAACATTTTTCTATTGCCCCCCCGAACCGAGTAATCGGATTTTGCTTTCTCGCAATTTTTTTTCTTTTTTTTTCCTTATTCATATTTTTTGTATTTGTCGATTGTTTTAAAATAATTAGAGTAGTTCCTAGTTTTTTGAAAATGAAACTACTGCCTTATTAATTCATTTCACCCGTTTTCCCTTCCCACCATTGCAGGAGCGAACTTCGGGTCACAATAGACAACGATATGACACCGAGAGAAAGACTATAGCCAAAAAGCTCCGGGATCGTGCGAAAGCTGAGAGGGAAAGCGGAAAAAACGTTAGAACTGCGTATCAAAAACGGTACATCGACGGTACGTGGTCCCTGTGGAACGGAAACACAGAAACGTTCGAACACCAACCCAACGGGGAGGCGCAAGCTACCGAAGTGCGTAACCAATCACCCTCAGACGCGCCAAAAAACAATCAACCCCACCGCCGCTTACGATATCTCCTGGAATGTACAAGGAGCCAAAAATCTCAACCCGCTGACAGAGATCGTCGACGCTGACATAATCTGCGCGTCTGAAACCTGGCTTACCCAGGAGTCCCAGGCGATTGATACACAATGGAGCAACTTCAACACCACGTGGATAATCGCAACAAAAGAAAAAAGCAGTGGTCAAGCTAGCGGGAGGGGGGGGGGGGGGGGTGGTCCTTGTAACAAGAAAAGTCTCCATCAACATGAAAGTGTTAGAAACAGCGGAATAGTGGCTATTCGTAAGCGTGAATTATCTGGAGCAAGGGTACATATTAGGTTGATGTTAGTGGTGCTGTGGCCGTAGGTTGTGATAGTTTTTTTGGTTATTCGGCTATTGGCGGCCCATTTAATGAAAGAAATTTTTTTATATTTTTTTCCTCTCTTTTAACCCTTTGAAGCATACATTTTTCCTGACATAAGATCTACTTTAAATTTAGGGTCCGGGGGTTTTTTGGGTCGCTGATTACGAATCCGAGCTCAAAATCCGGAAATTCAATATGGCGGATCCAATATGGCTGACCAAAATGAACAAAGTAGCTTGATGAAAATGAAACTCGGTATGCAGGGGTTTTTTGGGTCGCTGATTACGAATCTGAGTTCAAAATCCAGAAATTCAATATGGCGGATCCAATATGGCGGACCCAAATGCACAAAGCAGCTTGATGAAGCTGGAACTCGGTATGCAGGGGTTTTTGGGGTCGCTGATTACGAATCCGAGCTCAAAATTCAAAAATTCAAAATGGCGGATCCATTATGGCAGACCAAAATGAACAAAGTAGCTTGATGAAGATGAAACTCGGTATGCAGAGGTTTTTTGGGTCGCTGACTACGAATCTGAGCTCAAAATCCGGAAATTCAATATGGCGGATCCAATATGGCGGACCCAAATGCACAAAGCTTGATGAAGCTGGAACTCGGTATGCAGGGGTTTTTTGGGTCGCTGACTACGAATCTAAGCTCAAAATCCAGAAATTCAAAATGGCGGATCCAATATGGCGGACCAAAATGCTCAAAGTAGCTTGATGAAGATGAAACTCAGTATTCGGGGGTTTATTGCATTGCTGAATACGAATCTGAGCTCAAAATCCAGAAATTCAAAATGGCAGATCCAATATGGCGGACCAAAAAGCTTAATGTAGCTTGATGGAGATGAAACTCCGTATTCGGGGGTTTATGGTATCGCTGAATACGAATCTGGGCTCAAAATTCAAAGTAGCGGATCCAATATGGCGGAGCAAAATGCACAAAGTAGCAAAGTAGCTTGATGAAGATGTAACTCGGTAGGCCCTGGTTTTTTGGGTCGCTGATTACGAATCCGAACTCAAAATTCAGAAATTCAAAATGGCGGATCCAATATGGCGGACCAAAATGCACAAAGTAGCTTGATGAAGATGAAACTCGGTATGCAGGGGCTTTTTGAGTCGTTGAAAACGAATCTCAGTTTAAAATTGAACAATAAAAATGGCAGTTCCAATATAGGATAATGGCTTGGTCACTGATACTAATCTGAGCTTATAATTTGAAAATAACGAATGCCAGATTCAATTCGGTGGACTGAAACATAAAATTGTCTTGATGTAGAGGAAACTCGGTGCTTCAGGGTTATTGAAGTCGCTAATTTTGAAGCCAGTCAAAATATATAAATTAAAAACGTTCTAGTATGGCGTCCCAACGTGCAAGAAGTTACTTGACTTGAACAAAAGTCATTACTTCGAGCGATTAGACGTCACACATTACAAAACTGAATTCGAGATACAGGCATTAGAAGTATTGAACCAAAATAAAGGTAGTATTATGATTTGAATGTAACTCAGTACTCTGGATTTTTTGTGATAGCTGATTAGGTTGCATGCAGTCCAGCCGAATAACCATTTACATCGCGTAGTGGCTATCGTATTATCAGATACTTACGGCTACGTAGTTTATTCTGTTTTCATGCTTGCGCAGTGTAAAACGCCAACGGGTCAAAAAATTGCACAGTTGAAAACATATTGAGCATCTCCGATGTTCTAGTAATTCCAGTAAAATCTCCGGTTTTCGTTTGTCATATTGCATCCGCCATTTCTTATTTCTGGATTTTTAGTTCAGATTCGTAATCAGCGACCCAAAAGACCCCCGCATACTGAGTTTCATCTTTATCAAGCTACTTTGAGCATTTTGGTCCGCCATATTGAATCCGCCATTTTTAATTTTTGGATTTTGAGCTTGAATTCGTAATCAGCGACCGAAAAAACATCTCTGAACTCATTTTTTGTTCATTGTTTACCTGGCGGATTAACTATAATTACATTTATTATCTAAAAAACGTGTTTTTTTGTACTATAGTAATTATTAACATCCACTTAGTGAAACATAAACCCTTAATAGTCATATTGTAGTAGCAATTAGTCTTTTAACATCCTAAATATACATTTACATTCGTCGTTATACGCTAAAAAAAATTTTTATTGAAGAAAAACAGAGTTGAAGTAGGTGACATACCAGTATGTCACTATGCTTCAAAGGGTTAAACGTTTCGACCCTGGTCTGGGTCCTCTTCAGTAATTTATTGACTATAAAATTATTTACAAAGTATAGAATTATTATATATATAAATTAATAATCATGTATTTTTAATATTATTGTTATGTTTGTCGTTATTTCTATTTTTAATTCTATTAGATTTAGCCTAGTTTTGTCTTATTGTTTAGAGAGTACTTACATAATGTTGTATGTGTCAGTTGTTTATTGTCTGTATTAGTTATCGGTGTATTTTTTCTTTTTTTGTTGTTGGGTTCTCTGGCTTATGTGTGTGTGTGTGTACAAACCACACAGCACTAGCACAATACTCATCACTAACACATCACACATTCGATTTCGACAACACAAAAATTTTAAAAATTGAACCTAATTACCAAAAAAGATTATTAATGGAGATGATTCATATAAAGAAAGACAAAAGTAAATTAATTTCAGACAAGACATAACTAAACTAAGCAACATCTATAACTCCATCATCTAAGACATTTTAATAAATAGAACTACAATAACTGACTAAATTTAATTGCAACATTTTAACAATTTAAAAATATGACAACATTGATAATTTAATAATAAAACAATATTATAACTATTTACAACATAATAATATTTTAACAACTTAACAAATTGACAATAGATAATTTCTACAATATAATAATATTTTAACAACTTAACAAATTGACAATAGATAATTCGTTAACAACATGACGAATAAACACACAGTACAAAACTCAAGGACAAATTCACACACACGCACGCACACAAACACACACACACACACACACACACACACACACACACACACACACACACACACACACACACACACACACACACACACACACACACACACACACACACACACACACACACACACACACACACACACACACACACACACACACACACACACACACACACACACACACACACACACACACACACACATACGAACTAGAAATATAGAACTCTGTTTACTCCCCATAACACACAAGTCATACAGTCTGCTTTCTGGGTTCTCTGGCTGAACAAACATAATAATGTCAGCGGTTCAAAATTTTCAAAAACAACACGAATAAGTAAGTAAAAAGAACAATACACAACAAAAGACATAAATAACATACTAATAGTTTCTTTTATTAACAACAGAAATATATTTAAATAAGACACCGTCAGAATGACATTCTAATAACACCAAACACATAAGCCAGAGAACCCAACAACAAAAAAAGAAAAAATACACCGATAACTAATACAGACAATAAACAACTGACACATACAACATTATGTAAGTACTCTCTAAACAATAAGACAAAACTAGGCTAAATCTAATAGAATTAAAAATAGAAATAACGACAAACATAACAATAATATTAAAAATACATGATTATTAATTTATATATATAATAATTCTATACTTTATAAATAATTTTATAGTCAATAAATTACTGAAGAGGACCCAGACCAGGGTCCGAACGTTTAAAAGAGAGGAAAAAAATAAAAAAAAATTTCTTCCACTAAATGGGCCGCCAATAGCCGAACAACCAAAAAAAAAACTGGTACATATTAGGTTTTGTGTACCTAAAACCCAGTCTAGACTCGTAGGTTTTGATGGAAATGCTGCACCCTGTGATAGACGATTTACAGGGCAAATACGTTACCACGCCCTTCATAATCGGCGATGACTTCAACTCGAGAACGGGTGAAAGCAAAGAGATTCCCACAGAATTTTTCGAAGACACAAATCCCCTTAGCGAAATAAAATCTTCCGACAAATTTATAAACGCCAGAGGCGCCGCGATTCTTGAACTCATGAAAACAAACGGCTACATCCAAATAAACGGACGCACCATAGGTGACTCACCTGCCCAGTTCACCTTCTGTGGTACCACAAGGAACAGCACGATTGACCTAGTCTGGGTTACGATCGCCAACATCGACATCATCGCAGACCTAACAGTTTGTCAAAACGTCACACTGTCTGACCCTTTCCCGATTATATTCAAAATCACAACGAGCGCGCCAGCGCTATTTGCCTAGGACGAAAGCCTTGAAATGGTCACAAGACCACCACGATCTATATACAAGTTCCCTAGAAAGAACAGCCTTACTCATGCCGCACTCTGAAACGCTAACCACGACCAAACAATACGCGAATCTTTGTAAAGCTATAACACACGCAGTGGACAACGCAGCCATGGTCCGTAACAATAGGTCAAAAACGAAATGCGGTCCATCAAAGCAAACCATGGTACGACAGTCACCGTACCCGCCAGAAATTGAATACTCAAACCGCCTTCTCCAACTACAAGCAGTCAAATTACGACGTCGTCGAAAAGCAGTCTTCCTACGTACAAAAAAATTATACAGAGCCACTGTCAAAAAAAAAGATTACCACACTAGCATTATAAACAGCTCAGCAAACACGGGAAACTCACGCACATTCTGGAATACAGTAAGGAAGTTCAAGAGGAAAGCGTTTCGACCCGCGCAAATAACGCATCGCAAATGGCAGGAATACTTTACAAATTTATATCCCCTCAGACTTTTCGACAACACTTTCTACCCAAGGCTTGCAAATAATTTTCTCGATACCGCAATCATGCACCAAGAATTACAAACAGGCATAAACACGGTAAAAAACGGCGAGGCGGTTGGCACGGATAAAATAACCAACGAGTTCATCAAAGCGGCACCTGCAAACGTACACCTATTCATCTTAAACCTGTCCAACAAAATTTTGCAAGAGGAATCGGTACCACCTGCATGGTCGAGCGTAGCGCTCACCATGATACACAAAAAGGCGACAGAACGAAACCAGCGAACTACCGAGGAATAGCACTCGTGAATTCCCTCACGAAACTCTTCACTCGAATATTATACGACAGATTTATCATGTGAACAGACTCCGCCGGAGTTATCCCAGAATGTCAAGCGGGTTTTAGAGCCAAGAGAGGTTGCTTAGACCATATATTCACCTTAACCTCAGTAGTGCAACTCGAGCTACGCCTAGGAAAAAGAACGGCCTTCGGGCTGTTCATCGACTTTCGCCGAGCCTTTGATTCAATCCCTCACGACAAACTCTGGGAAAAACTACTCGCAAGTGGCGTCAGCACCAAGCTAATCAAAATCATGCATCAAATGTAGAGTAGAGCAAACAGGAAGGTTAAAACAAACGGAGAACTCTCCGAAAGTATCGAGGTGACCGGAGGAGTGCTGCAAGGCGGAATATTAAGCCCGATTTTATGCGTACTCTACCTCGCCGATATTGAGCACTTTTTTCGCGCCAAAGGACATAGAGGCATCGACTTGAATGGCACCTGTGATCTTTTGATGCTACTGTACGCAGATGACATAATCCTCTTCGCGGATTCTCCAATCGACCGCAGGAAAAAAATTGAAACACTCCAGGAATATTGTGACTCAAACGGTCTCACGATCAACACAGACAAAACGAAAATGGCCCCTTTCAGGGCCGGCGGAAACATCGAACAAGTCTCGGAATTTACGTATGCTAACCAGGGCGTCGAGACTGTCAGCACCTATACATATTTGGGAGTCAACATACCGAGCTCATCACTCAGACTGCAATCCACACAATACGCTCTTACCAAAACGAAGGTGGCAGCAGGCTCAGTACTATCGATTCATTCCAAATGTCAAGCTAATTCCTAGAACTGCGTAGCGAAGCTGTACGACAGCATTGTTGCGACGACCTTACTATACGCTGTTCCAGCGTGGGGTCTGCGTTATACAGATTGATTAGAATCGGCCCAAAGCGATTTCTTCAAAACAATATTACTGCTACCACGTAAAACCAGCAGCGAGGCCATTAGGCTTGTTATGCCCTCAGGGGGGTCGATTTAACATATATTATTTTTGTTGGGATCGTTTGCCAATAAAGAGAAACCCTCAAGTGAATTCGTCACGTTGGAAGATTTTTTTTAACAAATTACACCATAGTGTTGTACAATATCAAGCTCTGCTCGATTGTATTAGTTGTGGGAGAGTCTGGCCCAAGACCGTCTGGTCACTTTGATGTTCGAATGAAGACTGTCGATGAATTGCGGAGGCTGGCTGCAATACACGGAGATTGCTTATTTTGCTTTTTTTATTCGTTTTGATTTGCCATCGGCTGGCCCCAATGGAATGAGGTCAGTCGACCGTGCTGTGTTGACAATCCAGCTTAAGTCGAGTGACCGTTGTGCAATTGTTACAATTAAAGGAATTTAACACAAATTCTGGGCACAACAGGCTTGAGGTAGGCAGACAAAAAATCGCATACAACGTCATGCAAGCCACCTGGAACTGGATCCTAAAGCTAATTGAAATGAGCGAGGATAGATACCCAAAAATCTGCTTCAGCAGACGGATAGAAGTCCTACAGCCCGACACGGTGAGCTAATACATCTGGGCATCCCAAATCTGGGCGTTCTTAGAACTCTCTAACTACGGCTTCCTTCTGAACCACTTAGACATTGGCCTCTGGAATAGCAAAAAAGAGGGAATTTCCCGAGCATATGCAGAACATCTTCAGTCACAAGACTGATTTCAACAACAAAACTCGCGATCTCTGCAATTACAACTACCCCCACCGACAGAGGGACTCCCCGCTGCCTACTTGCAAATCCCGGAAGCACTTCAAATTACCCGTGTCATAGCCCAAGTTAGACTGGCAAACACCTTTACCTGTAATATCTCTTTTAACAGGTGTACCTTAAAAATTGACCCAAAGCAAATATGCTCCCTTTGCAACAAGCAAGAACCCGAAACACTACGCCATTTTATGCTTGTATGCCCAGTCCTAAAACATCTGAGAGCTCACTATTTATCAGAAGTAGTCACCGGAAGCGAAGACACCGATCAGGCAAATATACTGTCCGTACATGTCAATAACAAAGCGACCTTAAAGAAAATATTTTATTATATCATGAATAGTTGTATGTTAATAGCCTTAATTTTAAACGAATGACCATTGTAACTTACTTCCCTCCCCCCTTGCGAATGGGGATTTGTATCCCTGGAAAGCAGCAATGAATATTATTATTATTATTATAACTCTCGAAATTTTCAGAACTTTTATAGATTTTCTCCATTCTCGGAATTTTCAGAATTTTTGGAATGGTTAACATTTTCGAAATTATTAAATGTTCTGGCATTTTAAACATTTTTTAAATTTTCAGAATTTCCAAAATATTTAAAACTTCTCAAGTCGCTATGGTATTTTGCGTGAGTTGTTCCAAGTTGGCCATAGATCTTTCAGCGAGTCAATGCAAGTTGTCCATGGAATTTTGAGCGAGTCATTTCGAGTTTGCCATGGAATTTTGAGCGCGTCGTTCCAAGTTTGTCATGGAATATTGAGCGAGTCGTTCTAAGTTCGATGGAATTTCAAGCGAATCTTGCCAAGTTGACCAAGGAATCTTGAGCGAGTCATTTTAAGTTGGCAATAGAATCTTGAACGCATCATTTCAAGTCAGCCATGGATTTTGATCGGATCGTTTCAAGTTGGCCATGGAATTTCGAGCGAGTTGTTCCAAGTTGGTCATTGAATTTTGAACGGAAGCGTTTCAAATTAATCTTGGAATTTAGAAGGAATTGTTCCGAGTTGGTCATAGAATTTAGAGGGAGTCGTTTCAAGTTGGCCATGCAATATAGATCAAGTAGTTCCAAGTTGGCCATGCAATGTACATCAAGTAGTTCCAAGTTGGCCATGCAATTTAGATCAAGTAGTTCCAAGTTGGCCATGCAATTTAGATCAAGTAGTTCCAAGTTGGCCATGCAATTTTGAGTGAGACGTTTCAAATTGGTCATGGTATTTTACGGGAGTCATTTTGAGTTTGCCATGTAGAATATACTAGGATGTTATTGTGGCTCGCGCACTGCGCGCACTCGCATTGAGGGACTCGGAATAATTCGGGCTCGGTGTCTAGTGGTGTGTGAGACCCCAAGGCGTGAGTGAGGTCTCACACACTCCTAGACTTCGAGTCCGAATTATTCTAAGTCACTCAATGCGAGTTCGCGCAGCGCGCGAGCCAAAGTCACGTCCGGGCTCGGGGTTTACTGGTGTGTGAAACGCCAAGGGGTATATGGTGTTTCACACACCCCTAGACTCCGGGCCCGAGACCTTTTTGCGATGATTTTATTGGAGACTACGTACGTCCAGCATCAAAACCTACATTTTCTAAGGAAGAAAGTTACCGTTTTGATTATCGAAAGACAGGACAGTCAGATTAAGTCCAATGTTCCTGGACATGAAAAATCAACTGGACGAACAAGGGAATCGAAAGAAATTACCTGTTTCAAATGTGGTAACATTGGTCATTATGCGGGAAATTGCCCTGAAAATGCTGATAGAAAAGAACGGCCAAGGGAAACCCGAAAGGTAGAAGGTGAAAAAGTTTTACATGGCGCCGGAAGCACACACGTGAAATTTTTCAAACAAGCGTTTATTAATGAGAATGTCATTAGGTTTTACATTGATTTAAGGAGCGGTGTGACAACTCTCAGAAAAGATTATGCTGACGATCGACACCTCACGTATTTCGAAGATAAGTTTGACCCATTAATTGGACATGGGAGAGGACACGTCATTCCAATCGGAGTAATGACTGTCGGAATTGAAATTGATGGTGTCAAAGCGAAGTGCAATGTCTTCGTGGTGCCTAACGAAGCCCAGATTGTACCTTTGTTGGTAGGACACTCATATTCAGAGCAGCCGGATGTCCATATTCTGATTTCAGAAGGAGCTTTGAGTATAGCATGTGATCTGAGTGAGTTACTGCAAATCGAAACTGCCAAATCCAGGAAGACCAAATTTAAAGCGGAAAAAGAGATTGTCATTCCTAAGAATTATCTTGGTCACATTAATGTCGTCGGAAGCATACTGGAAAATGATTTCCACGTCGAAGGTAGTACAAGAGAGACCGGGAACATAATTCCAAGGTGTGTGATTAGTACAAATAAAAAGGGGGAATCTGTGATACCCGTTATGAATCAAAGCAATGTCGAGATGACGTTTCAAAAAGAACAAACGATTACGCGTGGAGAAGTATGCATGGATCAAGAAATGATACGAGAGCATCCTCCAGACGAAGTTCACAACAAAGAAATTGACTCGGATTTAGAAGAGAACGATCACGAGAAATTGGTGCAATTAATCAACCAGTACCGTGAATTAATAGCGACAAACGTGCAGGAAATGGAAAAAACTCATGTCGTCGAAATAGCTATACAATTAAAACCAGTCTGTTATAGACCCTATAGGTTGTCTTATCACGAAAAAGAACAAGTAAAGGATATGATAACAGATTTGAAAAATGCCGACGTCATAGAAGAGAGTTCGTCACAATATTCGAGTCCTATCTTATTGGTGTGAAAAAAGAGCGGAGAAGTCCGAATGTGCGTGGACTACCGAGCCTTAAACAAAATAACAATTAAGGACAAATATCCGATACCCCTAATTGATGACCGAATCGATAAATTACGAGGATATCGATTTTTCGCGAGTCTCGACTTATTCAGTGGCTACTAGCAAGTACCGATGACTAAAGATTCGAAAGAAAAGACAGCGTTCGTTAGTCCGGATGGTCATTTCCAATTTAAACAAATGCCAGTTCGGCTTTGTAATGCCCCGGCAGTTTTCCAACGTATGATTAATACAATTCTCGGGACGTTGGAAGGAGACGTTGCAGCCGCTTATTTAGACGATATCATAACCGCTTCTCGAACGTTTGAAGGGGGAATGAAGAAGTTGAAGAAGGTCTGTGACGCTTTGTATTCGACAGGTTTAACATTGCATCTAAAGAATCTAAAGAAATGTCATTTTTTAAAGAAAAAAATTGATTATTTGGGATTTGAGATTTCTCAAGCAGGTATCGAACCGGGTTCGAAGAAAGTTGACTGTATAAAATCTATTCCGATACCAACGAATGTCAAGGCAGTGAGAAGTTTTATTGGAGTAGCCAGCTTTTTTCGTCAAGTCGTTAAAGGATTTGCAAGGATCGTAAAGCCACTGACGAAGTTACTCGCGAAGGAAGAACCTTTTGTTTGGAATTTAGAAGAGCAAGATGCATTTGAGGAGATATAATTGAGACTCTCTTCAAGACCGATATTGGCAATTTATAATTTGAAAGCTAAGACGGAGGTACACACTGATGCCAGTCAAAATGGACCAGGAGCGGTGTTACTACAGGAACAAGACGATAATCGCATGCACCCAATTTGCTATTATAGTCGGAAAACGACTGTGGATGAAGCTAAATACCATTCGTATGAACTCGAGGCATTGGCAATTGTTTGTGCATTGGAGAAATTTCGAGTTTATCTAATTGGGATATATTTCACTATCAAGACTGATTGTAACAGCTTGAAGCTTTTAGAAAACAAAAGAGATTTAAGCCCCCGTATTGGACGGTGCTTTGTACGACTCTCTGAATTTAACTATCGACTTGAATACCTGAAAGGAGAAGAAAACCGCATCGCCGATCGCCTAAGTCGATATCCAGTCAATCCTCCCGAAGAAACTGCAATCATTGGAATGCCGATTCTTGGTATCACGGTAAATACGGATTGGATAGCTGCTATGCAACGTGTAAGTCCGGAAATACTGGCTATTCGTGATACGTTGGTAAAAGGTGACGCTGAAACTCACAAAATGTTCACCATGTGTAATGCCAGAGTTTATCGCGTTACAAAAGGACGTTGGTGACTCTTCGTACCAAGCGAATTGAGATATGAAGTAGTTGCTACGGCACACAAGAGCTTAGCTCATTTGGGAATCGATAAAACTTTATTGAAGCTAAAAGAAACCTATTATTTCCCAGGGATGAGGGATTATGTCAACAGTTACATTAATCGATGTATTAACTGTCTCTATTATAAATCACAAACCGGAAAGAAACCTGGATATCTTCACGCAATCGAAAAAGGGAGTATCCCATTCGATACGATCCATATTGATCATTTGGGACCTTTCGTTAAGACAGATCGGGACAATAGATACGTTCTGGGTACAATATGCGCGTACAGCAAGTATGTGATTTCGGAAGCAGTAAAAACCACTGCATCTATCGAGGTAATCGCAGTATTACGAAAATTACTAAACCATTATGGAAAACCAAAACGCATCATAACCGATCAAGGAACTGCATTCACCTCGAAAAGCTTTGAGGATTTTTGTTCAGAACATGAGATACTTCACGTACTCATCGCATCTGGAACACCAAGAGCCAGTGGACAGGTTGAACGGGTTAATAGGGTCATACTAAACTGCTTACCTACAATCACGGGTGATATCGAACACACTGACTGGGACGAAAAGATTTATTATGTCCAATGGGCTATAAATAATGGTACCCATAGAATTACAAAGCAGACTCCAGCTGAAATCATCTTTAACTACAAACCTACGGGAAAAGAAGATTCACTATTGGTTCGCGAAATAACAGACATAAATAAAGTATTCGGAGTCCAGGAGGATAAAGAAAATGTTTCAGAACTTTTAATGAAGAACGAGGAAAATCTGAGCAAGCAATTTGATAAAAAACGCAAGAATGCCGAGAAATTGGAACCGGGACAACTAGTGTTAGTACGCTACGAGGCACCTGCAACTGGGGACAGTTGAAAGTTAGCAGAGAAATACAGAGGACCATACGAAGTCGTAAAAGCTATTGGGAACGATCAATACCTCATTCAGAATATTGAAGGCGAAAAACAAAGTCAACGTTTGTACAAAGGCATAACTACTATTGATAGATTGAAAATTATTCCTAAAGGCGAATAATTCAAAGAACATCGCCTAGGTCGACGATTCTGTCAGGAGGCCGAATTGGAGCAAAATATATAATATAATAGAATAGAATAGAATATAATTTATTGGATCCAGGGAAAATAGAATCCCCAAAGGACCATAAACATACAGACAAGCAAAGGTGACAGAAAGTTTTGTACAGAGAGCAGTGATTGGTAGTGAGCCGTAACACACTAGCTAAGTTTAGTTACAAAATGTGCACAAAGAATACATAAATGGTTTATATTAGCCTAGGTCCTCGGCTTCATGGCGCTCGCGCGCAAGGAGGTGCCAAAGTAGCCGGGATTTGAAAGAATCGAGCGTCACAGCGCCAGTAATAGTGATGGGTAGCGCATTCCAAAAGTGCGTGCCGAAAGCTAGAAAAGATTTTCGGTAGAGGGACGTCCGCACAGTCGGCGCTCGTAGCGTGTTAGTACGCCCTTCGATGACTCGAGGATTTTCCCGATCTCGTAATATCAGTGAGTCTGCGAGGTAGGAGGGGGTACCGCTTCGGATCACGGAATAAAAAAGACAGCCGACAAAATATAAACGCCTATTCCTGACAGTGATCCATCCAAGTGAGCGCCGGCTCGCAGATATATGTTCGACCCGCCTACTGTTCAGGATGAACCTCACGGATGCATTAAAGGCACGCTGTAGTTTGTTGTTAAGACCCGCGGGAATATCACTTAGTACTGCGGAACAATAGTCAAAGTGGGGAAGGACCAGAGTCCTCACGAGCCATTTTCTGGTGTCGGCGTCTAGAATCTTCGAACTGCGGTACAATAACGTGAGACAGCCATACACGCGTTTTCTTATAGCTGAGACTTGGTCATCCCATCTGAGAGAGTTGCTTGTTATGACTCCAAGATATCGTAACGATGTGACGTAAGCAATAGGCTCGTTAAGTACGTACAGGTGGGGAAGACTGGCGAGATTTAAATTGTTTAGGTTGTGCGCAGAGCCGAGAATCATCGCCTTGGTTTTAGAGCAGTTGAAAGACAGAGAGTTTCACGTAGACCAGGCGTAAATGTTCCTGATCTCTTCATTTACAAGGTCGATAGAGGCAGCAAGATCGTCAGCCGGACATTGATAGTAGATAACTAAATCATCAGATTTAGAGATGGAAACATGTTTGGAGGTCAGCAGGCAGATCACTAAGGTAGAGACTAAAAAGTAATGGTCCAAGAACGCTACCTTAAGGAACTCCTGATGCAACCGACGCCCATGTTGAAGTACTTCCATCGGGTTAACGAACTGCCTAAGACCTTCCGTATAAGTACGAAGTAAACCACTTTAGAGCCGCAGCTGAAAAACCGAGGGAAGCAAGCTTCTGCAATAGAGATAGGTGGCAGACCGTGTCAAAGATTTACTGAAGTCGAAGAAAACTGCTAAGGTGAGAAAGCGTTTGTCAATGCCTAGTCTTACGTCGTTGGTGAATTTGAGTAGAGCAGTTTGCGTGCTGTGATTCTTGCGCAACCCAGCTTGTAACGGATCCAATAGGTTATTTGTAACAAGCCTTTTAATTAGCTGATCGTAAGCAAGCCTTTCAACGGTTTTAGAGAGTGAACATAGAATAGAGATAGGGCGAAAGTCAGTGGGCGAGGTAGGCGAGGAAACTTTATTGATAGGGGTAATAAGAGCGGTACGCCAGGAGGAAGGAACAGTGGAAGTGCTAAGACAAAAATTTATGAGATGAGTGATTTGCGGGAGGAGCATGCTAGAAACAAGTCGAAGATAAGAAGCGGGAAGAAGGTCGGTACCTACAGAGTTGGACGAGCTACGAGAAAGAGCAGTGGAGACGTCAGCATGCGAAAATCTGTGAAAGCGAAGCGGTTATAATTCAATTCTGGAAGATTGTAGAGGATAGTGGAGATGAGTGACGTCGAGTGAGGAGGAGGGGTAGTGAAGACCGAGCAAAAAGCCTGATTAATATTGTCAGGTCAAAAGTCAATAGGCAGAGAGGAACGCTTGGATTGGACAAGCCCGAGACGTCGAAGTTCATCCCAAGCCTGCCGCGAACCGCGACAAAAGGTTACACGATTAATAATATGCCGTCTCTTTGCTTCAGCAATAGCATGCTTCACTCCGTTTCTCAGCTGTTGGTATGCCAATAACAATAAGGGGTTTCCAGGTCCAGACTTCTTGCTTTTCCGATACCTGCGATAAAACTGATCTCGCAGCTTCATTCTAGCCCTAATAGTAGAAGTAATCCAAGGCGCAGGCGGTCAAGATAAATTAACTGTCTTCAGTGGCGCAAGCTTTTCTACTATTTCGCGAACCGACGCACTAAAGAGATCAAGCTTGACGTCAATGCAGGCAGAGCCGACAAAGGAAGCCCAGTCAAGACCCGATAAATGCGCAGAGAGCTCAGAGGTGCTTATGTTTCTTAGAGCACGATATTGAAAGACCCGGGATGGTGAGTCAGGGATGGAGACGTCGAACATAATCGCGATTCTGTCATGTCTAGAGAGAAAGGGTGTTGACGATTGTTCAATCGAAATAACCTTTGACTCATTACTCACTGCGCAAGTATCAAGCCACGTATCAGAGGTACTAGTATGATGCGTCGGTTCGAAGGGGACGACAGTAAGGCTATGCTCTAGAAAAAATGTCTTGAGGTACTCCGCTTGATTTGATGTACTGAGTAAATCGACATTGAAATCGCCAAGTATAATGACATCAGAGTAGTTATGTAAATGTGTATCTATATTATCCTCAAAGTCATTTAAGAGTTCAAGACGAGGCGGGCGATAAACAACAGCAAACAGCAGCTTTGCCCCAGTCGGACAACGGGCCTCACACACGAGATACTCCGGCTTCGCGGCGTTGACCTGCGGCGAGGTAGCGACAACTCGAGTCTGGAGCGAGGTGTGAAAGTAAAAAGCGACCCCGCCGCCTCTCTTTTCAAGCCTGTCATTGCGAATAAGACGGAAAGAAGGAATAATAATGTGATGTCGCGGATGATTTATTTAATTTAATAGAAATAACGAGCAGCAGACTCTGCTACGGAACGCGGTTTTAGGAGGGAAAGACTCGGTAGACACTGGGTTGATACTGGTAAGAAGACGTTTATTCTGGCACAAAAAGAACAGAGTGACGTTCTTACAGGTTCGGTGACTTACCAACTAAAAAGATAACGCTGGAGGTGCTTATATAGCGGATGCCGTGGCAAAGTAGTGGAGGTGGGGAGGGAATTTGGGAAAGAGTCGGGAAAGTTATCATGAGAGAGGCACACGTGTGCTTAGATTCCAGGTAATGCGGTAAATAGGCCATGTTGATATGGGCACGACAGCTGTGGAAAGAGGCGATACAACGAAGGGATTTCGGGGAATGCCGGATATAGGATGATAGGCGGTGCAGTGATAACCGTTAGACGGTGGGAACGTATTTGGGAATTTATGGAGTGAGAGTGCGTAGCGTAGAGCCGTGCGGCAGCTCAGGAGGTCAATAAACTTGGGCATGCACGCCTGTGGGTCAGAAGTACAGAAGGCTAACGGGAAAGAAAAAATAGACGGTGGATAGGAGCTCGTTACAATAATATAATTATCCAGTATATCTTGGTTAAGCCGAGTCTCAGATACAGCAATTACATGGTGGAAATTATTATAGAAAAAGTCTCTAAATTCGTCAATATGCGCTGGCAGTGATTGTGCGTTGACGTGACATACGCGGAGCGAGGAGAGATTGGTAAACGAAGCCTGTGTTGTCGTTATCCGTAGCGGATCGGCCGCAGAGACAGATAGCCGTCAGTCCGCAATAGTATCCGAGTCAAGCAGAGTAGTGGTGGTGGACGAAGTGGTAGTAGGAGTAGCAGACGCTGTTTCCATCGTTGTCAGCGTTGTGGTGTATGCAAGCGGTGTCTGAGCGGGGATGATCGAGCCGGTGGTGGGGCGCCCTGGCCAGTAGCTGAGATCGAATCGCTGGTCGACCGCGTTCGTAGCGACAGCTGATGTCCCGGGGGGGGGGGGGGGGGGGGGGCATAGACGTAGCTTGAACGTTGCTGTTCCGCCGTTGAGTGGTGACGAGGCTCGCTCCCCTCTCTCTAGCCATGCGACCAGCGGTAGCCTGTGTGCTACTGAGAAGCGATGGATTCGAGGCTGGTTGGGCATACGTATGCAGTGAGGGGGGAGGGCTTGATGCCAGTGGCTGCCTCGGTGGAACTGGACGTGCAGCATTCCGGATGTCGGAGATGATCCGAGGCACTCCATTGCGTGTGACAATTCGCAACCCTTTCTCACCTCTTTCAGTGCGCAGTTTGAGTTCGTCACGAAGCTTCCGATACACAAATATAACAAATAGTAACACCATGTATATGCGAATAGCTAGGTGTTTGTTTTGTTGCTAGTCGCGTTGTCATGGGTTGTGAGGTTATTGATAAATCTTGTGAGAGACAGATTATTTTGTAAAAAGCTTAAGAAAATATAACGAGTTTGTCGTTTCCTAAGTGTGAATTGATTTATTTAACGGGATATAAAGGACTCCGGACGAGTCTGAATATCCGAAGAGTGTTACATTTTATTATTTTAAAAATTTTGAAAATTTTCGAAATGCTGGAAATTCTGATTCTTGTGCACGGCAGCGGCGGCGATATCTTTTTATAATATAGAGAGATATATATCGTAACACGGCGCATGCTCTGCATACACGGAGCTTAGCTGGAGGCCGCCACTCGCCATAAAAGGTGCGAAATATTCAATTCATTTTATTTTTGTTTATATCGGGTCACTTAATCCCTCCCCCTCCCCCGTGTAAGAATGAATGGATACAATGTGTGTGAACGTGAGGTTTGAATGTGGTGCCGCACAGTGGGGCAGAATCCCAAAAATCCCAAAACCTCGAAAACCAAGGTTTTATTTTGGGTTTCTTTTGTTGCGGAATGTGAAGCAGGACTAGTTTGAATGTGCCCGTTATACGAGTCACATCGAACTACCAGATTTAACGCGCGCTATACGGTACAGAAAAATTACAATATAATCTTGAAAAATAGTGCGATCGGAAAAGTGTAAAATGGATTCTCTTCATGAAGGTATGTAGAATGGAATACGATTCACATAATTGCAAAATTGTCATTATAAAAAAAGTTATTCGTTTTGAATTGTGGGTGTCTTTTTTGGAAAACGCAAACGACAAGTAAACTTTCAGGCCGACATAACTTTATCGCTCGTCCTCGCTTGTTCTTTGGTCTATTTTTCATTAAATTGCTTATATCCCAAGCAAAAAAAAATCTTATCGACGAACTTGCGCATTTTTGCGCGAACGGAGATATGATTTTTTTTCTGAAGCCATGCAAATTCCGACGTGGTTTTTTGGTACACGGGGGTATTCGGGGTCGCTGATTTACCTTTTATGTTTTAACTTTTTCTATTATCAGTCATTTGTTGAGGATAAATAAACATATCTCTTTAATAAATTATAGTCTACATTGAATAAAACAGTAAAATATGTCACAATATAGTAGTGTCACAGTATAGTGAGATCTTTCGTTTTCGCTCGTTGTCTATTCTATTAACGAGCTAGTTTCGGCTCTGAGCGATATAATCCTATATTATTCACTGATTTCAGGAACTGCAGACATTAGAGAAGCAATGCAAACGCAATTGACAAGGATAGAGATATTCCGTATAATTAAAAATACTATTGCTTCCCAAACTATGGACGATGCAGCTCTCCTTCTTGAAGCGCACATCTCGTGCCAATTGGGCCATGCATTCTTTATGACCGAAGACGATAAAAGAAATATCTCTTATATATTCTACAAACTACGTGATATGTGGAAAAAGGCCTCCCGGAAGAAAGAGAAGGTATTCGAAAAGAATGCGGAGTGGTTAAGTATACAATTCATCTTATCTGAGGACGCGGGTGCATCTTCTCAAAGTACTCCGAAGTCAAAAGTGATCAGTGGTCGACCTTCTATAAGTTTTCCGGATAGTAATGACAGATCAAAACGGCGAAAAACTGCGCGAAGAATATAGTTGAGAGGAACTCGCTTTTGCTACGCCGGCGCAGATGAGCCTCCGTGCAAGCGGTAAGGTTCACGTTGCGCAGGTATTGAAGAACGTCACAATGGGGAGGCCCTCTAAAGCATCGTCTTACCCGTCGTCTTCGAACACCGTTAGAGAAAGAACAATGACGCCTGAAGAAGCATTGTCGGTCTTTGTAGACGGTAGATTTTCGAAAAATCAATATTTAGTGGTAAGAGCAGGCTGCACATTAGTTAATAGCCGAGCTTTTCCGTCGTATAACGTACTTCGAGAGGCTGAAAATTCTTGTCATCAACCGATAAAAACAATTACATACACGAAGAAACGAGCAGCCGTAGAATTTTAAGCGTTATTAGACCTTACAGTGAAGCGAATCGATTTAGCGCAAAAAAGTGCCATTCAAAATATATCAAACGTTGATTTGGGAAAAATGACTTATTTGTAAGTGGAGTTGTGATGGAACTTCATGTCAAAGTGAGTATAAGCAAAAATTCACCGGTGATGATGGCACTTTCACAGACGCAAGTATTTTCTTTACGTCATTAGTTCCACTGCAACTTTTAAGTATAAATGAACAAAACGAAAAATATGTTGTCCGACAAAACCCTGTACCTTCATCTCCGCGATACTGTAGACCAATAAAATAGAATTTCTAAAAGAAACTGCAAATGCAACGAAAGCCGCAATTCAATATATACAAGATCAAATTAAAAATCTTGTTCTATTTTCAGACATGGTTAAGGAAAAATCTATAAAATTAAATTATAACCTTGCCTTGACCATGGTAGACGGGAAAGTGTGTAATGCGGTGGCGGACAATGCAGCAACTCAACGCTGCTATCTTTGCAAAGCCACATCAAAAAATTTTAATGACCTCGATAAAATGTTGAAGCTCGAAGTTATCGATGATTATTTGAACTTAGGTATTTCTTCGTTGCATACATGGATACGCTGCTTTGAATGTTGTTTGCACTTATCTTATAAACTAGATATCAAAAAATGGCAAGCGCGAACTGCGGAAGAAAAAACAATTGTTAAAAATCGAAAAAAAGCCACTCAGGAATCTTTCAAGAAAAATTTAGGCTTTGTTATTGACCAGCCGAAGCCAGGGTTTGGGAGCTCGAATGATGGCAATACTGCTCGTCGCTTTTTCCAAAACGCTACAATTTCAGCCGAAATGACTGGAGTAGACGTTCGTTTAATCACAAAATTCCACTCTATTTCACAAGCGATTTTGTCAGGTCGTACGATTAATATTCCGAGATTTAGAGAGTATGCTTTGGAAACTGCGAAATTATTTATTGAACTGTACTCATGGTACTACATGCCAACATCGATCCATAAACTGCTTATTCATGGTCCGCAAATCATTGCTTCGGCTTTACTGTCAATCGGTCAGATGTCTAAGGAAGCACAGGAAACTCGCAACAAATATATCAAAAAATTTCACCAGGATTTTTCGCGTAGGAGCAGCCGTTCTTTGACAATGCAAGATGTATTTTGCCGTCTGTTAATTAGCTCCGATCCATACATTTCAAGTATACGAAAACTACCAACAACGAAGAAAAAAACAAATGTCGATAGAAGCTCTACATTTAACTGTACCGGATGATACGGACACTGAAGACGACACTGATGTATCCACTATAAATAATGATGGCGAATCTGATGATAGTGAATGTAACTAGATTAATCCAATGTATAGATGTAGTGTATAAATTAAAAAGATTTCATTTTCTTGTTTAATTTTGATGTTCAATTTATTCGTACCTAGTTTCCCACCGAAATCCTTCTAATTCTTCTACATTGCCAATAGAATTACGATTAAAATATACTGTTTCTTAAAAAACAAACATCTTATTTGTAATCAGCGCAATGTAAAACCTACAGATACAGAATTTCACTAAAAAATAAGAATTTTATAAGATACTTGGGCGCCATATTGGATCCGCCATTTTGTTTTTCAGATTTTTGACTTGGGATTCGTGATCAGCGACCCCGAAAACCCTGGAGTACGAATTTTCACCCGAATTAAATGCGTTTTTTACTTTTGGTCAGCTTTTTGGGCTTCCGTCCCACTGTGTGCCGGCCAGCAGAAGCAGGAGCGTCGTCGCTGGAACTTGGGCCCGCAACTAGAGCGCAGGCAGAGCGGACGCGTAATCGGAGCACGTCCCTGCCCCTGCCTCTACCGCCAGCGCCTTGCTACCGCTAATATGGCTACCGACTGCTGCGCTCAACCCGCCGGCAAATTCTCGTGCTCGTAGACCCCCATACGCTGAGGTCTAGGATCCAGCGGGCCACAGCTAATCAGCGACGACGCCGAACATCGAGGAAGAAGAAGCCGGTCGGACCGTTATTTCAGCCCCGCTAACCGCATTAGAGCAACGCCATTTTTATAGAGAAAGAGAGCGAAATTATGTTTGATTTATATTGTTTTTTTTTTTTTTTTGGGAGAATCATTTTGACGCGATATTACCGCATCGAGTGATAGCGCAAGGATATTTACCCGACCATACTTTTCCCTGTTCCCCTGTATTTACATTCATATTTATTGTTGTTTGTACCGCGTGTTAGTGAAACCGCGTGGTCACATGTCGCCGGTAAACGCCTGTTGCGCGAGTAGCGTCTTATGTGTAATAGGTTTAGTTTGTTCCCGCAAGTTTCAGTACGGAAATTTTATAAACTAAACCCCTCTCCATTCTCATCCGGACTTGAGGCAGTGACAGAGTTTCTGTAACAATTAAATTTTATTATGAAAAAAATATTTTTGGTGAAATCTACGATGACGTCGACCTGGACGACGAATACTACGGAGACGTCGACCTGGACACTCAAAACTGTAGAGAGATTGACCTGGGAATCGAAAACTATGGAGAAATCCACCTGGACATCGAAAACTACGGAGAAATCCAACTGGACACTAAAAACTATGGAGAGATCAACCTGGACATTGACAACTACAGAGGAATCGACCTGGACACTTAAAACTATGAAGAGATCGACCTGGACATCGAAAACTATGGAGAAATCCACCTGGACACTCAAAACTATGGAGAGATCGACCTGGACATTGGAAACTATGGAGGGATCGACCTGGACGCTTTAAACTATGGAAAGGTCGACTCGGACATTTGAAACTACGGAGAGGTCGACCTGGACAACAAGAACTATAGACAAAGCGACCTGGACGTTTAAAACTATGGAGAGATCGACCTGGACACCGAAAACTCTGAAGCGGTCAACCTGAACATCGAAAACTATAATCCAACTCTTATTGGAATATAAATAATATTATAATATTATAATGATTCACTTGAATGAACCGAAAAATACATTTTATTATTTCAAACGATCACCGTATAAATATATCTATATATACATAGATATTCTGGTGCGGATACCAGTCGGTTGAGATCACGTCCCTGCAAAAAATTAGGCTCACGCCCCTGCGAAAGATATTAGAATCGCGGCAGTGCGAAAAAGGTCTTAATTTTGTGGAATATTTCAGAACTATTTCGAGATTAAAATTACGATATCAGTCCACTGGGGAAAGCTGCGGAGGTCGTTTTAGTGTCAAACGGAATGTTTTCGCATGTAGTATTTCATTAAACGTGCAAAAAGCTTCAAAACGCTACTATTTCGTTGATATAACATATGAACCTAGAAAAAAGTGGCTAAAATGAGTTCCTTGGAGTGAAAGATACTGCGGCAGCGTCTTGTTGGTCGGTAAAGAAAATGTCGGTCCTAAGAAAAGAGAGGTAAATTTACTTGTCTCCAGACGCTGCCGCGTCTCTTGATAAAAAAATATCACCGCTGCCGCCGCCTAGGCCGCCGCCACTGCCACCGCCGCCGCTGCCGGTCACGAGAATCGTTATTTCCAGAATTTTCGGAATTTGAAAATTCTCGATATTCTTAGAATTTTGAAAATTTCAAAAATTTCAAGGCTTTTATTTTTTTTTCCAAAATATTCAAAATTTTCAAATTTTTTAAAATTTTTAGAATTATTAATATTTTCAAAATTATTAAAATTTTTAGAATTATTAAAATTTTCAAAAATATTAAAATTGTCAAAATTATTAAAATTTTCAAAATTATTAAAATTTTCAAAATTATTAATATTTTCAAAATTATTAAAATTTTCAAAATTATTAAAATTTTCAAAATTATTAAAATTTTCAAAATTATTAAAATTTTCAAAATTATTAAAATTTTCAAAATTATTAAAATTTTCAAAATTATTAAAATTTTCAAAATTATTAAAATTTTCAAAATTATTAAAATTTTCTAAATTATTAAAATTTTCAAAATTATTCGAATTTTCAAAATTATTCGAATTTTCTAAATTATTAAAATTTTCAAAATAGAAAAAATTATTAAAATTTTCAAAATAGAAAAAATTATTAAAATTTTCAAAATAGAAAAAATTATTAAAATTTTCAAAATAGAAAAAATTATTAAAATTTTCAAAATAGAAAAAATTATTAAAATTTTCAAAATAGAAAAAATTATTAAAATTTTCAAAATAGAAAAAATTATTAAAATTTTCAAAATAGAAAAAATTATTAAAATTTTCAAAATAGAAAAAATTATTAAAATTTTCAAAATAGAAAAAATTATTAAAATTTTCAAAATAGAAAAAATTGAAGAAAATGTTCAGTTTGCCATGTCATTCTAAGCGAGTCGTTCCAAGTTGACCATGGAATTTTGAGCGAGTCGTTCCAAGTTGACCCAAGGAGGTGTGTGGGATCTCACACACCCCTAGACCCCGGACCCGAGCATTATATTTCGATCTCAGCTCAAAAATCAAAAATATCTCTCGAGGCTGCCTGCTTTGTGTACCAGCCGTGAACCCTTAGTGTCTTGCGAGTAGGACTTAGCTGCAGGTAGCTCACCTTTGTAATTTTGGTAAGCGAGCGTGTTGAATAGATGAGGAAAGTAGTCTTTTCCAATCTTATCTGCGTAACCGAAGGCTTGCGTACGAGCACGCAGCCGCATGTGAAAATAATTCAGGCTGTCGATAAACATTGTCCGTCCATTGCAAATCGATATTATCGCGTTACCCGTGAGGATTCGTTTAGGTCGCCCGAGATCGCTACCATTTGCAACTACATAACGCAATATGAATTCGGCATCGAAGCCTTCAGCGTTGTGCGCGATGCAGACGATTTTCCGGAACGACGTTGTGTGACGTACCGCTAGATTTACAAACGCCTCGACGGGTGATGTTCGGAAAACATGTTTCCGTATACTGCTCCATTCGCAGGAGTTAGACAAGTCTACATTGTCCACACTCTCGAGACACACCTCGCATACCTGTTGTGTATCACGAAGCATAACAATGTGTTCTCGAGTATCGTTCGCAGACACTGCGGTGTAGGCTATGTTCTAATGAGTCTCGAAGTCATAAAATATAAATAGGACGCCACATACCCCTTGGGATCTCACAAATCCTTAGACACCGAGCCCAAATTACTCTAGATCTCTCAACGCGAGCGCGCGCAGCGCGCGAGCCACAATAACATCCCAGTATATACTACATGGCAAACTTAAAACGAATCCTGTAAAATTCCATGGCCAACTTGGAACGACTCTCTCAAAATTGAATAGCCAACTTGAAACGACTCGCTCAAAATTTCATGGCCAACTTGGAAATTTTTTAGAATTTTGAAAAATCGTTTTCAAACGAAAACGATGCCCCACCGCCCGGATAGCATCTCTATAATCTGCGACACCTACAGTGTCGTTAACACCCTGGAAAGATGCGTTGTTTTCACCGTTATCATCGCTGTCGTTGTCGTGGTCGTCGCTCACGGCTCTTAAATTTAAATTTAAATTAGGCCCTGCGTAGCTACCGCCGATCTGTCAGTTTCGTGAGTCACTCATCAACTGACGAACCGCTGCCTCCGTCTCGGTGATCCATAAATTGATGGCTTCGTCAGCTTCAACGGGGGCACAGCTGACCCCGTTGGAGCTGACGAATTTAACAATAGAGATGGATTCTTTTCATCAGTTGCTCCGGAACCTCCTAATCCTGTAGCTGCGCCTGAGAGGAAACCCCCACAGGATGATCATTTAATAAATGAATTCTCGGAAAAGCCCCAATATGACTCCGGGAAGCGGACAGCAATGAGGTCATCGTCATCGTCATACGAATCGGATCCCTTGTCGACTTGACCATAGGAATTGTACCACGCAACCCTCAATAGCCGCGAGTAATACGGTACGGTGTGTATACCTGGCACGATTTCTACGATCTCGTCAGCGCTGCCCACCTCGTCGGAGGCCGAGGAAGAATCAGCCGATTCTTCAGGGTAGTTTTGAGCGGCAGTTAAGGAATCCTCACGTTGGTGTGAAAAGACCAAGTTATTTACTAAATAGTCATCCCCGTGCGGTGCTCCAACTCGTTGCTGCCGAAAATCACCTTCCTCCTCTTTTTGATGCCAAACACCGAGCCATGAACGCACACCTGCGGCTTCACATCAACACATGTTGAACCAAATTCATGTGTGCCACTAGTCTTTCTATATTGAAAGAGAATATCGCTGCCGCCACCGCTGCTGCCGTGCACAACATGGAATATTTTAAAAATTTTCTAATTTTCCAAAATTTTCTAATTTTCAAAATTTTCTAATTTTCAAAATTTTCTAATTTTCAAAATTTTCTAATTTTCAAAATTTTCTAATTTTCAAAATTTTCTAATTTTCAAAATTTTCTAATTTTCAAAATTTTCTAATTTTCAAAATTTTCTAATTTTCAAAATTTTCTAATTTTCAAAATTTTCTAATTTTCAAAATTTTCTAATTTTCAAAATTTTCTAATTTTCAAAATTTTCTAATTTTCAAAATTTTCTAATTTTCAAAATTTTCTAATTTTCAAAATTTTCTAATTTTCAAAATTTTCTAATTTTCAAAATTTTCTAATTTTCAAAATTTTCTAATTTTCAAAATTTTCTAATTTTCAAAATTTTCTAATTTTCAAAATTTTCTAATTTTCAAAATTCTCTAATTTTTAAAATTCTCTAATTTTCAAAATTTTCCAATTTTTAAAATTTTCCGATTTTCAAAATTTTTCAATTTTTAAAATTTTTCAATTTTCAAAATTTGCTAATTTTAAAATTTTTTGAATTTTCTAATTTTCGGAATTTTAAATAATTTCAAAAATCTAAAAATTTTCTAAATTCTAAAAAAAATTGAAATTCTCACGAGTCTCAATTGAACCGTGGTACTGAGTAGACGTGTTTACGAATCGATACGTGAGTGTATATTAGCAGTGTTACGAACAGTGAAGCTCTTGCAAAATCTATGGAAGGCCAAGCCATAGAAGAAGAAGAATCAAAGACGGATGGTACAATGTCGGAACACTCCACCCGCTCGGGATTTATTCTGCCAAAACCAAGATGCAGACCTCCTAAACGTAAAAAAGTCCAAGAAATACAGTCCTCTTCATCGGACTCTCAAGCAAGGAAAACAGGCGCGATACCCAAAAAACCGCTTGCAACCGCTCCACCCATTATAAAAAACAGGGAACCGGAAACGTACAAATCGCTTTTTTACATTAACGCAACCGAAACCAAATCGAGAGTAGAGATGGCGAAGCACTGGGATCAGGGAGCACCGAGGTCGAAAGACATCATACTCCAAACTTCCAAGGGTTTTCTGCTAAAATCAAACTCGCCAAAAGAACGCCTTGTATCCATGCTAAACAAGCTCACGCAGCGGAAAGTCATCGATAGCTTTGCCGAAACCTCAGAGCGCACGAAAAATCGGGCACCCGTCTCTCCTCCAGAAACCTTCGCGGCTGTCATCACAAAAGTGGACTACGAGATCGATGACGAAACGATGAGCCAGGCGCTGACAGACAACAACATCATACACCGTTATTGTAAGCGGATTATCTCTAGAACGACTTCTAAGCCGACTACGCTGGAAAGAGTAATCACAGGCCAAGCATCCGCATTTCACAAGCTAATGAACGAAGGTACATTCTTCCTAAATAAGCATTTCCGCGCGTCGCCGAGTACTCCTCCCCCACCGCTACCGCAACCTTGTTCAAAATGCAGCCAATTCACACACGTGACCGAAAACTGCCCGAATAACGCACTTTGCAGCAAATGCGAAGGCGACCACCGCACCGAGAAATGCACGCAGAATCTCCCGATAAAGTGTATCACTTGCAACACTACAGACCACGTCTCTTGGTCGATTAAATGTCCGAAAAGACCCACAGCTCCAATAAAAGGAATCCCAAACACTCAGATTAAATCCCTCAACAAAATGAGCAGAGAAATCGAACCTTCCCTGACCATCAACAACCGCATTCACGAACCGATAACAGCCCACGATATCATCATCAACACCTACGCTAGGAAAATTAATCAACCAACAACCACCAACAGAAAAGAGCTGATACAAGAATTGAAAAAACGGTTCATCCGAGAACTAAATATAGACACTACTGTGGTGTTTACAGGCAACTGGGTGTACATCCTCATGATCGACCTTGACAAACCTGAGGCCCCCTCCCCAACACAACCGATTAAGGGAGCAAGCTGCTCTATAACCAACAATGGCTCTTAAATTACTATATGAAAACGTCAACTGTTATAAAAATAAAAGCTACCTCATTAATCATGTGATAGAGAAATACCAAGTTAATTGCACAGCTTTTGTGGAAACTAAAAATAATCCGGACACCAACATAAAGTACAGAAACTGGACGGTAGTGACACAACACGGAAACGTAATTAACACGAACTTAAGAGGAGGATCAATAATGCAATTCAGTCCAGCTACGGGAGTGAGGAAAGAAAATGCACCAAAAATTAACGACACCAGAAACAACGCACTCCACGTCTCTATTCCGTTCTTAGATGATAGACTGCACATCATATTAGTATACGTCCACAACACCAGCCTAATAGAGAACTCAATCTTTATAAAACTCAAACTACTTAAGTACGCGATCCTTTTCGGCGATTTCAACCCGAACAGAAGAAAACGAAACCAAATCACAGATTTCCTTCAAAGTTCAAATTTTACCCAAATTACTACTCAGCCAACCTTCATAATGCAAAACAATAGAGACACCACGCCGGATCTCCTATTCTGCACGCAAAATATTCGGAACAACTTTACAAACATTGATGTCATCCCTGATTTAGGATCGGACCACCTATCAATATTACTTTCGTTCGATACAAAAAAGCCAATAAACAGAACATCGTCGACCAGAAAAACTCAACTTCATGATGACAGATATGTGCGCAGTAAATCGTGAAATAAATCAATTTCTAGACACTCACCCCAATGCCCCAGTTGACGAAGGTTTAACCAAAGCATTTAACATTAAGCTCGCTGAGTCAATAGCACAAAATACCCCGAAACTGAAAACCCAATTTTTCCAACACACTCTCCCGCCATTCATCGTTCGTCAAATAAAAATCAAGAGACAACTGTACAGGGAATACCAGAGGAATCAATGCAACGTATTCAAAGCAAAAGTTAATATATTTAATAAGAACATTCAAACAATGATCCTGCAATTTAAGACCCACTGCTGGCTAAAAGGGTGCGACGAAATACGACAGGCTCACGGCAAAAATTACTGGCAAACAATCAAGAAACTTACGAAATATAAACGGGCGGATAATCCGACCCTAAATATCACGGTCAACGGCAGGCAACTAACAAATAATGACGATAAAGCTAGAGCCTTTGCAGAGCATTTCGCACAAACCTACACCGTAGACAACGATCCCAACTTCGACGAAGAAAATTTTAGAGAAGTCTCCAATTGGTATAAAGATTTTTTCAACCAGCCACACATCCAGGACCAACCAATTCAAGACATAACAATAGAAGAATTTGAGAAAGTCTTAAGAAGCTGCAAGAATACGTCACCAGGCATCGATAACGTTCCAATATCGATAGTCAAGCAACTTGATCCAAGAGCCCGCCACTTCCTCGTCGACGCATTTAACTTCTGCCTAAAAAACTCGCATTTTCCAAGCCTCTGGAAAGTCGGAGTAATTGTAACGATCCCTAAACCTAAGCAAGATCATAGCCTACTCAATAATTATAGACCGATCACCCTACTACCGACAATAGGGAAACTCTATGAAAGAATAGTCAAAATCAGACTAGAATCAGCATTAGGCGACTCAATCCCCGCATATCAATTCGGATTTAGGAACGGGTTATCTACTCTGAATGCACTCACTATCCTTACTTCGAATGTAGAAGCCAATAAAATATAAAACAATAAAACTGCAGCACTGTTCTTAGACATAGCAAAAGCATTCGACAGTGTTTGGCACCAAGGCCTCCTTTTCAAATTACATATTCTACAGTGTCCCCAATACCTAATTCACCTTATCAAGAATTTCCTCGAATCTCGCTCACTCATTATTAAAATCGAAACTGCAATATCCGCCTCTTTCACGCCTTAACAGGGTGTACCCCAGGGTTCTCCGCTATCGCCACTGCTGTACAATATTTACTGTTACGATATATACAACCATAACCTAATCAACAAAGAGTGGGTAGACCCAACTCAATACACACTGCAATTTGCTGACGACACAGCACTGATAGCACACAAAAACAATGTAAAAAGATCGATAGAAGCACTTCAACATTCAGTAGACAGAATAACAAGCTGGTTTAACAAATGGCGCCTCAAAGCAAACCCGCGAAAATCTCAACTTATCATTTTTAACCATAAAATAACACAGGACTCACCAAAAATCCACATGTTTAACACAGAAATCCCCCCCCCCCCCCCCCCCCCTCAACCATGCAAAATACCTCGGAATTTATATTGACCAAAAGCTAAACTTTAACTTACACCTTCAAAATTGTAAATCGAGAATGACATCTAGAGCTTCACACTTTAGATGTATCACATTCAAGAACCGAGAACTGCACGTGAAGCACCTAGCAAAAATGTATAAAAGCATATGTCGACCGATAGTTGAATATGGGCACCCTATTTTCCTCAATTGTAAAGAAAACGCCATGAAAAAAATAAAAACCGCAGAAACGAGCGCAATTCGGCGATTAACCCGCATCCGAAACCCGAATAATCCTCTATATAACCCACGAAACACCCTTCTCTATGAGACTACAGGCATTACTCCGATAATAACCCGATCTAAAGAACTTTCCAGACATTTTGCCCTCAAACAATTAGAAAACATCCAACCACTCTGCAGCCTACCGCAACAAAATGTAGCTAGAAAGACTAAATTCCCCACACACACACCACTTATCAACTCCTAGAAACAATGTGTAATGAAGAAATCACTGATCATTATTAAGTACTAAATGTAACTGTAATAAAATAGAATTCCTCTTAACAATGTTAAAAATTTATGTTAAAAAAAAAAATTCTGATACAAAAACTAGAAGCATGGGCTGAAGGACTGCGTTCGATGGCCCATTGACAATATTGTTAATTAATAAGGTTAATCCTAAGCGATGTACTCAATCAAATTCTGTCATGTATTGTCAATAAATGTTCACTTACTACTACTACTACTTAAAATTCTCAAAATCTTAAACATTCTAAAAAATTTTTGAATTCTAAAAATCTTCAGAATTCTAAGATTTCCACAATTTTAAAATTTTCACAATTTCAAAATTTTCACGATTTCAAAATTTTCAGTTTTAAAATTTTCACAATTTTAAAATTTTCACGATTTTAAAATTTTCACAATTTCTAAATTTTCACAATTTTAAAATTTTCACAATTTTAAAATTTTCACAATTTTAAAATTTTCACAATTTTAAAATTTTCACAATTTTAAAATTTTCACAATTTTAAAATTTTCACAATTTTAAAATTTTCACAATTTTAAAATTTTCACAATTTTAAAATTTTCACAATTTTAAAATTTTCACAATTTTAAAATTTTCACAATTTTAAAATTTTCACAATTTTAAAATTTTCACAATTTTAAAATTTTCACAATTTTAAAATTTTCACAATTTTGTTGGCCATGGAGTTTTGAGCGAGTCGTTTCAAGTAGGCCATGGAATTTTACGAGATTCGTTTGAAGTTTGCTGTGTAGCAAATAGTAGGATGTTTTTTTTTCTTCTATAAAAATATATATTCAAATGACCATCCAAATTTCTGCATGTTCAAAAAAAAAAAACTTTGTCACGTTGTAGCGCTGTGACATTAGCTCTGAGAGGAAAATGTCTCCGGACTTTTTTGTTCCTTTTTTGATCCCCCGATGGCGGGTATTTTTGATAAAAAAAAATCATTTGAAATTAAGACGATCTGTGCAAATTGAAAACCTTGTCACGCTGCATCTTTTCCGCTTTGGTTCGGAGAGAAAAGTTTCTAGGAGACATCTTCTTTCTTTTTTCATTTTGAAGTGGAGGTTATTCGTACTTTTGAAGCGACGGTTATTTGTGAGTAGTTATTTGGACTTTTGTCTTTATCCACGTTTCCTGAATAGAATATTGATCAAGAGCAAAAATGCCGGAAGACTATTGTAGTACCCATGATTAGATAATCAGCTAGTGGCGGATTTTTTTTAAGGGCAGAGTAATATTCTTTTTGCTATTTAAAAACTTTGGACCACGATATCTCGGCTATTTCTTGTGACGTGATTTTTTTGGAAATCACGATCACAAGGGTTTTCGTTACCGATATTGGCTTTGTTTGAGCGTTTTCAAGATGCCCTCGCTCGAATTTACCGTCTCGTTTTGTTGAAGAATTTTATATTGCAGAGTTTTGCTGTTTTTTTTTGTTATGGGAAATCGGTGCACTCAAATCTGTGCGAGGATAAGAGCTCAAAGAAACGAGCAGCCCGGCAGAGGAGAGTGACCGATTCGAGTTCTTGCAATTAGTTGTAGACCGGTGCAAATCCGGCGCCCTATGGAGAAAAGTGCATCACGCTAGAGAACGGGTGGTGCTTGTTAAGTTTTGGCATAGAATAGAGCATTCTGATGCGTTATGGTTATGAAGTTTAGGCCCGTTTTCGCGTGAAGCACTGAGGGAGGCGATTGTATAGATTTCGAAAATGTTATCGGCAGGATTTGCGCTCTCGATATAATTACGAAGTAGTTAGAGTGGGAGGGCAGTAGTTCTCGGGTAAGGGATTTCGGGAGAACATTGGATAATGATAATGTTGAGCTATCGAGAATTACTAGAAGGAATCAGTCTCGCTCGAGACACCGCCGCGGTGCCTCGAGACTTCTATACGCTCCCGTGTTGACAGTTTTTCTGTCGTTCGCGCTCGTGTCTTCGCGTTGCTCTCGGCTTGGTGCGTGTGGTGTATATCGCATAGAGTGAGTTCCCGTGATTATTCGTGAGGTTTATTTTTATGAACCATAAAACCCGTATTCTCGTGTTGTGTGTGGTGCCCCGAGTACACTTAAGGCTCCCGGGGTTTATCAGGAATACCAGTTCTCGCTCCTCAACTATCAAAAGGAATGATTATGGTGAGTTGTCTCCCGCTTAATTAATTATTGAATCGCGTTCCCGATTAACGATCTCGTAAGTCGAGATATTCGCGCAGATTCCGTCGAGCTTCGGAGGTGCGGTCGTGGCGATGCAACTCGCTATTACCGTTACCGATTTCGATGTTTCACGCTGGTTCCCGTACCTCGATCAAATAATACCAATTGTTGTATTTGCTCCCGATTCATTTTCTCTTGATATTGAAGTTCGTTCTCGGTGTTTGAATTTCGTTAAAATAAGCTATTTACTGAGCCATACCTCGACCCTCTCTACCACAACCTAGCAGACTGAGCGGCCGTGCATTTCCGCAACCGTTCGCTCTCGCAGGTGCATCCAGTTGCGTTTGTTAATTTTACGCGACCCCAAAAATTAACTAAGTTACCGAGTCCGTTATTGGTGTTCTCGATCGTGAATTCGGCTTCAGACTTTCGATTTTAATAGAACCGAGCCTGATCAACTCGGTTTCTCGGAGATACCGGTTTGTTAATACCGGTGAAACAAAAATTATCTTTTAGTTATTGGAATCGAGACTGCTCCCCTCGATCCCTCGGGCATACCGGTTCGTCAATACCGGTGACACAAAAATTAACTGGCGCCCACCGGGTTTGCGGATGCGCGAACGAGGGTGGACGGCCGAAGGTGACAGTTCTCGATTTTTGTGTTCCCGAATTTTTTGTGATAGTTCCGTTCGTTCACGAAAAATACGTCACAATCTACAAAAAAGTTCGACGGCATTTTTGTTCTTGATCAATATTCTAGTCAGGAAACGTGGACAAAGACAAAAGTCCAAATAAATACTCACAAATAACCGTCACTTGAAAAGTACGGATAACCGCCACTTAAAGATGAAAAAAGAAAGAACATGTCTCCTAGAAACTTTTCTCTTCGAGTCAAAGCGGAAAAGATGCAGCGTGACAAAGTTTTCAATTTGCACAGATCGTCTTAATTTCACACAAAATTTTTTTTATCGAAAATACTCACCATCGGGGAATTAAAAAAGGAACAAAAAAGTCCCGGGACATTTTCCTCTCAGAACTAATGTCGCGGCGCTACAACGTGACGAAGTTTTTTTTTTGAAGATGCAGAAATTTAGATGGTCATTGTATTCAAATATATAAGACAATTACGAAACAAAAAAAAAAAGAAAAACAGAATTTTCAATTATTTTCAACGTTGTTTTTTTTTTATTATGAGTAAGAAATAAAAATCAAAACATAAGATTTTCACGGATCTCCACTTGCTGAGTGACCCCGTTGAGATCACCTATGACGATGGTCGCGGCATCGGATACCCTATCGGAGTCTTCGTATCCAACGGTGACACGGCTGAAGCTGCTTCCATCAGGGTTATCGTCGTCACGGTGCTCGACGACCTCATCCTCCTCCTCCTCTTCAGCATCCTCTTCGTCTCTCTATGATCCACGATCACCGCAGAATTCGGGCCGACCACGGTGTCGACCCTCGAATCCGCCTCGTTTCGCTTATCCTCGGCCTTAAGCACCCAGATTCTGTCGGGGTCTTCAGGGTTGTAACAAAATATACCCTGAAGTAAATCCCGAGGCTCTGGGTGCTCTTAGGCGGGTTCGGGCTTGGGTGATACTGAACTATCAGCTTAATCGTCCGGTCCACCGTAGATCACGAAATACACGTTGAAATGCGGTGGATTAGGTAAATCCGGGGCCACGAAATTCCGCTTCGTCGGCGATAGTCGCCACCGAAGGTGCGGGACTTTGAGGGGTCGATCCTTGTTAAGAAGCGCCGATGAGGGTTGAGGCGTCACAAGGTCAACGACCTCTACGTCACGCTGCGTTGGCCTCTCCGGAGCAGCGTTGGTTCCATCGTCGTGGGCCACGTCCATGTCCTGATCATCGTTGTCATCGCCCTTCGTCGAATCACTATTTCGCTGCTCAGCCCAAGCAGCGAGATTGATAGCAGCAAGCGAATTGTCGTAACAATTCAGCAGGTTACGCACAGACGGGCAATCACCGGCATTTCGCTCATGCACCGTCTTGCACTCAATCACAATTGCATAGTGCGACTTGTCGAAGGCTTCAAATTTGTCGGCCCGAGCAATAACCCTGACACTTAAGGGTATCAATACCGCTTTGGATTCACGCCGGGCTTGACGGAGATTCATTTGCCTCAACCGTGAAGCGCAATCCCTCGTTCAGCGACGTGCAGTAGGTGCACTGCGAAGTCTCGTTTATAAACTCTGAGTTTCTAAAGACTATATAATTTTCACTACACCCCCTATCGATAGATTTTAGGTGACAAAAGAGGAAAAAAGGCTGTGTAAATTTTTTCGAGAGCAAACATTGGTCGAAACTGCAAGCTCATGTTTTTCCGAAAACCCTTTTTCTGCATTGAAAACGACTTCACTGAGGTACGATATAATGCTGAGATTACCGAAGTTACAAAAACTTAATAAGCATCAGAACAATCCTACCTCGTGCGAAGATCTCGAAACAGCTTGAGGTCCATCCTCGACCCCTGTCATCGATACCTCGAAGACACTTTTTTCTTATTACCGCCCGCGCTAAATAATGATCTCTAAGTGCGCATCTCTACAGGTTGCCAGGGGCGAAAACTCTTACACCGCGCCACGACAGCAAGTTTGCGACACAATCAACCCTCAAACTGACCGCTTTAAACGTCTTCTGTTGTGACAGCTATGTATCATGATTTTTATTACCTTTGATGTTAGAGATGATGCGCCTATTGTTTATCTTCAATCTATGCAACAGCAGGTCTATGGTGACACATAGCTACTTCAGTGCGACACTTGTTATCCGCTGCATCGTTAGACAAGTATTTCTACAAAAATAGGGTAACTACTATAAAAAAATCTTAACAGCTGGCGAACGTGGACTACTCGGTAATACTCGTTGACAGACAATCTGGTGATGCATACACACATCCGATAAACCCGTTATATTAGTGTACAAAAACACATGTGATATTGAAGGTATCCAGAATTTAGACACCCTACGAAGCATGTGTATATAAACACCGTCTTAACAGCTGTAAGCGGCAGTCAGGCCCGTGGCTTCAGTAGAGAAGAATTCATTCTCAAGTTCAACATGCAGCACGCAATAACAACTGAAAATAGCAACAATAGTGACCTACAACCCTCGACCATGTACCGGGTGCTGTCGGACACGATGAAGAACCGTTTCGAAGGACCGATGATCCTCGGTACAACATACACTCTCAACCAGTCCGAGACAAGAAGAGTCGGTATACAGCCTCAAGTCGATGGAAGTATACAACTCATCGTCAAGCTGCAGAACAATAACATCGCTGGTGGTATTCTTTTCGAGTCAAAGGAGTGAATTTTACTGCAAAGCCAGCTTCCGGAAATTTTGGAGTATTTTGCCCATGGACAGAAGTTTGGGGTTCAGGCTGGCACACTCCAAACCCGATACATATCTCCGACTGCGAGATTCTGTTCACATCAAGCTACAGTTCAAAATATATCTTGTTTGATCAGCGTGTTAAAAAAATACTAACTGATGAGATGAACGAGAATCACCTGGACCTCGAACCACCAACGAAAAAGAAGCGTAAAAATGATTCAACAGCGGTTGTGATGCAAAAGCCTTCATTCGAGGGTTTACGGAACATCATGGTTCGCACCGACGAATGCTTCAGACGACTACAAAGAAATGCCGCAAATGTACAGAAGTGCGGCGAATTGCTTTGTACCGAATGATTTGTGCATATCGCGACTGACGAGGCACCAGAAAAAAATTATTAAGCAACGCATTAGCTTATTGCTGAATAATAATACCAAATCTTTGAAGGATGCTGTGCAACGTCGCATGGGTCCTCAATTTGTCGAATTTACCTTTGGCATCGTGTTCCGAGAGTTCACTGTGTTGTGCACTGCCTTCATCGCAAATGGGCTCCAGAAGGCACTCACAGTGAAGAGTGAGGACCCTAAACAATAACGACAAACCCTGTATATATGTTACTGTGTCTGTTTATTTTCGTTCCATCCCCGCGGAGATAAATAGTTAATTTTATTCACGTATCTCTCAAACTTAACTGTAATTCTTCTCATTATACATCGTATATCATTGTAATCTATTATAAGTCTTCAACATACCGATTGCGACTAACTTTAAAAATGTTTGTAATTTCTTTCACGTGCTCATCGATTATCAATGTTTAAATATGATTATTTCCTTGAAATTTTTATCTATTTCACGACTTACGTACCGGAAAAATTGACCATCATTCGAAAATGTAATTAAAATTTATTTTCTCCTACCTTAATACTTACCGGCCCGGAGAACTCAGAAACACACGGAACATCGAGTTACCGATAGTTAAAAAAATCTACAACATCTACTGTGGCTTCGATAAATTTTCATGGCGCGACTTTTTATCAGCGTGCGAACAAGCTTGCGCCGGCCAGCCAACTTTGGGGGAATCAAGGCCCACGGAAAAATCATCTCGGCAAATCAACGCTCGGGGTATTACGCTAATTTGTGCCACTTCCCTAAAAAAATACAAGGGAAATTGTTCGGCTAATCAGAACTCGAGGAATTATGCTAATTATCCCTACCTGTTTGAAAAAAAGAGTGGGAGCAAGAGAGGGTTTAAAGGACTAACCAGACCTCCTGGAATTATGCAAATTAGTCCCACCTGTTTTGAAAATTGAGTGGGAGGAAGACGGTGTTTAACCGACTACTTACAGCTAGGGAAATTATGCTAATTATACACACCTCCTCTGAGGGAAAAGAATGGAAGGAAGAGGGGATTGAATCAACTACTTACAGCTCAGGGAATTATGCTAATTACTCCTACCTATTTAGAGGAAAAAATCAATCACAGCTCGGGGAATTATGCTAATTAGGCTAGACCCGAGGCTAGACTGGAGGTTGGAAGGGGGTGGGGTTTGTCTCCCCAGCTCATGCCTCGACTACTCACGTGCACTGTCGCTATGTTAATTTTTGTTAATTTTGCAAAAACCCCCTGTCCACTGCCTGATGGTGAGCAAGCCGTCGGACAAGCGAACAAGGTCTTCTTTAGTCAGTCTTCAACTTGAGGTTCGCTGGTACAAGTCGGATAAACGGCTCCTTGAATTTGCAAACACGTAGTCATCATAATTCTCTCGGAAGCTAGCCGCGTCAATCGATAGATTCGCCATATGTAAGCCGAATACGACGTTTAGATCTCCGAAGAGTGCATTGAATAGTGTCCGTCAGTCAATTCAAGTATAATTATAAGTTAGAAATTAGTGTACCAAATCTCGCCAACAACAATCCGTCATGTAATTAATAAGCGTTTGTGAGTCTCCTGTTTGGGTATTTCATAAATTAATTGTAATTGCAAGAGGGTGGTTCAAATTGTAACAGAGTATTGTAAGGAGCGTAAGCTACGATTGTAAAGGTGCAAAATATTTGACATTCCCTCGATAATAACACCCTGAATTTGTAGATGAGGTGACGTCTCCCGACTATAATGGAAATAATAAACGAAATATTCTGATAAATTATCAATATCAATATTATTATTGATTATTTCATTCTTTTTAAAGTAATTTTTTTCATAAGTTTGTTTTTAAAGTAATTTTTTTCATAAGTTTGTTTTTCAGTCGGGAGTTTTTTAAAATTTTTAATTTTTTTTTCATTCTTTTTAAAGTAATTTTTTTCATAAGTTTGTTTTTAGAGTAATTTTTCTCATAAGTTTGTTTTTCAGTCGGGAGTTTTTTAAAATTTTTAATTTTTTTTTTATTTCACACTTTTTAAAGAATAAGTTGTCCATACTTACAAAACTCAGACAATTTTTATTGTCTTAAAGGGGAGACGAAACCGCCATGAGTGCGAGAGAGATAGCAAATAATTTTCGGAACAACAATACACGGAAACTGGACACATGCTTGGAAAAATCAACGTTTTACATAATTCAGAATTGAAAGAGGAATAATGTAAAACTTTTCTTTTTTCTGGAATCGTTAAGCATTGTCTGAATTAATTGGAAAGTCAAAAAATGTTTTTCCGGGTTGCCACGTTCGCTGTTGGGAAATTTACCACGAAAAAAAAATAGCTATTAGACACAAAATATATTCAGGTTGGTCTTTTGGCCAAATTCATTGATTACTAGATCAAAGTCGTTGATTCATTATAAAAAGAAATTTAAAGTATTATGTATATCATTTTATGTATAATAAAGAAATTATACAAAATTCATAGCACCGGTTTTAATTCATGAGTAAGCCCATAGGTTGTTCAGCAACACTAAATCGTCTGGAATAGCGATCGATGTATTTGTTATCAAGGTGCACCACGAGAAGGTAAACCAACATAGCACCTCGCCTGCAACTAGATAAATGAGAATTAATAAACAGGAACAATTACATCATTGAATTAGGTTGGTTGTCATATAATTTATATTACTTACTTTTTCATAATTCTAATATTTGGTGACTGTCCTTGCCGAAAAACAGGAACAATTACATCATTGAATTATAATTAGAATTATCGTAACAGAACTGAACATCCCAGAATATTTTCGAATCAACAGTTTAACGTTGCACTTCGAAGTCGTTCCAATTCTGCTAATGCTCTACCATCGTGGGGATGATTGAACATTTTTTTTTATCTAACTCACAAATAACAAGTCCCGCCATGGTTCTGACGCGACTAAGAGCCACATATGCCTGACCCTTTGAAAATATTTTTTTTCCTAAATAAATCACAGCCTTGTCTACTGTTGTACCTTGCAATTTGTGTACTGTTACGGCCCAGCTCAATATAAGTGGCAGCATCACTCGCTCTATGTTTCCAAAGCCTTTATTACCTTGGTAGGTCACACTCGTTGGGGAGATACCCACAAATCCGTTGTCTTCTTTGAAGCTACGTCCCACTGATGGATCATCAAACTCAATGAAAACCTTTTTTGGTAGCTCGCCATCTTCAAGTTGATTCCTACGCAAAGCTTCCCATTGAAATCCTCTGATAACTCCTAAAGCTCCATTAACAAGTCCCTCTGTAACCCGAATGTTGGTCCGTAGCATAACCCTGCAACCAATTGCAATTTTGATTGAAGTTAATAATCCTCCCGTATTATTTGGATCGGTAGGGACGACGTTAGCGGGTGGTTTTTGCCCATAAGTCTGAGCTTCCCTTGATTCATCACGAGCGTTGATAATATAAACCTGTTCACGAGATGCTAGGTTATCCATCATTTTATTATTATAGTGATCAACGAGTTTTAATGTTGGAAAGATACGAATCGCCTCTCCGTCCGCAAAATCATCAATAAGGGGTACTCTTGTTCTGTTTAACAACATTTCATACTGCTCGATGATCTCTCCAACTCGTAAATTGTTTAGTAAATCCACGAAGGGGGCATCATTCTGTTGACGCATATTCATGCGCAATTCGCATAAGCCGAAGTAACGCCATAGATGTGGTTCTGCAAGATAAATTGTGGTTTGGTTGAAACACCAATTGCCTCTAACTGGTGATAACTGCATAATATCACCAAACACAAGTACATGTACACCACCGAACAGAAGATTATTACTTTTTAATTCTTGCAAACGAAGGTGAATGGAACGTAGTACCTCGTACGACACCATTGAAATTTCATCGATTATAAGCCATCGAATATATTTCCATCTGCGTCTTATATCTTCAAGACGTTGACCAGTCAATTGCCGATAAACCGATGCTTTTCCTTTTTCAATCGTCAACGAGAATGCAGAATGAAGGGTCCGTCCACGTATCAATCGAGCTGCGACTCCAGTGTAAGCACATACTTCCACAAATGTTGGTTTCAGGAGTGGATCAACTGTTGGCACATAACACTTGTTAATTTGCTGAACAATCATTTTCAAAAGGAATGTTTTACCACAACCTGCTCCCCCTGTAACGAATAATTTCAAAGAGTCGATTTGTTGGTTATCCGAATCTTGTCTAATGGTGCTTGTAATTCGATCAAACAGATTTGTTTGTTCAACATTCATGCTACGAACACAGGCAGCAAATTCTTCGGCCGTCATAACAGGATCTTCCCCATCAACGACGCCATCATCGTTAATGTCAACATCCACCAAACCTGGCTCAAGACCCTCGATGATTGCCTCAACTCGATTCTCTAAGTCGGGTACAGTTGGGTTCTCTGTCCTCTGATTACATGGCTCACGTTCTTCTAATGCCAAAATCTGAGCAATCACTTGTTGCAATTCACATTCTATGTGTTGAAACTCCTGAACAATACTTCTACGATGTAGCGGTCGTAAAAGATTACGCTTTGCGTTAAATGCAGCTTCAGCACTGTCATAACCTTCGATAAGTTCTTGTTCATTGCGGAATGGTACATGGGCAACAAGGTAGCTATAGAAGTAACCCTCCCTGTCCCCTACCTGAGAGTAGTACCGCGTTTTCAAAATCGCATTTCTAGAGCGTTGTTTCATGCGCATACCATTCTGAAGCCTAATTACTTTAGATACAATATCCTGGTCCAGCATATCACCGTAAACATCATAATCTCCCATGTCTTCATTGGCGTCAAGCTGATTACTCATGTGCTCGTACGTAACAGCAAATTCGGCCAAACTAAGTTCTTCTAAAGATTCTGGTCTCAACATATATCGATCGAATATATTTATGTGTACAGCATTGCTGTCACATCTCAGCATACGATATCTCTCTTCTGGACGGCACGTGTTTACAAATACAACCTTTCTAGAACTGTCCCTTAATTTCAAGTGACACAGTCGAAATGCACATTCCGATGCGGACACTTGTCGATATCTCAGTAATGCCATTGAAACGGCAAATAATTGTTTGCCTATATCTCCTCCATAACGTTGAACCCTACTTATCGCTGCTCTTACGGCTTCTCCAACATCTTGTGGTTCATGTTTGGATGCATATTTAGCAATGTAATAAGCCACAGCCATCATATTACCACATGGTTGAATATCCATATTTCCATTCCAAAGTTTTAACATTGTACCATTGTAATTGTTAATGAATATATCTCTGATGTTTCGTTTCAAAATGCAGAAACGACCTTTATTTCTGAGAGCTTGTTCCGCATCCAAAATCGTTGTACCGTCACATGCCTGTCTAGGAAAACTAATACGACATTGACCATCAGTCCGATTCTTGTAACAAGTTGGGCTGTGACGATGTACTTGTACTCTTTGAACAATTTCAACTAGCCCTCTATCTTGTAGTGTAGAAGTGCATGAAATTATTTTGTCGATTACTTGTATACCTTCACGTGATTCAAATCGTGGTATACCTTCATTCCAGCATAACATATGCAAATGAGGGCTTCCTCTATTTTGGAATTCAATACGCCACCAGAAATCCACTAATTTCCCTCCTAAGATTTCATGATCATTTTTAATTATATGCAATATAGCGTGCAGTCGCACCATAAATTGTCAAGAAAGAGTTACCGGATGTTCTTCTATTAATTTCATCTTATCGTCCCATTGTAAATCATCAGGATTTTCTTCAGGCCGACCAGCTGATATAAGACAAGCTTTTAAAATATCCGGCCAGTTCAAATCATTACAACTTAAAGTAATGAACCAGGTTGGGGCTCCTGAGTTCCTCACCATAGCTACTAAATCCCCACAAGCAGTTTGCCAATAAGCATTTGAACCCCGTAACCCTCGCATATTCAAATATAAATTTCGAACTAATCCTTCAGGCCTCACATCATTCTGCCGCAGTCTTAAACAAACACCAACATTTTGTCGGGCTCGATAGTATTCCATCACAGATAGAGCGTAAAATAAATAGTCATTCCGTTGAAATCTTTTATCCGCACTCATGATTCGAGCTTGGCAATAATCAAGTGGCGTGATCGCAATTTGTCGATTCGGTTCATGAAGACCATTGCGGCCTTTCGGAAATAAATAAAACCAAGCTAACTCTTCAGCCCTTCGCTCAACGTGCAATTGTATAGGGGGTGCTGTTTTTCGTTGCAGATTTCGCAACTGGATGTTATTATTGGGGTTATCATTATTAATTGAACAATTTCGTATCATCGACTCAACCGGTGGAATACATTCATCGATAGGTCTTAACACTGATGTCATATAAGCCACGTCAATATCACCTTTCCCTGGAGTATGAGCATGGCTCGTATCATTTTCCATCGCGTCATTGAGGCCTACAATCGATTCATTGGCATAATTTTCGACGTCTACTGGTAATTGTTGTTCGATCAGCTTTATGTTCAAATAAATTGGGGTTAATGAATATTGATTGCAAATCGGTTCCTCTCCAGATTTCGGCAAATTACATTTCAACAATTTGTACAAAGATTGTGATGATTCAAATCTCATCAAGCAAGCAACACCATGTTTACTAGCTTTCCGTCCATTTGCTCCAAGTGCATGAGAATCAAACATCCAGAAAAAATCCTCCATTTTAAAGACTGCGAGTGCCATTCTGTTGGCAACCAATATTCCAGATTGGTGATTCTCGAAAAAACAATCCAGTCCATTACTCAAGTTAGGGAATCCAGTTTTAACATTATCCCGAACTAAATGTCCATAAACTGAATCCTTGTCACCAATAACTAGATCGCAGACCTTTCCGAGTAATTCAATTTTACATTGCAGTTCAGTAACACAAAGAAAGTCACGATCAATCTCATTCAAATGCGGAACCTTTCGTTTTATTATACTTTCATTATAAAGTTTGTCACCTTTGATGAGAATGAGATCAACCAAGTTTTTTGTCCAAGATGACAATGGTACCAGATAAGACATTGCAATTGCCGCTGCCGCGATTGCGCTACCCTGGTATCCGCAACTCATTTCGGAAAAACATGCATCGCCCTGATGAAATGAACCGCGAAGTATTCCTCGGGCGCCTTTTAAATCGACTATGCGTTCAGACACTTGTATCAATGGTGGTTGTGGAATTTCATTTACAGCTTCTATTTCATTACCTATGACTTGACATATTTGCGATATATCAAAATCTCGATTGTTGTAATCTATTGTAACATTCCGGTACAGATTATTATGTTCTTTCAGCCAGGCAAGCGCCAACCAAAGCTTTTCTGCGTCAACTTGGAACTCACGAGCTCGGGTGACATTTTCGAGCTGTTCGCATACAATTGCAAGACCAGCACTCGTAATCGATAATGGCAATTGTTCAACGACTTCTTCCACGTCCTGAGCAAATAACACTGCTTGGCCTTTAAAGCCATATTGGCCGAAACGGCCTCCTAACTTCAATATTTTTATATATGGTACTATCATACAAATCAGTCTTTTCTCAACGTCGGTTAAATTCAAGATCTCTTCGGGTATAGGATCCAAAAACATAGAATTCCAAGTAGCTTGAGCCGGACATTTCCCTTTCTTGATCGTAACTGAACATCTGTTACACACGACCAATTGTATTGCATTGTGTAGTTCTAGCGGCAGAACGGAACGTGCCGTATCGTTTATTAAAAGGTGGCAAGTTTGAGCCCTATAGAAAAGTCTATTACAAACAGCACATGAGATATCGGCAAAGTTCCATATTTTCGCCTGAAATTTTCGTTCATATTTATGCCAAAGTTCTGGTATTGCCGTAACGGTAGCCTTATCAACACTGAAAAGTCCATGGTTTTCTGCTATTGTACTCTGAGGCAGTGAAACTGGATTAGCATAATCCTGATGTTGCGATACATTCTCTCTCGTGCATTGCATCTTCTTTGTGGGTTCCTCGAGTTTTGGCACATCTTCGACGACTGAATCACGGGAAATGTGGGTCTTCGATTTCTTCTGCGGTTTTACCCGTATCTCAGGTTGTTTGCGTTTCAAATTACGTTTGGATTCGACATTAAAATCGCACTCTTTGTTCACCAACTTCGTATTAAGCGGTTTCTTCTGTGGATGTTCCATTTTTATAGAATTTTTGGTTACAGGACGATCCAGTATTTGCTGCTCGAGTTCGGGGTTCATTTCATTCCTATATAGAGCAGCCTGACTTTGCATTCGTTCAACAGAGTGATGACCCATTATTACTGTCACATATATGGGTACGATAGTATATTGGTGGTTCGCCAAAGTATCGTCGCTAGACTTCAATGCCAAATTGTCCGATAATAAATTGTATAAAGATTCAACAGAGTTGAATCTTATTAAACACGCAGTACCATTTTCGAATACTAGCCGTCCATTCAGACCTCGTGCGTGTGGATCAAATACCCAAAAGTGCCCATGACTTTTAAAGATTGCAAAACAATTTCCTCTAGTTGTTAATATTCCGTAATCATGATCACCGAAGAATACGTCCAAGCCATTTCGCAAATTCGGAAAACACATTAAATCGTGCTGCAGATTCCCATCAATCGACCTGTCTTCATCAACGGTAAGGTTAAATTCGTTCCCAAGTAACGCAACATTCTTAGTCAATTCCGTTACTCTCAGATAGTCCCGATCAATTTCACCCTCGTCTGGGACATTCCGCGTTGAAATACTATCAATGTACAGCCTATCCCCATGACTCAAAACAGTGTCGATTGTATCTCTGGTCCACGAAGGTAGGTGAATTATATGGCTCATGACAATGGCAACAGCGGAGTTTGCCGTACATTGTCGACCTCGACTAAGATATCCAAACTTTGCATCTCCTTGGTGAATCGAACCTCGCACAACGATTTCTCTGTAGCAACACTTCTTGAATTTAATGTCGTGGACTCTTTCGATTTTTCGTTAATTTCTGAAGTCTGCCTGGTGACTTTATGACTTTTCGTTGTTCTCAACGCATTCCGAGTTTTAAGACCAATATTTAACTTGCGACGGACCATACTAATCGAACGCTAAACAATTACTGGAATGACAAGGAATTAAAATCTCGGAAATCCGGTCTTCAATCACAAGCTGTCGATCACGGCATGGTTATCCAACCACGCATTTGGTGTCGAAAATCCCTCGATTAACTTCCGATATAACACACAAAAAAATATGAAATGAGAAGAAAAAAAAGAAAAAAATGGGTTATTAATAATAACACAGTTATGATATCCGATGAAAGCCGCATCGATTGCAAATATCCACTGTGTCATACAGCGCCCCGTACGACTCGTATTGTGTATTCTTCTTGCGACGGACGATCGGCGGCCGCACGTTGGCGACAGTGGCGTGTAGAGCTACAGCATATAATCTAAAAAATCCCTCGACTCATTTCCGATATTTAATGAAATGAGACGGAAAAAAAAGATAATATTATTAATAACACAGTTATGATAGCCGATGTGAAGCTAGATCGATTCCAAATATCGACTGAATCGTATAGCGCTCCATACTCTAGTTCCGCCGTATGAGCGGAACTAGAGTATGGAGCGCGTTTGTGAACGCCATCCAGTGGCGTTCACAAACGCCATTGGATGGTTGTCGCTGTCGCGCATTGTGGATTCTGCTTGCGACGGACGAACGGCGGCCGCACGTTGGCGACAGTGGCGTGCAGCGAGCAATACCATATAATCGAAAAAAGAACCGAGAATGCCGTTGGGATATCCAGTGGTAAGTACATTTATTCATTATTCTTGAGTTATGTTATTATTTATTATTATTATTTTGTATCATTTTTGGTCACATAATGTCTTCAGAGACTTTTTATTATTTACATTGAATACGAACGCCAAAGAGAAAATGCTGGCAGACATAACCTCACAACTATGTAAGGTTGTAAATAATTTGCATAGGTTGACCAAGCAATTCGGTCATTTTCCGAGATATATAATATAAAAGCACGGCGTGTCGGCAGAAATGCGAAATGTGCGACGTTCATAGGCAGACTTGGAACGGCAGATGTTGCACATACTGCAGATCTGCCGGCACACCGAGCCGGTCGAACAGGCACCATGCCCCCAATGTGCCGTAATTTTGTATTTTGTATTTTTGTTAATACACATTAACATTTTTCAAATTGATTTTTTCTCAGAGCTTGGATTATCCGAAGAATTTCCCACTACTACGTCCAACCGGTCGCCCACCATTTACCACAATGTACGTGTACAGGTCGAAGTCGTTGCCTCCAGTTCATGATGAAATACCAGAGAGAAGCGAGTGAGTCAATTTTATTTTGGATCGTATTCAAAATAGAATCAATAGTTAATATTATCTAGATTATTGTAGAAATCCACTGCGCGTAAAAAAAAATGAGAGGAAAGAGAACTGCGACAGAACATTATTATGCATTGAAAAATCCACTGCACGTAGAAAAAAAATGAGAGGAAAGAGAACTGCGACAGAACATTACGTTGCATTGAAAATTTTCAAAAAAATCTACTCAAAGGGTATAAAGAGGAAAATACAAATCTATTATAAATACATAGAATAATAATAAATTATATCGTGTAGTTCATCTATCGTAATATGCAATTGCATTTGATTTTCTCATTCTAGTTTTCTTTTTTGAATTCAGATTGTTTTACGATTTTTAGTTTCATTTACGATTTTTAAATTGTAAGACCTCTAACTGAGAATTGGATAAATTTACAACCAGGCGGCCATACCACTTTCTGACGGTATTGTATCCTTTCAGGGATATATCACCTTTCATGCCTCTCGGTCAGCGCTTACGACTCAGTATGGAAGGCCTCGACAATACGCACCAGCGGTAAGTCTTTTTATTATCATTGCAATAATGCTTTTCAGAAAAAAAAAATTCTACTAAGAATAAGAATGTATATAACCATTATCCTAATATTAGTTCCTAATTATTTGAGCTATGTTCTGTGCTGTGTCAAGTACACGTATTTTTTCAGATCTAATAAATAAGAAATCAATTTTTGTTATCGAGGTCTCGGGAATATCTCGGATTCGTCATCAAAGGAACAATTTTCGCAAAATCAACGCTCGCGTAATCGTGTTCGGAGCAGCAGATCGTTGCAAGACCGTGGCCAACGCAGCTTATGTCCGCAAGCTCGTCGTTGTAGCAAAAGATACTAGCGAGACCGCGGTCACCGACGCGACAGACGCTCGCAACATCGAAGCAGTGGCGACAGTCGCTCGCGAGATCACAGCCGAGGTGCTGAACGCTCGCAAGACCGTGATGGAAACGGCACATCGATGCATGACCATGGCCAACGCAACGGAGGCCCACATGATCCTGCCCAGCGCGACGGCCGCTCGCGAACTTCTAACAAGGGCGACAGACGCTCTCAAGATCAGAGCCAAAGGGATGAACGGTCGCAAGATCGTGGCGGAAACGGCAGTTCGCTGCACAACCATGGCCAGTGCAACGGAAACCCACGCAAACATCACCGACGCGATAGCCGCTTGCAAAATCGGAGCCGGGACGACAGACACTCGTTAGACCAGAGCCGTGGCGGCAGACGCTCGCGAAGCCGCGGCCAACGCGATCGATGCTCGCGAGACCGTGGCCAGCGCGGCGGCCGTTCGCGAGATCGGAGCTGGGGCGACAGACGTTCGCGAGATCGGAGCTGGGGCGACAGACGTTCGCGGGATCGCAACCGGGCTGACAGACGCTCACGAGATCGCAGCCGGGGTGACAGACGCTCGCGAGATCGGAGCCGGGATGACAGACGCTTGCGGAACCGCGACCATCGCAATGGACGCTCGCAAAATTGTAATAGTGGCCGGCGCGATGGACGCTCGCGAGATCGTCGCTACAGCGACAAGGTTTCTGAAAACACTGGCCAGCGCGACAGAAACGGAAACGACCGATTTTATAGTAATAAGTCAGGTCGTGCAGGTCGATGGGTTGCATCTCGAGAACGTGGCCGACGTCTTACCAACGACAAACGGTTGTGTGGGGCGCTGGCTACGATTTTTCGAACGATTGGCGCAAAAAAAACTAATTTTGTATTAGTTAAAGCCATTAAAGTATAAGTCTTCTCCGTACCTTTTATAATAAAAATAATGTACGAATCGTTGAATAATAATTTTTAAGAACTAATTTTGTATTAGTTGAAGTTATTATTACAGTATAAGTCTTCTCCGTACCTTTTATAATAAAACATGTACGAATCGTTGAATAATAATAATAATAAATAAAAAATAATCAGAATAATATTAAACTGTCGAAATTTAATTCTGAGTCGCTCGGCATCGTCGGTAGTGGATTTGAATTCTCCACAACTATTTTACTGTTCTTGTGTCAAAGAGGATTCCGCACTCCTTGAATTCGATATCCGCTAACTTGGATGTTTTTATTATACTTCTGTTAACATCTCCTATGACGCTTCTCTAAATCTTATCGATTTGTTCCTCGAAATCCGAATCCATGATGATAAATACATAGACAAACAAAAAAATCGAAAGTCTGACTAATTCATTCCGAGATTCACGTTACTGGCGTCTATATTTCATTCAATTTACGTTTCGATCCGTTCATATTTCATGAAAAAACGGCACTTCGAAACTATTGAGGTGCAAAGTCGGTATTTCACATGCCCTTAAGGCGATGTGAAACATCCACGTCGAGCCCAGTCGGCATCAAAACCTGTAATGAACATTTTTCACGGATATTTGCGTTTACAGCTAAAAGAAGAAATTCATTCCCTGCGGATTACACCAGTGCAGAGAATGAATTTCTTCTTTTAGCTGTAAATGCAAATATCCGTAATAAAAATGCAAATATCCGTAAAAAACGTTCATTACAGTTTTTTATTACCGCAGTCGGTATTTCACATGCCCTTAAGGCGAGGTGAAACCTACTCAGTCGGTAATAAAAACTGTAAACAATTATTCCGACGATGCTTAACGTTTCCGGAAAAAAAGAAAAGTTTTACATCATCCCTCTTTTAATTCTGCATGATGTAAAACTTTTATTTTTCCAGCCATGTGTCTAGTTTCCGTGTATTGTTGTTCCGAAAATGATTTTCTATCTCTCTCGCACTCATGGCCGTTCCGCCTCGCCTTAACACAGGGCCCCAGACTTTTGATGGGCCGTCGGTTTATATATCGATGCCATGTTAGGTTAGGCTCACACACGTATACAGTAGTCGTATAAGAATGTAGTGGTGAAAGCGATATTTTTGAATTCGCAATTTTAAAACATTTTTCAAAGTTATATATCTCCGCGGTTACACAATGGATCTCAAAAATTCATGGACCTATGGCTAACCTCCCAGCCATAGAAGCTCTGTGCCAAAATTTGTCAAGACAATTCTTGTCGTTTTGACAAACATGCATGTCCAAGATTCGAGGTGAGATCGTTTGATCGTCGCGAAACGCATAACTCCCGTCTTTTTGCCCTGTCGGGCAGTCGGGAGTTAAAAATAGACGACTTGAAAATTTTCTGTTCTTGTGAATACATAGCGTCGTAACGCTACCACGTCTCTTGATATAAACTCCTGCACTTCACACCGAGGGTTGATATTGTTGCGTGCGAGACCGCTCCGTTCGAGACAGTACCATAGTATTTAGTACTGCCCCATCGATGTTTGGTAAATTTTTAAACTTATGATATCGATGCAGCATCTTTAGTATTATCGTATGGCCTCCAATCTGGAGGGATTCATTCCTTATGGAGAACGCAGAAAAAGTTTCAATGAGCAACTGAATATTTATCTAATTTGGAGAAGTTCATTTGTATTCGACGTTTCAAGAGAAATTGATAATACGGAAATAATTTTTTTTTTCTAACTGCCTTACTGATCACCGATTGTAATACTTCTAGCATAGATTTCGTGCAAGACTTATGCAATTGCTTCAATCAGTAATAATAACATAAGGTGTTGCGTAAATTTGAATAGTGCAATTCTTTTTGTAACACGTGCGTGAACGTGAACGTGCTACTTTTCATGGCAGGTTTGCGGGGTTTGAGTTGCTAGTTTTATAGCATTATTGTAACGATGAAATGGCGCAAGCACATTTCACGATTTCATTACTTTCACCCCTGCTGGGTCTCTTTCAACCTTAGGGTCAAAAGTTTTTAACCTCACTTTTCACTATTCGTCCCGAAAAACAACCATTCGAAGCACCACTATTTATGAACTTGTGGCAAGAAATATAGTGTGCAACATGGGCCGAAATTGGCGCTCGTTTCTCGTGTGAATGCAGCCCTGGCTTCTCTCGGGCAGCGAACCGCACGCTCGACACAATCGCCAACTTTCGACCCCTGTTGCACAATGGACTATTGCTAATAGAACAACGACGAGTTGAAGAAATAAATAATTCATCAATGATCATTCTACATAGGTCTAACACCGGCTATGAACAATCTCTTCGGCTCGGACGATCAAATGATCGTCTTCATAAATGTCTTATGCGTGGTGGTCTTCGTATCCGCTCGATTTCTTCCAGAATCTCCAGCCTGGTTATTCTGTACCCACGATACGAAGCGTTTGGAAAAGCTTATATTAGAAGCCGCAGAGGTGAATCAGCGTCCGTTGGAAGCAAATTTCCATATTATTTACGTGCCACATGCTGATAAGAGGAATCGTCTCCCCGAGAAAATGCCACGCATATGGAGTCTACTGGGGCAACCGGAAATCGCTTGGGAAGTGATTGGTCTGACGTATCTCACTGCCCTTTTCGGCCTTATATTCGGCGCTGCATATTACGCTTTGTTAGCAAACATAGCGAAGTCTCAGTTAGCGAATACTTTGCTCGTTGCCGCTACAATTGTGGGAATGCTCTCCGGCCAACTGTTCATACTCTTGATGGGCCATCGACGAGTTTTATGGATCTCGATATCTCTCGTTCTCCTCAGCTCCTCCGTTATCATGATTCGCCTGCACGAATTAAAGCCATCGATCACTGGAACGACTAATACTCTTCTGCTTATCAATGTCGCGATGGTCAGCCTCAGTTACGGTGTTCTTCTCAACTACAACACAAGAACCTTTCCCACATTGCTCAGGGGTACACTCTGCGGAATTTTCCGTGCAACATGGGTCATTTTCGTGTGGGCAGGCAACCATGACTTCATAAGGATTCCGAGAATCGCGATTGCACTCATAATTAGTTGCCTCATTGCCGCTCTATTCACTCTCAACTTACGAGACCTCCATCACAGGGAATTGCCGGATACGATATTCGATTGTATTAATTTTAACATGTGAGTCTTTTGCTTACGAAATATTCTGGGTAAAAATTGGTTCTGGCTGCCTGATATCATTACAGGGCCGGCTAAGTTAAAAATGCGTTGTGACTGATTAGGGTAACCATATCAGGCCTGTATCCAGGGTGGGTCGTATATCGATACGACATCTGCAATCGGGTTCACCTGAAATCGTTGCTATCTCGTCCCGGCAAAATGCAAATTTGATGCAGCTAATCAGATTAACCTTGCCAGTCTGAAGTAACTAACATGAAGGTAGAATCAAGCAATTTTAAGGCATATGAATTTGAATAATATATATATATATATATATATATATATATATATATAATATATATATATATAATAGACGTTGTTACATTGTATGTTGTTGTTATGATTATACGCAGTAAAGTAATCAAGCCGCATATTTTTCGCAAGATCTTTTGACATTTTGATAAATAATCATGATTTTTCGGTCAATCAAACCAATTTGTGTTGTTGTGCATAGATCTTTTGATTCTTGGTTCCCTTCCATTTAAACCTTTGTTTGCTATTTGTCAGTATTGCGAATGTACAATGTAACCCCATTCTTCGATACAATAATATTATTTGGTTCGCTGTTTGAAATCACGTAACCTTTGTATCGAAACAATTTGATAATGCATGATCTGTCAGGCCCTTGGCTGTTTTCTAATAGAATCGTAAAACGTGGAGGTAATAACACCTGTGGATATTTCGAAAAAAATGTTCATGCACCCATCGACGTGCTTGTGTGAGGAGCCATTGCAAATGATATTTTTTAATTTCCGTAAAGGTTTTTCGGAGAAATATGCAGTTGTGTGTAAGAGAATCTCTGCCTCAGGTTAATCGCTTGATGATGACCCGATTCAAAATGTCGGTATAGACTGGAAAACCGCCCAATATAGTTGCCTCATCCGTGCCGTATTATGCATATTCGGAAGTCTAATGCGGCCCGGATGCCAGCCAGAACAAAATTTCATTCGGGTTACAGTTTGTATGCGAATTTGATTCTTGTTTCGTTTAAAACAGACGGTCGAAGCCGAAGCGTTGGGATATAACGGAAATATGTGGTGATGAAATGCTTGAAGAGGAAGTAAGGTATCTCAGCATGGAAAGGCCTTCTCAATACTTTGATTGTACCGGCAGATTCGCAACAAACGATCAAGGAAGGCGAAGTCTTTCACAAGATCGCAAAAGACTTACTGAGAGATTTTGAGAAGGTTCCTTTTTATAGTACCATTAATTCATGACAATAACGTGTCAAGCTTGTAGATTGATAACTTTTCCATATAGCCACCGTTAGAAAATCATTGAGTTCGTATGTTATTTTGCCTTCGTTCACTTTTATCCTGCGTATAGTTTGTGCCTGCCACGTTGATCTGTACAAGTTCTCGTGAAGAAGAACAGAATCTAACAGAGGGATATATCTTTATCTCCTACGTGGTAGCCTGTCTATCACTTCTCCAGCACCCACGGCCCTCCCTATCTCTTACTCATTTTTCCGGAGTACTGGCGCAATAACGATGTAGCATGAATTCTTCCCCATAAAATTTATATAGAGACTCAGCAACACCGCATGCTCAATCGGATGATATAGACACACGGATGCTGCGTGGAACTACGTCGTTGTAGTTCACTACGTTCGCGGGGTCGACACTCTGCTACCTCCCTCACCCTCTTTTTTTTACTGCCTTTTCGTCTCTCCAGTACGTTCTTACCATCGGTCCTCTCTTATAAATAAC